>OU900102.1:327903-927903 GCA_918026865.1 Phyllotreta striolata | reverse complement strand
AGGGCTAGGTTTAAAGAGTAATGGTTTTTTCACTAAAAGTTTTTGGAAAATAGGGAACCAGGACTGTGAAGGCCAGTTTGGAACGACCATAATGCCTAGCGCTCTTTCCTGAATGATTTTTTCCAAGGCTCGTGCCACGCACGAAAACGGCGGAAAGGCGTAAAAGTAAAATGCGTTCCAGGAGGTTGTAAATGCATCTACTAGGTAGGAATTTGGATCTGGGAACCAAGAAATATATCTCTTGCATTTATTATTGATTCGGGATGCAAATAAATCTATTTCAGGTTTCCCGAAACTTTGAATAATGTCCGTGAAAGCATAATGATTTAATTGATACTCGGTGTCAATGGACATAGACCTGGATTCTTTGTCTGCTTTAATATTTTCTGATGACGTAACATAACTTGCAAACACTGATAAGTTTTTGTTTTTACACCAGTCCCAAATAAGTTTGGTAACGTGATTTAGATGGTGAAATTTAACACTACCCCCTCTATTAATGCAGGAAATAGCAGTTTGGTTATCGATTCTCAGTAAAATTCGTATGTTATTTTTGTTTTTAGTTAATGATCTCAATGCGTAATATGCTTGCTTATTTCCAAGAAATTGATGTGCATTCGGGACTCTTTTTTGTCCCAGAACCCATGAAAAGATTTTTTATCACAAAAGCCGCCCCAACCAGACGGTGAAGCGTCTGAATATATTTCTAATGCAAAATGTTGTGGTTTTATATCCTGACCTTTCCCTATATTTATTTCCCACCAAGGTAGTTCATTTTTTAATGGAATCGGGATTTTAATTTTCTTGTTGTAATTTTTAATGTCGTTTCGAATGATTGAATGTTTAAATGTTTCGAATCTCTTTAGGTGGGCAAAGCCATATTTGGTGGCCGGACACGACGCTACTAGTTGACCTATTAGCTGCGCAAAGACTCTAACTGTACACTGGTTTTTTCTTTTAAATTCTTTAATTTTGTTTTTTATCATTTGGGTTTTTTCTTCCGGTAAGGAAATTTTCATACTTAAAGAATTGAAAGAAAACCCAAGAAAAGTAATATTTTGTTGTGGTTTTAGTACGCTTTTGGTTGTATTAATTATAAACCCTAAGCTTTCCAACAATTCTGTTGTTATTTTTATGTTTTTTATGCATTCTGATTTAGTGTCGGCGATAATGAGAATGTCATCTAGGTAAAAAACAACCAAGATATTTAGTTTTCTGAGATATCCTGCTACTTTCTTAAGTATTTTGGTAAAGAGAAAAGGAGCTATATTTAGACCGAATGGAAGCGAGTTAAACTCATACAATACATTTTTAAATTTGAATCTTAGGTATTTTCTATGATTTTTTTGTATTGAAAGTAGAAAATAAGCGTCTTTAAGGTCGATTTTTGCCAAGTAAGTATTGTGTGTTAATAGTTTTAACACAGTTCTATGATCCTCCAATTTGAAATGTGGCGCTTCCATGAATTTGTTAAGCCTTTTTAGGTTTAAAATAAATCTGTATTCCCCGCTGGGTTTTTTTCTTAAAAAATATGGCGACAGAAATTGACCTTTTGTTGGACGGCACCTTGAAATGGCTCCGATTTCTATCAAGTTATTAATAGCAGTAAAAAACTCTTTAACCTGATTTTTTGTTATTATTATTTTAGGTTCTCTATGTTGTTTAGGCTTTGAAAGCAATGGAAGAGCTATACCTTGAACCCAGCTTAAAATTAAGCTGTCCGATGTAATATTTTTCCACGCATGTGAAAATTTACTTAAGCGACCTGCGTATTTAGTTACCTTATTATTTGAACAGTCTAATTCCTCCGATAATACTTCCGTTCCTTGTACTGGTTCCGTATGTTCTTGTCCTTCGGCGACTTCTGCTCCCCCCTCCTCTCTTTGAATCTCCGCTTGAATTGGGGTTGCGGGTAGAAAAAATCCTGGCGCTGTTTTTGTTGAGTGCCAGATGACCCGGCGCCGGTTGGTGTGGAATATGTTCTTTTCTTCAGCTGAGAGCTTGATTTTTTCAAAGCTTGGTCATTTTTGAAAACTTCGTGGAAATCCTTCCCAAATAAATGGTCGTCCATTTTTAGTCTGGATGTAAATGCGGCACAATATTGTACTTCCTGTGAATAGAAAGTGCGTTGTGTACATTTGCAATTATTTGGCTTGCTTCCCCTAAAATTTTAATATCGTTTGTTTGTTCGGCGTCTGCCAAGTTTTTGTTTATTACATTAGCGATAGCTGAAAGGCCGTGGGCTAGTTGCAGCTGTAAGGCTGTAATGAGTTTATCGTGCTTTGCGGCCCTCTCTGGAAGACAAGGCTGTATTTCCTCGTTTGTTTTTGGGGGCAGTAATTGTAGACAATTTTCAGGAATTGGGTATTTCCCAATAAGCTCATTTTTTTGTGCGTTACTTAACACGGATTGTAACACTGCACTCCAGCGGACTGCTATTTCGGAGTGAATTGCAGCACCAACTTGTGCCCTGTCCAGTGGTTTGTTGCCGAAAAAATCAAAATTTATTTCGCCCTGGTCGGAGCTTGGAGCTGCGTCTTGTGTGTTTTCAACCTGTTGTTCTTCGCTGCCTGAAGAGGAGTCTAGAGCCAAAGAAAAGAGTCTCCTTAATTTATAATCTAATAATAATAATGGCTGATAACGTATGTTTCGGAGATTTGTTGAAATTGCATCAAGATTCAACCTCATTTTTGGTGGTTTTGGAGTAACGCATGTTACCCTTAGAATTGGCGAGGGCATGCTGCCTGAGAGCATTTTTGAATCGCATGATTCACTCTCAAGTGGTTTTATTGAGTAACGCTTGTTACTCTTAATAAGTTTGGCGAGCGCATGCTGCCTGAGAGTATTGTTGAAATCGCGCGATTTCACTCTCATCACTGTATTCTAATTTTTTTCTTTATTACCTGATGTTTCGCTAGATGATCTGGCAGAAGAAGAAGAATCGCTTGAATCCAGGCAATTCAGTCTTTCCTGTATTTTCTTCAGCTTTTTATTAAGATTTCTTATTTCGTGCTTCTTTCCCCTACTGATTTTGCGTTTCGGCATTTTTTTAAACACTCACTTCGGTTCACTAATTTCACTAATTTAATTTTAAACTCGTACCTTGAACACGACAAAACGGAATGAATATCAGGGACCGACCACCGACCGGCGATACATAAGAGGGTGTCAAACAACTTTTTGCTCTAAACGTCGTGCCGAGAACATGATTCACGGATACTACATGTGTAATTATATCAAGGACAAGCGAAGGAAAATTGGGATTTTCGAAGGTAATTATAAAAATTATTTAATACCGTTATTTATTAGAGATTAAATTCAATTAGTTTACTTATATTGAATGCAAATCTCAATATGTTTTGAATGTATAGAAATTGTAATTCGGTGATGTTAAATTAGTTTAATAAGAATAATTATTGCGTTCGCATTCAAGCCCATCAATTTTAAACCGGATTAATTAAATATCAATCAAATATAATAATAAATCTTAATATTAATCTTATACGGGGAATAATTAATTATTGGATTTATAGGAAAATAACATAACAATAAAAATGGGTTTTTCAGAGCCACGAATCTAAAATTTTAGGAATTTCGCTCCCTTAATACGGCTCTGTGCTTAGATGTTTAAGCGTAAGACTGTCTGAACAGAATGAGTGCGGAGCGTAATTTAGGGACGAATCTACGGCGCATCAAGGGGGTGGAGCATCTCAGGTGCCATGGTAAATTCGTAGACCTGTAGGTATATTAATTTGCAAATTTTATTTCAAATATCAATGACTATATAAATATTATATAGTTTATTAGTTAATTTTATTTCAATTTCTTATTGCAAACTTTGTAAACTATAAATTATGTAAATTTGAAACATTTTATTTATTAATTTTTATAATTAATTACAAAGATACATTAATAATAGACGTACAATCATTGCTAGAAAGACCAGTCTTTGTCGAATATTACAATGGTATTACAATCTATTACAATCTTACAATATATTACAATCTATATTACAATGGTATTAGGTAAAATCACTAAACATTTTTTATCACTAAAAATCATGTAATTATGATATAGTGTTCATTAAAATACAGGGTGTCCCAATGAAAGGTAGCCCCTTTAGTGAGCTAATATTTTTTAAACGCCTAATGATGATAAAACATGCGGTTTTGACAAATATATTTCATTTTTCTATAACTTTTTGTTGCAGCAATGACACAATAAATTTTCACTTGAATTTCCTCAATTCTCCTAAATTTGTTTATTATAATAAAAACAGTGTGCTTTGTGAAGTGCACATACAGGTCGTACGAACTGATCCGCTGCAAGCATTAGAATTAGAATCTCAATCAATACTATAAGATAGTAAAGAACAGAAACTTGTTTATCGGTTGCCGGCCGATATTAGAATTCGTTAATTCGCTTCGCTTCGTCCACTAGCGAATAGCGGGGATAGCGGGCGTGACTATTTTGTATACTCTCTTTATTCCGTACATAGAAAAAGTTCAATTAGCTATCTCATAATTCTCATTGTATGCTTGCAGCGGATCAGTTCGTACAATCTGTATATCGTATATTCATAAATAACCCTTATTTTATCTTCCTAAAGCTCATATCTCGTTGAGCGTATGCAACCCACATTACCAAAATATCATTTTCGGTATCCCCTAGCGGCAAATCAATGAAGTTTTTTCCAAAATCCAGACTTTTCGGTGTATAAATCTCAAAAAATATAAAGAATATCGTTTCCAAATTTTCACAATACATTTCTATTACCCCTCGCTAGGTCATAAAGGATTTTGATTATCGTCCGATAGAAAAAAAAAACTGAAAAATGTCCACTTTCAAACGCTTGTAATTTCGTTATTTTTGCATAGATCTGTAAAAAAAACCTTTATGACCTACAGGAAGGTTCACTCTATCAGATGCGATTCATATTATATCTCAAAATTAAGTAAAATTTGAGATTTGTACACCGAAAAATCGGGCTCATTTTCATTGCTGCCAACTGAAATTGGGTTACCAAATCTCCACGCCCCTCTTAATTATAAGTACGTTATTAGTCAGCATACTAAATACATCACGTCATTCTCCCCCGCCTGGCTAGATAACATAATCGGCCAAGTATTTAGACCTCTTCTTTTCCCGTTGGGAAACACGGTTCGATTTGACAGAAGTATCAGAACCTGTAGATAACGTAGATTTAAGGTTATACAGGGTGACCCAGGGTCGCGTTAAAGTCCCATAACTTTTTACCTAATTGAGATATCGACTTGATTTTTGTTTCAAAAGGTAGGTACAATAATACTGCCTATTATTAAAATAGTTTCGTCTATATACAGGGCGGCTTAGTATTAGAAATTCACTAAAGTTACCTTTTTTTTAATGGAACCCCCTGTATATTATAACATTTTTGAATTCTTTAGTGAATTTTAGTGTGACTTTATGTACCATACATTGTACCTAAAACCAATCGTTTAGTGGCAATTCGACATTTTCGAAAAAAGTGGAGGTTTGAAAAAAAATGAATATTGCCGCTCTTGTAAAACTTAGAAGGCCGTGACTCTGGGTTATTAGTAAACATGAAATGTACTACTGTGTGACAGGGATTCAGAATTGAATACTGTTTGTGTTCTTAGATATCGATACGCCAATTTACAAAATTTCAAATAATGGTAACTTGATTTTTTTAAATGAAACTACCTACTTTTTAGTATACCATCTTGTAGGAAATTTTATTGCCTTTCTAACGATATAACATTGTCAATATTTTTACCTGCTAGTTTTCTCTTAATTCCGGAATTTCTTATAATTCGCGGTAATTTTTAATTTTCAGTACTGTTCAAAGTGGCTCAATATTGTAAATTAAATTAAAATAAAACACAAATTTTATAAAAGATTGTGAGTTATAAAAAAAGTATACAGATCAATCAATCAATTACAATTTATTTGATTGTAGGGAGATAATGATAATGAACAAGGAATAATGTAAAGAACAGTTTTTTTGATAGCACAATTTTTCTTACAGTAGATGCTCAAAGATCAAAGAAAAAATCAATTGGTGTCAAATCGCGAGAACGGGCAGGGCATATTTTATTTTAATTTACAATATTGAGCCACTTTGAACAGTACTATTGAAAATTGAAAATTACCGCGAATTATAAGAAATTCCGGAATTAAGAGAAAACTAGCAGGTAAAAATATTGACAATGTTATATCGTTAGAAAGGCAATAAAATTTCCTACAAGATGGTATACTAAAAAGTAGGTAGTTTTATTTAAAAAAATCAAGTTACCTTTAATTGAAATTTTGTAAATTGGCGTATCGATATCTAAGAACACAAACAGTATTCAATTCTGAATCCCTGTCACACAGTAGTACATTTCATGTTTACTAATAACCCAGAGTCACGGCCTTCTAAGTTTTACAAGAGCGGCAATATTCATTTTTTTTCAAACCTCCACTTTTTTCGAAAATGTCGAATTGCCACTAAACGATTGGTTTTAGGTACAATGTATGGTACATAAAGTCACACTAAAATTCACTAAAGAATTCAAAAATGTTATAATATACAGGGGGTTCCATTAAAAAAAAGGTAACTTTAGTGAATTTCTAATACTAAGCCGCCCTGTATATAGACGAAACTATTTTAATAATAGGCAGTATTATTGTACCTACCTTTTGAAACAAAAATCAAGTCGATATCTCAATTAGGTAAAAAGTTATGGGACTTTAACGCGACCCTGGGTCACCCTGTATCTCTCTTAACTGTAAGGATGATGGCCACTACAGGTCCGCGATGTAGTCTTCGCTGTAGATGGTTGGTTCTCCTTGCGAAATTGGACGATTTTGTTCCAATCCCCGATGTATCACTGATTGAATTGCTCTGGTACTCAAGATAGGGTTCCCGATTTTTGTGGAGCCACCCAGGTACAACACTTAACAACGATACAACACGTATACGGTTCGATATCCAGTCAATCGTTTCGACGAAAAAATCCGCGTTCGATACGTGAATTCCCGGATATCCTACTGACTGCGCCAGAAATAACTCCGTTACTTCAAAAATAGTTTTTAAAAAAATTTTTATTCACTACAAAACTGAAAGTTACAATTTATAATTTTTACGATTTAAACTACTCGAAATCTAATCATGAACTAACTGGAAAAAATACAATGTTAGAATTAGCAAAACAAGTGTTCTCACAGCGTTAACAAGAATTTGGAAATACGATCTGCTGATACTGCTTGGGAACGGTGGATCTCCTGGTAGAACATGCTGATTGTACTTGGGAACAGAGAATTTCCTGATATAACAGGCGGACTCTCGTCCGCCATCATGATGTTATTTGTTTTAAAATTTATATCAGTACATTTATATTTCTATTCAACAATATATTTATAACAAATTTATACCTGGATTACTGGTAGGATAAGGAAGCACACAGGTAAGTTGTTAGTACGCCCTTTTGTTATTTAAACAAATTGTTCAGCACCAACACGTGTTCACCTTAACGAAACCAAAATCGTTCTCCAAATGAGACAACTTGCCATTCTTGTCATCTATGACATTCTAATGTCATATACGTCATGTCATTCATGTCCATTTCTGTATTCTGTTGGCAACAATGACTATAACAATTAATTTTTGCATGAATTGAATTCCCTCAATTGTACTAAATTTTCCTAGTAAAATTCAAAAAGTGGCATGTGTGAGGTGCACATATGTCTTATATTCACATATATGTCTTATTTCATGCTCTTAGAGCTCAAGTCTACCGCCTGATCGTATGCAAAACCTGCTTTCCCATAAATATCATTTTGCTATCCCCTAGCGGCAATTCGGTGAAGGAAGTTTTTTCCAAAATCCAGACTTTTCGAAAAGGATATCTCAAAAAATATAAAGAATATCGTTTCCAAATTTTTACAATATGCTTCTATTACCTGTAGCTAGGTAATGAAGGAATTTCGTATTCGTGCGACAGAAAAAAAAACTGAAAAATGTCTACCTTCAAACGCTTATATTTTCGTTATTTTTGCATAGATCTTCAAAAAAATCCTTTATGACCGAGAGGAAAGTTCACTCTATCAGATCCCAGATAACACGTAAGCTTGTGACAAGGTTGTCATGTACTTGTCATGTCCTTGTCATGACAAGCTTTGCAAGACAAGCTTATAAAAAGGTTAGAGTAAGATTGTTTTGACAACCTTATACAATTGTCATAGCATTGTCGGAATAAGGTTTTCGTGACAGGCTTTTAATAATATTATTGCAAGGTTGTTCTGACAATTTTATAAAATTGTCATTTTCTCATCGTGACAAGCTTTACATGAGAAGCTTTTAATAATGTTATTGCAAGGTTATTGCTTAATATAGGCTTGCGGTTACCACGTTTTTATAAGTTTATAAGGTTTATAAGGTTTTATAAAGGTTTATAGCTAATTTTGCAATATGCAAAAATCATGGAAAAAAGTTAAACTAATAAGCTTGTGGAAAGATTACACTACACAACATACATCTATGAAAAGGCATACATTTGGAGTACCTACATACTACAAAAAGTGAAAAATATTTTTTTAAATTATTTTAAGACATTTTGTATTCAATCCGATAATTTCCTATCAAGTTTTATTTTGTCTAATCGCTACTCGATGTAAAGGGTAGGGGGTTGGTTGGGTTGGGTTTCTAATTTTTGTGCCTTCGGTACTCGACTTTCTCTACTAGCATTGCTGACGCTATTGCCTTTTGTAAATGTTCGCTCTTAAAATTTGCTGCTGTTATTTTCCAACGTGTTTTTTTTACCTACCTTCATTTTTCAAAGGTAAGTCAAATATTTATTATTTCTTTGTATTTCGATATCATCTATGCCTTATGTAATTATTAATAGAATGTTTATTAATAGGTATCACTTGAAAACCGTTCAATAAAATGTCCCAAAAGACCGATGCATTAGACAGGATTCCATAAGGATATAAATGAAAATATTGAATGATGAACAGAATAATTCCAGACGAAAAGTTATCATTAATTCATTCGATTAAATTCATGATGAAGAATCAAATTAGATGAATGTTTAGCCAAACAACTTCGCTCGACTCGTCTATTTTTAAGACTTGCAATTTACAAATAAACTGTTAGGTTTTTTTACAATTATTTTACTCAACTATTTATTACAGCTTTTCGAACACTTTAAAAATTCACAATGCCCTCATAAATTCTAAAGAATAGCGGAGTACCAAGAAATACTGAAAACACATGGTCACACTTGATGGGTTCGCCCGGGTTTGCCTGACAATTCACAAATTCACAGATGTTTGTTGGGATTATGAAAGGACATTTTAGTATTTTTTCAATTTCATTTTTAAACAAATGGACTATAATAGTGAGTATATTAATTTTTTCAATTATTATAGGCACATTAATTTTTTTTCTTTTACAGGGAGGCCCATCAAAAAATATGTTTGGTATGGCTGTTCATCCATATCTGGGACACAGTGATTATATTTGTATACATATTTTATTAAAATAAATGTCAATTATATAATATTTGCATTTTTTCATATATTTTATACCTTTCCATAAGCTTGTCGTAATGTTTTCAGAAGCTTGCCATAAACATTTTTCAAAAACCTTGAAAAAAGCTTGTCGTAGCGTTTCTATAACATTGTTATAACCTTTTCACAAGCTTGTCATAACCTTTTCATAATCTTGCCTTAATAAGCTTTTAGTAATAATATTTATACAACCTTTTCATAAGCTTGTCGCTACCTTTTAATAGGGCTGTGGCAAGGTTTTCATAAGCTTTACGCAACGTTTTCAAAAGCTTGCCATAACCTTTTCGTAGTAACCTTGTCATAACAACCTTAAAGCAAGCCTCTAACATGTTGACTAGGAAGGTTGTCAAAACCTTTTTATAACCTTACACCCTGGGTTGCAACAAGGGTACAAACCGTGTCGTGACAAGGTTAACGCAAGCTTGCTACAAGCTTAAAATGTTATCTGGGATGCGATTCATAATATGTCTCAAAATTGATATATCCTTTTCATAAAATCATGCTTATTTTCATTGCTGCCAAGTGAAATTAGGTTACCAAATCTCAACGCCCCTCTTAACCTTTGTAATTACCTATTCCTACCCTTGAAGGGCATGAAGCAGGTCTTCAGACGTACCTCACGATACACTCTTCAAGCAACCAGTAATAACAAAACACAGAACCTGGCTGTATGTCATTACACAGGAGGCCAAAGGAGAAGAAGAAGAAGAAGACATAAACATAACCCTACTTTTTTGACACTTATCTGACTTATCGCCGGATAAGTCCAACTTGTTGATTCAGTTCGGGAGTATTGATTTTTCCCGAAACTAAAAAGAAATGCGCAATCTACGGAAAACCCTCCGTAAGAGCTTATCGCAATATGGTGTGACATGAAATTGTGAAATAATTCAGAAAAGAAAAATGGAAGATTTATTGTTAAATATCGCCAAGGAAGCGGGCAATTCGAAACTGACCGATCTGAAACAACGCGCCCAAGAAGCCTACGGTAAATACTTAAATAATCTCTAATTCTTTTTCTTTACAAATAAATTAATTCAAATCTTTTAAGATCTATTGAGCGCACAGAACAATTTGATGAGAAGCCCCTCGCATGAACTCCGTTCGATCTGCTTCCGACCCCTCAAACTCTCGTTGGAAAGCAAAAAGAGCAAACTGGTCGCTCTATCTCTAACAGGCTTCAACGTAAGCACTCTTATTTCTAATAATTAACGTAACGTACCATATCAATTTGTTTAAAATGTTTAAATACAGAAAATAATCCGCGACGAACGGTTCCAATGCGGCTCCGAGCCCGAAGATGATTCTCTATGGCTGCCGGCGCAAATTCTCCAGGCCACTTCTTCGTTACCCTCCCAATGCGAAGACACCCAAGTGCACGTGCTCAGGGTGATATTGAATTTGGCCTGCTCGGCCAGTTGGGCGTTAAACGGTCGATTGGTCATGTTAATTTTGGGCAGATGCGGTGAGGCTTACGAGACGGGTACCCAACCGATTAGGGCGGCTTCACAAGCGGCCGCCAGTCAAACGTTAACGGCTTTTTGTACTTTCTTAGGTAAATTATATGTATAAGAAACTTAGTTAGAATCAAGTTAGATAAATGACTTAACCTACTTTTACCCGGGTAAACTGTGAAGTACCCAAGAAACACGAGTAGGGTAGGGTAGAGAAGTTTTCTCGGGTATCTTTAGTTTCTCCCGTTATTCCGCGAGAAACTTACCCTACCCTAACCTACCCGTAATTGCAGTTTACCCTCGAACACCTCTAACTTTATCCGTAACATTTACTCGTGAGATGTTTGTATTATTTTTGTTTTCTTTTTGTAGACGAAGAGTGCCAGGAGATTTTGCAGCAACAGCAAAAACACAAAAATTCAGGAAGTAGCGCCGAAATGGTTTATACTAAAACATCGGCGGTGGCTTGTTTTAACGAGGCCATACCGGTTATGCAGTACATCTGCAGTAAATTAGAGGAATCCAAACAGTACGTGTAATATAGATAATACAGGGTGTCCCAATGAAAAGTAGCCTCTTTAGTGAGCTAATATAACTTCTTGTTGCAATGAGACAAAAATTTTGTATCACCTATACAGGATGTTTCATAAAAACCCCTCTTTTTTAAATTCACAATAACTAAATTTTATGAAATAGGACGTCTTCTTTTGTAGAATAACATCTACAAATAATATATTTTTGAAAAATAGAAGAGTGTATCTTTTAAAATACCTCTGTATATACGGGATGTTCCATTTAAATTAATTTGGTTATTGTGAATTTAAAAGAGGAGGTTGTGATAAAACTCCTTGTATTGTTAATGCATAATTTCTGTATCACTGTAACAAAACTTATAATAAAATAAAACATATTTGAGAAAACCGCATGTTTTTATGATTAGGCGTAAAAAATTTTAAGCTCATTAAAGGGGATACTTTTTATTGGGACACCCTGTATAATATTTGCTTTATATACGAGGTGAGATGAAACGTTCTCGGTCTTACGATGAAATAATTAAGATTAATTAATTAATTAATTAATTAACCGTGAAAGATAATGGAAAAACTCCTGAAATTATGTAGAAAAATAACATCATAATTAATTAATTAATTAATGAGAGTCTAGAAGGCTGCTAAACGATTCCCACACAATTTTCATTATTCCTTCATTCATTCATTTCCTCATTCATTTATTAATTCATTCATTCACTGACTGATTGGCGTGTTTTTTTTTCATTTTTACGGCTTTATTTAAAGAAACAAAACTCGGAAAAAATGCCATTCCACGTAATTTGAAGATATCTATCGGAAAATCGACGTTTCGAAACCCGGAAAAGTTTCCTACGGCAAGTTATAGCAATTTTTAGAGAAGTTGTAGGAAAGTTTTTCTAGCATTTTTATGACTTCAAATAAAGCCTCTCAACATCTTTCGTTCGGACCGCTAGTACTTTTCACTTCACCCACGTACATTACTATTTTTATTCGAGGAAACGACGGGGTGGGCGGCATCTATCCGTCGTTATTTTAATCTAAAACTGGGGGAAAACAATAAATTTTCCGTTCTCTTATGTAGTTAGAAATAAACAAATTTCTCTGATTCCTTGCGATATTGAGGGGAAAAATTTTTTCAAGTAAATATTACAATAAATAGTATTTATTACAATATTACATTTTTTATCATGATTAGTAAGTCAAAAAAGGTTTCTTCAGTGCCTATGTCTAGTAACTAATAACTATTTCCGATAACGTTTCCAAAACAGTGTCATACAAAATATCAATTACTGTAGTGTAAACGATTTGAAAATGTTCTATGTCCTTTTTTTTAATTGCCAGTTGTCCACAGCTCTAGTTTATTCTACCGAATAAACCTCATCACCTTTTCTTTTTTTTTCTTCTTTTACTTACACTTGTTTAACTTCTGTGCCACTTCCTAATGCATCCAGTTCCTTATTTCTAAAATGAAAATTCTTCATTTCGTAGAGAATTTATTCAAATAAACCAGCTCAATGATACACATATAATAAAGCAGCAACAACTTGTTTACAATATTCAGATTGCTCAACTTCGCAACTACAAACATAGATCTGTTTATCTGTAGATGTTTATGGATATCCTAAGCTTAAGAGTAGAACATTTGAATGTCGAAATCTACAGGCGAAGAGCAAATATTTTTCTAATATTCAAATCTTTAACCTGACACAAGATGATATGATCGGCTCAAAAAACTGCTTTATTTTACAATATGGGTCTACTCTTTCCATCCAGATAAGATAAAATATCTGCCAAAAGAACTACTACAACAAGCATTTAAAAAAATACGATAAATCACAAGTAATAGACGGATAAATTGAATTTATTTCACCACACTAATAAACGCGATTTCCAATGTTTTCCCCCCAGTTTGATTTGACAGTTGTCAAATTAAGACGCCACCTGGTGGATATGAACACCTCGAATTACTATAAATGTATTTATTTTTCAGGCAATCGAAAACCAACGATTTGACGATTTTCCTGTTACAATGTCTCTTAACATTCGTCAGTACTTTACCGCATACGGTCCATTCGAATGTTCATTTTACGACATTCCTGTGGCAACGTTTCTGTCCGGCTCTACTCGCTTTTTTGGGTCTACCGGGAGACCCGTCGGGCCATTCCATTTCCTCGTCGCAAGCCAAAATAGTCTACAGGTAATAATAGACTCGATCCGATTCTCGATAGAGAAATATCATCTGATACTAATCAATATTTTGCAGCATCGGTATACAAGTAGTGAGACTGGTAGGCAGAGAAAGGGCTTTGAGACCGGTTTTAGAGGCCCTATTTCACAGGATGCTCCTTCTGCCGAGTCCACCGAAGCGATTAGAACCGCTCAGAGCGGCCAAAGAGCTGCTCAGATCGCCCGGTAGACTGGCCGATTTGCTTCTACTGAGCGGACCGATACATCGGCACGCCGGCGACGATATGGCGATAATAAGACTGTAAGTTTACTACTAACGAAACACTCTACTATTCTAAATACTCTAGAAAACCTCTTTATACTCCAATCGAATAACTCTAATTCTCTATCGAAACTTTCTCATATATTCTCTAACGGATCACTCGAATAATCCTATACTCTAAAAACTGTAATACTGCAACAACAGCTTCTAATATTCCGTGTAAAACGCTCTAATCAGTGATGTTAAAATTACTTTATAATATGTAATTAATTATAATTACTTTTGGCAAATTGTAATTAATTGCAATTACAATTACAAAAATTGCGAATGTAATTACAATTACAATTAAAGTTACAATTACAATTACAATAACAATCACAATTACTTTGCTTTGGTGTCATTTTAAATAATTATTTAGGTACATATTCCTAAAAACCTCATTAACCTTTTCATGGAAACAAGGTATTAATAGAATATACAGGGTATACCACAGTCGATGGCAGGTTAGGCGTTTAGAGAAAACGGAACGTACGATTGTCGTGAAAATTTGGTTATTTAGGTAATTGGTCCTGCTCTATTGATTTAAATTATTTTCAACGCTGCGGCGTTGCCACTTCTATCGAAAAGTAGCAGCATCCTTGTTATTTTAAATGAGACACCCTGTATATTTTTACATTTTTTGCTCCGCTACTGCTTTCCGATTATTTTTGTATAATACTTCCCTATACCTATCTTTAGCGCTTTTCGAGAAATTCTTTATTTTATTTAATTTTTTATTAAAAACATAGCTCTATTTAAATGTTGATTACTGCGGTAATTAGATAAGGAGAAAGCTGAAATTTTGGGATTAGCTTAGATATGCATTAGGTATTAGTTCGCTATAATCGATTTTTTATTTATTTATACAGGGTTGTTCAAAAATTGTCATTTTATCGCTAGATATACAAATGCTAATAAGTTCATTTTTTTTAAATGGGACACCCGGTATATTTTTAAATATTCAAAAAGATAATTAAATTCTCTTTCAAATGGTAAATCATGTTCCTATACCCAAATAATCAGGTTTCCGAAATAAAAGCAAATTTCTATAAAAATCTGATTAATTTGGGAATTTGTATTAGGTAGCTGTGAAATCATGAAATGTCATCAAATTTGACATTTAATGGACATTTAATGGAAGGAAATAATTATTCAAATAAAGTTCCTATGAATTTATTTATGGACAATGTGACAAAATGTGACAAAATGAGCAGGACCAATTACCTAAATAACCAAATTTTCACAACAATCGTACGCTCCGTTTTCCCTCTATGCCTAACCTGCCATCGACCGTGGTATACCCTGTATAATTCTTGTAGAATATGCTTTAAACTTTAATCCAAGCAGGTATATACCCCGACTGCCTGGCTAGGGATTTGCAATCGGAATTAAACTTTCCACGTATGGAAAATATTAAATAAGTACTTTTTTGTCCAATGTAATTGAAATGTAATTGTAAAATGTAATTGTAATTGTAACGAAAGGAGTAATTGAATTACAAATGAGTTACAATTGAGGATCTTATAATTAATTACCGCCTCAATTACAATAAAAGTAATTCAATTACTTTTTCAATTACTTTTAATTAATTACTTAACAACACTGGCTCTAATACTCTAAATGCTCGCCAACAATGGTTTTTAAATGGTAAAAAATAGTTGGTAAATGGTTTTTGTTCTCCAGGTTGCAGAAAACTAAAACAAAACACAATGGCCCGTATTCAGCGCCTCATTTTAACTTTAGAGTCACTCTAAAGTCGCGTCTTTAATTTGACAGTTTTACATTGTTGTTATGGAGTAACAAGGGACTAGAGACGCGACTTTAGAGTCACGGTAAAGTTAAAGTGAGGCGCTGAATACGGGCCAATAACCCTTACTATACGTTTAATGAAGAACCGTCTTAACATTCCTCGTATTTAATTGTAGTATAATGGACTCGATCGAGGAATCCTCCCAATGCGCCGATACGGGCGTCCTATTGGCCAGCCTCGAATGCGTCGTAGCCCTCTTAGGTTCGCTCGAAGCCCTATGCAAAGGCGAAGGATTGAATCAAGAGGGCGCCGACTTGACCAACGTTCGATACGCCGCGTTAGAGCAGGCCGATTATTCGGGTCCTCTTACGTACGAATCGATGGCTCGTTTGCCGAAACCCTATCGAGACGCCGTGGCGAATTTGACGTATCGAACGAGCGATTCGGACAGCAGCGGCATCGACGGTAATTCGAAGGGTAACGAATCGGATTGTTCGGGCGCGACGGAGGGACCCGAGGATACTCTGGCGACGTTGTCGGATTGCGACGACGATAGTGTCATGGACGATGAGAGTTTTTTGACGAATCAACAGTTGCAGAAGTTGTACAAGTTGCCTAAATCGTTGAATTTGGTAAGAGATAATGAGAGAGAAGAACGTTCGGATTTTTCGGTCAAAAATTGATAAATTATAATACGGGGGTAACCTTAGGGTAGGGTAGGACAGAAGAAAAGTAATAATTTATCAGTTACCTTTAGAAAGTAGGTTAGGATAGAAGAAAATACAGATCATTTGATAAGTCTCTAGCCTAAATATGAAAACACAGTTATTTTTGTTTAAGTTTTGATTTTTTATTCAGTATAATCTCCTAACAGTTCAATACACTTAGACCAGCGCTGTTCCAATAATTATATCACATGATTAAAGTGAGATTCCGGAAGGTCTGCAAAATATGCCTCTACGACAGCTATCGCTTTTTCATTCGATGAAAAACGCTTTCCACGAAGAAACTGTTTCAGGTTTCGGAACAGGTAGTAGTCGCTGGGAGCCAAATCTGGTGAATATGGTGGATGGTCAAGCAATTCGTACTTTAATTCCTTGAATTTAGCCATTGTGAAAACATTTGTGTGAGAACGTGCGTTATCTTGATGAAAAAAGATCTTTTTCTTATTTAAGGCAAGAAACTTTTCAAGTGACCTATACATAATTATACATCAAATTCCTTTAGGTAGAAAGTAAAGTAGGGTAGGATAGGGCATAAGAAAAGTAATAATTTATTAGTTACCTTTAGAAAGTAGGGTAGGGCATAAGGAAATAAATAATTTATCAGTTGCCTTTAGAAAGTAGGGTGGGGTAGAAGAAAATCCATAATTATTCATCAATTTCCTTTAGGTAGAAAGTAGGGTAGGGTAGAGCATAAGAAAAGTAATAATTCATCAGTTAACTTTAGAAAGTAGGGAAAAGTAGAGTAGAGAAAATTAGTAATTATTCATCAATTAACTTTAGATCGAAAATAGGATAGGGTAGGACAGAAGAAAAGTAATAATTCATCAATAACCTTTAGAAAGTAGGGCACAGAGTAGGGTAGAAGAAAATGCGTTTTTTCCATCTTACCTAAATTGACGACAACACCTTATTTTTTGTTTATTCGCGTAGGGTAGAACAGGTTTGGACGAGTGTAATACGGATTTGGAGCGGCACAACGCCCGGCATTTCGTGAAAACGCTCCAACAAGCGGTGTTGCCGGATTTACTATCTCTCCGATCGTCCATTCAAGTCGACGAATTGCTGCAGGAATTCGCATCGAAATGTTGCAGGAGCAATTCCTCGTCGTCGTCGTCGTCGAGGAATGGCGAAACTTCGACTACTACTATCATGAACGCCGATGGAATTTACCTAGCCACCTATTCGGCTTTGTTGCTCGATTTGAAATTGATAAGAAGCGGTCACTACGAAGACAAAAACGTACGTAGAATTTATTTTTTTTATTTAAAGTCGTTTCCTATACTTCGTTTGACGTTAAATAACATTTCAAGTATTGAAAATTATTTGAAAATTTGAAAAAAAAAATATTTTTTCGGCTGGATTCGAACCCGAAACGTAAAGATTGCGCACAAAGGCATATACAGACTTTGCTATTACAAATAAACATTTAAACAACGTCCTTAGTTACTCCATAACAACCAATGTAAAACTGTCAATTGTCAAGACGGGCCAATGTATCTAAACAAGTTCCGATGCCACAGCTAACTGTGATCGCCTCTATAGGATTTTACTACAACTATTATGTACATTTTTACTGGTCGATTGAAATGAAACGAAATAAAATAAAAATGTTGTTAGGTGCTCGTACCGATAACGGAGGCGCAATTCGTCGAAGAGATCCACGGTAGCGGCGTGTTGGTTTACGTATCGGCCACATGGTTGTGCGAACTCTATCAAAACGTTATCGCCAAATCTCTACTTTTAACAGCCGGTTACGATCCGAAGGGTAACCACCAACCGGCCCTGGTCAACCTTTTGATCGGTAATTTGTTTTGATCATTACGAGAGTCGGTCTACCGCCGACTCAATATATGGACGCGCAGTTTCGAAGGAGGGTAGGGTATATTCGTTAAAAGTCGATTCCTAAAGAGACAATACTCGAAATCGACCCATGGAAAATACCCTTCCGAATCGTAAACTGTGCTCCGATTCAAGTCTGCGCAATTTACGCCCTGTAAAATATATTTTTCGTTGCAGACATAGGAGGCTTGTGCCCCACGCAACTGCTCACCGACTGGCAAAAATTGCAAAAACTCCACGTGACGTCATCGTCGTCGTCATATTCGGAGGGGGGTAGCAATAGCCAGGAGACGGAAGCGGGCGTGAAATTATCCAGAAGGGTGTTGACCTGTTGTTGGGCATCGGTGGTGTCCGTGTTGGGTTTGCCATTGGGCGATGGTACCGTTTTTCACAACAACAACAACAACAACTACAACGGCGGTGCGACGACATCGGCCCTCGCCAGATTGGTGGGTCGTAGGGCTCGGCAAAAGTACAAACAAAAAATGCGAGATGACGTCATCACGACGAGTTTGGAAGGGTTACATAAGGTGAGTCGCGATCGTATACGCATATCGTTTGTTTGATATACAGGGTGTTCCTAAACATCGTGTACATCCGAAAGGGGGTGATTCCTTGGCTTATTTTATGACTAAAAGTTCATATAAACGTGGGTCCCCAAACGCTTCGTTACCGATCTACAGGGTGTTGAAATTTCAATTTTTTTTTGGTTTTTCTTTGTAGCTCCTGCACTTTTTGAGATATTTAGCTCAAATTTTGAATGTAGATTGCTTTATAGGCACACATTATTGGGTATATCAGGTGGTTGTTGAATTCTACAGGGTGATATTTTTTCAGGGGTCATATACCCTTTTTTCCCCCGAACTTTTTTGCTGTGCGCCGCTGGTAGATTCTAAATTACAAAATGAATTTTCTGTTTTGTCTAGAAACTTCTTTTATTTTTAAACTTTTTGTTTCTGTGACCGTTATCGAGAAAAAAATTAAAAATGAATTTCTGTACAAATGATTTATTTTACAAAACAAAAACCCTAAATAATAATTATTAAATTACATTATAATAAATGTTGAAAGTGGCCCCCTCCTACTCAAATTACACTCTATACCCTATATCCCTATATCCTTTTTTTATATATATTATTTTAGGCGGCAAGTTTGAGTAATACATTGAAACTTCAAACGAGAAGTAGTAGCATTTTATCGTTACTCTCCGCATCAGCTTGTAAACAACAAGGTACAAAACTCTTGGCATCTCACGCTCTCTCATTGGACGTTTTACTTTCTAAAGGTAGGTAGATATTCAACTTTGATCTACTCGAACTAAAGGGTGTTTCAATAAGAGCGCAAGTTCAATAAAACAATGTTATCCGTAGTAAAATATAGAAATATTTATAAATTTATCATGTGTACATTTAGGAATTATACAGTGCATTTCTTTAATGTCCCCCCCCCCTTTTATTTTTTGAACGGATCAACTTAGAAAATTGAAATTTGGGATAATGAAACTAATGCATGATTACTATATTTTGGAGTAAAATTGATAGATGAAAATTTCAAGATGGCGACTGGGCGCCATCTTGGAAAATAAATTTAAATGGAAAGGGGGGTCTTGTGATACATCATTTTGAAGCTCCTGACAAATACTCTACAACCCTGAAATATAAAGTCACTATCTGCACCTGCTACAAAATGGCGGAACATTTAATAATTACCTGAATACAAACAAAATAATATCAATTTTTCTAGAAATATTTGTTTTTCTATGGCAAACAGCAATCCCAGCAAACCGATAAGGTTTTACAGGTTATTTTTGGTTAAAAAAATTCCAAAAAATTTAAGTACGACAACGAACATTAATTGTTTAGTGAAAATATGCTCATTTAGTTTTTGGTTTTCCTAGTGTTCAAGATATTCTCTTTAGTTTTCGATTTTCCTAGTGTTCAAAGTATTTTCATTTAGTTTTCGGTTGTTTAGTTCTCATTGCAGTTAGGTAGCACGTCAACTAACTCTAAAATGGCCAATTCTCGTCCATTGGAAGATGGAGCACCACCACATTACTCCAGACAAGTAATGAACTATTTGGATGCTATTTTCCCTGGTTGTTGGATCGTTGGATTGGTCGTCGAGGTCCTACGGAATGGATTTGACCAGAATTTGACCAGATTTGACACCTTTAGACTTTTTTTTATGGGGCTATTTGAAGCAAAATGTGTACGAAACTAAACCTGCTTCAATATTGGATATACGAGAAATAATTACAGATATTTGTAAAAATATCGACGTTACTATGTTCGAAAATGTTCGGATAGGCTGTTCTTGTATCAAGAAGTTCAAGGCAACCATTTCGAGCTTTTTTTGAACTGAACTCAGCTTATTTCCTCAAATTATGACGTTAAACGTCGATTTATTCAGGTAATTATTAAATGTCCGCCATTTTGTAGCAGGTGCAGATATTGACTTTATATTCCAGGGTTGTAGAGTATTTGTCAGGAGCTTCAAAATGATGTATCACAAGACCCCCCTTTCCATTTAAATTTATTTTCCAAGATGGCGTCCAGTCGCCATCTTGAAATTGTCGTCTGTCAATTTTACTCCAAAATATAGTAATCATGCATTAGTTTCATTATCCCAAATTTCAATTTTCTAAGTTGATCCGTTCAAAAAATAAAAGGGGGGGACATTAAAGAAATGCACTGTATGTATATTAAACAAAATATCTTGTAAATTGCCGCCACGGCTTTGTTGGCACAAGCGTACTCTTCTGATAAAATTTTCAATAGTATTCAATAGTATTCAATATTGTATACATGTGGCGGTATTTTATTGATAGAGCGTCTAATTTCGGCTTTCAACGCTTCGGTGGTCGCGGGCATGTTGAAATAAACCTGTGACTATAAGTAACCCCACAGCCGGAAGTCCAAAGGTGCTAAATCACAAAAACGTGGCGGCCAATTCTGGTCACCACTCATTGAAATGACCCGACCGGGAGTAATGTTTAACAATTAGGATGCGATTATGTTCCTTATCCAGATCCATATCCAGATCCAATGCTCCATATTTATTGACTCGGAACTGTCAACTTTCGATATGTCATGTTATAATCATGTGTCATTATGACTGTCAAACATGACAGCCAATTCAAATCTTGCGGTCTTATTGAAACACCCTTTAGTTTAATCGAATAATAATAATAATATTTTTACCGAGCTTAATTGATTTGTAAATAATTCATTTATACTGTTTATAAGGTTTAGAATTGGGCTGTCACAGTTCCGCCTGTTGGCCTCACGTTTTTAACGCGTGCGTTGCCGTTTCGGCCTTGGAACATTCGTTATTCAGCAAAACCGGTTCGACTCAATTGTTGATGGTCGCTCAAAATTCCCAAAACAATATCATCACGTCGACGACTCGATCACAGGAATCCGGAAAAGAGGAGAAATTCCACGCCAACTACGGCATCACAAACGACGAGGAAACGTAATGCTACCTGTTCATTTAAGAGTTTTCCTGAAAGAGCAACTTTCGACAGTTACTCTCAAGTCTTTGTCCATTTGAGAGCAAACTCGCGAATTTTTACTCTCTGAGAGTGTCAAAAATGCTAGTTACGAGTTTTATAAAAATTAGAACTCTCAGAACCGTGTCCACTAGGTTTGTGCTGAGAGTTTGTGAGAAACTGAAGTTTGGAACATTTTTAAGCATATTTTTAACAGATTAAGTTACTTTTATCAAAAATCTATTTACTAATCATAATGAATGCCAAATTTAACAGTTTCTACCAGTAGGTATATTTTAAAGATTTTTTGGTGAAATAACTGCATCTGAAAAAGGAACTATGAAATTAATTTTATTATTAATGATGATAAAAATGTTCCAAACTTTGGTGAAAATTATATAAATGCCAAAAATTGACTTCTCCAAAAATGTGGGTTTTATAGAAAATTACAAAGTAAGATTATGAAAAATAAGTCGATAAATCTAGTTTAGATTTAAAAATTAGATAAATATATTTAGAAAGAATTAGGGCTTTAAGGAGGTTGGACCCCCCGAAACATATGAGATGGATTGATATTAAAAAAAAATACACAATAATACAGAATTTGTCACCAAACAAAGATATTCTGTACAACTTTTCAAGAAAAAGAGTTATTAAGCCATTCTGGCCCAAAAGAACCCTATTTTTATTTTTAACATTAAAATCTTGTAATTTTTAACAAATATATATATATATATATTCATTGTATAAATATATATAATATATATAAATATATATAAATGAATATATATATATATATATATATATATATATATATATATATATATATATATATGAATATCCCTTCAAGACTATTACTGGAAATAGGGTAATTAAATAAACGATAGATATACACTGTGCTTCATTTGCGATTGCAACTTGGGCATTTCTATGAGTTGAACAAAGAAAGATTATTAAAATAACAGTTGTCAGAGTGAAAAGTTGAAATGACACAAATGTCACTCTTTATTCTTTTTCCTTTATAAGTGTCTAATTGAAGTTGTCTTTGTTGCACCCATATAACCTACGTTGTAATAAAAAATGAAGCAATCTGTATGTGGCTGGTGTCTCACTATTTATTTATGTACCTTTACTCTCGGAGAGCACTCTCAGAATACCTGATTTCATTTGAATTTTTCTAGTTATCGATGTATCGACGTGATGTATCGATGTATCGACTTGACAGCAACTCGCTAAGAGTAATTATTAATTCTCCAGTAGTTACTCTCACAACATTATCCACTGGCGAGAACTACTCGACAGTTTTTCTCTCAAATTGGACACCTAGCATAAGAATTTTCTTTCATTTACTTTCGTTTTACTTCATACGAATTTGGCGCGTATTTTTCCAGCGTGGACGTTTACAGTTTCCTGCACAATTCGAGCCAAGGAATAAACGATTCGAGCGACGCAGGCGTAGCGGAAATAGTGGAAAAAAGCGGCGCAAACAACGCTCAAAATCGTGGAATTTTGAGCGGTGTCCATTCGGCCAAAGTCTGTTGCGTCCTATCGCAAAAATCCGACGAATTCTTCCATTCGGCCGCTTTGAGATTATCTTTACCCGGTTTGTGCAGTTTCCTTGACGAATTGTGCAAAGCCTCCCACGCTCAAGTACGTATTTCTTCATATTATACATATTTCTTCACAATTTAAAGTTAGAATGGCTCTCGGCCATATCTCGCAAACTAATTGTCATAAATACTTGTGGTAAAAATCTTATGAGTAAATCGTCCAAAAGAAAATGCTGGAAATAATGTTTCTAAAATGGCCGTTAGGGGAGTATCCGCCATCTTGATTTTTAAAAGTAATTTATTTTGAAAATTTCCTAAATAAAGGTAGCAAAAATGTGTTTTATTTTGATACTTGAGATAATTTCGATTATTTTTTATTATATATTTTTGACTCTATCTTTTAAAATAAAGTGGTGGGGGAGGTTTGAATATTTAGACAAATAAATGTTAATAACTTTTAAACGGCTGAACGGATTTTCATAAAACTGAAATCGTTGAAAAGAACTCTCCTAGATCTATAAATTACACTATATAAGATATTATTTTAAATGCTTGCTTGGTCGTAAGAGGGCGTTTTCCGACATAACCTCAGAAAACACCGATTTTCTCTAAAAAATTAAATTCCACGATATAACTTTTTCTTTGGAGAAAAATATTTCAATGATTGCCAAACAAGCCTATGAAAACGGCATCTTGATATCTCTTTCCTAACCTAAAATATATACAGCTCTTCTCCAAACACGAAGAATCCCCCAGACGAACGAAAAAATGGTGGAAGAAAGACCTTAGAGTGCAAGAGAAACCGCCGGGAACTCTTCTTCTTCATCGCGTAGGCGAGGTCACCCTTAAATGCGTAAAATCCGGCAGACCTTTGGTGCACGTGATGAAAATATGGTCGATTGTGGGGCCTCATTTGATGCAAGCGGCTTGTCATAAGGATCGAACGGTATCGAAGAAGGCCGTGAATTGTTTACACGATGCCGTTACGGCGCTTTTCAACGAGCAAGCGGAGTTGCCGCATTTCCATTTCAACGAGGCGCTCGTCAAACCGTTCGAAAATTTGCTGTGTTCGGAACTGTGCGATTCCGACGTACAGGTGAGTACTTTTTTTTTTTCGAGGAATTATTCGAATTGGAAATTTCGAGTGGGGAAATGGTAAAAAAAAATGGTGGAATTTCCGTTTTTTGTGTCGAATAGTTTTTAAGATAATTGGTGTTTTTTTGTGTGATAGCAATAGTTTAAAAAAAAACTCGAAATATCTCAAAAATTTGTTTTTTTTAAATTTTCAAATCACAAAATTGTAGAGAAATGTTTTTTTTCTACAAAATGAAAAAAATTCGGTTATTTATCTTAAATATTTTTCGAGATAATTGGTGTTTCTTTGTGGAATAGCAATAGTTGCTTTTTTTCAAAAAAAAAAACTCGAAATATCTCAAAAATTTGGATTATTTTCGAAATTATTTAAATCGAAAAATTCCAGAGAAATGTTTTTTCTACAAAATTGTGAAATTTTCAATTTTCTACTCTGACCAATTTTCGAGATAATTGTGATTTTCTATGGTTCCCAAGTTATAGAAAATTTACAGAAAGTTTAATAAGTAGAAGTGATGACTATTTCGTAATTTCTTTGTATACAGTATGTCCCAGATATTCACTTCTCTATACAAAGATCTCAGCTCCTATTTATACCCACAGGAAACGATAACAAAAGACGATTGATTCATCTCATACACGCCATCTTGTTTTCTACTGTAGATGTAATATAATAGGTGCAGAGGTCCCTGTATAGAGAAGCGAATATATCCGGGACGCTGTATAATTTCAATACATTTTTAATTTTTTCCTCTAGGATCAAATCGTCGCTTGTCTGTGCGAATTCGTCGAAGCCAATCGAACGGAAATTCGCTCCGGTTGGAGACCATTATTCGGAACATTACGCGTGGCAAATGCCAAAAATAACGCATCGGCCATTTTGGACGTATTCAAAATATTCCTATCGACCGATAATACATTAGTATTCGCCAACGCCGCCTTGGATTACATCCTCTGTCTATTATCGCACATAAAAAATTCGAATTTCATCGACGAATCTAACGTAATTAACGCGAACAACGCGATCAATAACGAAAAGAAATCGACGATGTTTTTAGATAAAGAAGCCGAATTTCCATCGAATAAACTCCAACTAGGCCCGGTCGATTTGTGCATTGAATCGCTCAAACTCCTTCGGAATTGCGCTTCGATTTTATCCGCCATCTACGACATGCCCAAATGTCCCACGTTCAATTTAACCCACAGGATCAACATCGATACGAATCCCCAATTGGTCGATCAGTTCGTACAAAACACCGATTTCGATCGAACCGATACGAATCGAACGAACTACGATCGTCTATCGACTCGCGTCGATTTCGAAAATTGCGAAAAACAACGACTCACCCTCGCCCACATGGACAAACGAACTAACATTTTGAAAATCCACTACGTTCTATTAGAAGGTTTAGCCGGCGCATCGACGTCGGCCGCGCCCAAAAACCAACCGTACGTAATCGAGACTCTCTTTAAATTAATCAGAGACGCTCTATCGAACGCGACCGGTTCGAATTTCGGTTTGTATTGTATCAATCACGTACTGTTGCCGATGGTCCAGAACTGGCTGAGGAATAATCCGGACGTGCACAAACCGGGCGAGCAATGGCAGAATTTCAAGCATTGTTGCGGCCTCGCCAGCGAATTGATCGTCGACTATCTGTACGAATTGTACAAAACCGATTCGATCGAACATCCCGGTGCTAATTTGGCGCTCAAACAATTACTGATAGTTCTAATCGAATGCGTGGCTCAACCGTCGGAGAATACAGCCAGATTGGGTTCGTCTTGTATCAGGCACGTGATGCTCTCGGCGGGGAAAATCCTGACCGTTTACCAATGGGAAATTTTAGTTACGGCTTTGCACCGAGCTTGTACGGTGAGTTTGAATCCGTTACATCGGCTCAGTTCGGCCTTCGACGAATTCTCCGATAGTTTCTACGGCGATTCGGCCACCGTAAAAGTTGCAGCGAGAAAAGATACGACTCTATCGGAGAACGAGCGTTTGCACGAACTCACTCGGCAGGTGTTCCTCATGCAGAACCAACGCGACTGCGATCAATGCAGAGGGAAATCGTCGCCGGTTTCGTGCGATTGCGAAAATTCCAAAAGCCCTCTGATCGATAATAGAAGTTACGTGTTTTTGTTGTACCCGTACGATTATTCGAGTACGACGATCGCGAATTCGGATTCGTACTCGATTCGAGTACCGTTCAAGAATCTCGTGGTCGGTATTCTGGCGCACCAGATGCTCGTGCAGACCGTCTCGAGCGCTCTGTTGCAGAATTTGAACAGGATAACGCCGATATTAAACATCCTGCAGATAAATTCGTGCAGTTTGAGAGGCGTACTGACGCGAGTTAACGCCGAACATTTGGATGTCCTGTTGAAATGTTTGGAGGTGTCGAATTCGCGAGCGATCGATTTTGATCAACGACCCGGTTTGAAGTTTCTGTTGCAAAAGGTCGGCAATCTGAGCAAAGCCGCTAATTTGTACACGCAAGCTAATACATCGGAAGTAGTGCAAATTATCGTGTTGTTCGAACTATGCTTGGACGGTATCGATAAGTATCGGATAAATCCGAGGAAGATGAAGGAGATCCTGGCGCGCGAACCGAAATCCACCTGCTCGAACGATTTGGATTACGTGGAAAACTTCCTGAAGAAATTGCACGCGAAATGGAACAAATTGTGCGACTCCTACACCAACGTCAATGTTAAAATACCCGAGGAAATTAACGACGAAAGCGACGATGATAATTACGCCGATAAAAACGCCAACGTCGTGGAAATAAACGAAGAAAGCGACGACGATAATAATTATAATAAACCGTTCAAATTATCAGATTTCAAACGGCTGGAATATAACGAAGATAACGAAGACAACATCAGCCTCAGCACCGACACCGACAGTTATTTGGAAAAGGACATTTTGCCGAATCTCAAAATGGACGATAAAATTAATAATAAAATAGAATCGCCCGCGATGAAGAATCGTCTCGCGACAGAGAAAAAACGTACGGGAAACGACAATTCGACCGATGACGAAACGAACGAAAAAGCCGCTGCCAAATTGGTCAAATTCGATTTAAACAACATCAAATACGACAACAACACGTTGTCGCAAATGAGGAAATCGACGATGTCGAATGACATCGCCGCCGCCGCCGCCGTCTCTGATTGCGATCAGCCCAACGAACCGTCGGGTTTGAGGGTTACGGGAAGATCAGCGGTGAAGAAAATGGCTTTTGACGTACCCGCCCCCCAACCGGTTCCCTCCGAGATACAACAACAGAGGATCATAAGCATGATGAAGGTTTGTATGGACTTATTCTATTATTATTATTATTATCGCCTTACCGTCTTCGTATGGAAATGCTGTACGTTTCCTAAATGTTCATATAAATATGTTCATTTTTGTATGAGATGATTTTTTTGTATCTCATTTCACTGTCTTTCTCCTTTTCTCATCTCATAATGCTCAAGTTAATAAAGTGAGCAGAATAGAAATTAAACAGTTCATTTCTTCATTTTTGTATGAAAAGATGATTTTTTTTGAGTCAATTTGAATTTTCTTTCTTCTTTTCTCATTTCACCATATAGGACGCGGAGGCCTACAAAATCACTCGAATTGAAACAACAGAGGCCTGTTTGGAATTGCTGACCAGCCTTTCTGCTGAGAAATTGTCCCCTTTGGCGGCTATCTTGAAAGAGGGGGCGGTTTCGTTGGCGGGGGCCAGGGAGGAGAAGATCAAGAAATCTGCCGAAATTTTGTTGCAGAGAATGAACATTTCCTATGTCGATCACGATAATTATTGAATTTTATTATCGCAAAATTATTCGTAATTGTATAAAAGTTGTAGGGAATTTTTAATTTTATTCGATATTTGTATACGCTTGGAATTGTTGAAATTATTTCCTTCTACTGACCAGAGAGAAGAAAGAAGAATATGATGGAAATTTTTCCGAGTGGCTGTCGGGAACAAATGGTCGAATATTTCTTCTCTTTTAATTAGTATAAAAAGTATCTAGTTAATTCTTAAGATATGTAAATAGTTAAAATTGTCTGCATTTATAATTTATTTATTATTCACCGCTTTGCTTCTATTACTTCGAATAAATATTTTCATACCTTATATAGTATATTATACAAACCTTATATAATACTGTATTTCTTCATTTCAAAACGTGTATATTTTACGAACCAAAAAATAAATAAATACATAAATAAATTATCTACTTATTGAGAATTAAATTGAGCGTTTAACGGCCGAATGCACCGACTTATTAGGAACCATTAAGCTAATAGAGCTTTAATAGTACATTAACGTTCTTGACTCGTTGCACCACATTTTAATATACCTTTAAGCGTTCTTTAAAGCGACTTTACATAAGTAACCAATTTTCTCCAATTAAAGCTTTATTAGCAAATAGCTCATAAGCCAAAGTCAAAATATTTGTATTGAAACGTTTTCAGTAGTGGATGTGATAACGTCCAGATTTACATGTTGGGGTAACGTCTGAATCTAACATATTTAAATGCCCTTCTACAGTTAAAGGATCCAATGTATGTATCTAGATAAAATTAGGTCATCAAGATAATTTTGTTGCGATGTAGATTGGCCACCTCCCGTTTTTAAACATTCTTGCCGAATTTCAGCCTTTTTCTTTCTCAACGCCTGTCTTCTATTTTCATAAAATCTTTTTAATTGCTCAGTTCTATTTAAATATACGTGTTACAAGAGGTGGAGGTCATCTTTGAAGAAATGCTACGAAAATCGAAAAAAAGAGCTTTGAAAATCTTTGGCTAATGAAAAGAGGGAAGTAACTCTCACTGGCGGAGGTCCACCATCAAAAATTAAAAGAGATGAGACAGATGATCTTCTAATGTCGATTTTAAATAAACATACATTGGTGGGTTTTGAAAACAAATTTGATGATGATGCAGATGAAAGCTCTATTGTATGTGCAGACCCTGTTGAAGATAATGAATTGGAATTTCGTATTGTAAATGAGAATACAGCAGAACACACACAAACCTGCCCAGGAAGGGAGACATTTCTGGTAAGTTGAATTGACTTTTTTGTTTTGCTTTTTTGATAACAAAAAAAACTTTCTAGCCAATTGTCGAAAGCAATCAATCCATGGCTGCAAAGGAAGATGATGCTAATTGGAGAAAGCACAATGCAGCTAAACTACAACTTCCCACCAGCTCAGCTTTACTGAAAAATATCACAACTTTGAAAAAAGACGAAACCAAAGAAAATGTAACAATATTTCAATACATGTTGCTAAGAGCTATTCTATAATATATACTTAATATGAAATTATCAAGTTGCAATCCAAGCACTAAGAAGTTCGTAATTACTTGTACATGATAGATTTTTACAGGTGCCTGGCAGTTCAAGATCTATACCAGTGAGCCGTAGAAGACCAAAAACTGTAGTCAAAAGCTTAACATCTTCGGAGATAGGCAAAAAATATGACCTGCTCTTAGATAAGAGATTGATGATACTTGAGAAGCAGTTGAATCATATGGACCAAGAAAATGCTCTTTTAATAAGAAAAAGAGAATTAGAAATAGAGGTATTAGAAACAGAGTTACTATTAAAGAAGAAAAAATTAGTATAGAGAATTATTATTATTATTATACAGTGCATTTCTTTAATGTCCCCCCCTTTTATTTTTTGAACGGATCAACTTAGAAAATTGAAATTTGGGATAATGAAACTAATGTATGATTACTATATTTTGGAGTAAAATTGACAGATGAAAATTTCAAGATGGCGACTGGGCGCCATCTTGGGAAATAAATTTAAATGAAAAGGGGGGTCTTGTGATACATTATTTTGAAGCTCCTGACAAATACTCTACAACCCTGGAATATAAAGTCAATATCTGCACCTGCTACAAAATGGCGGAACATTTATTAATTACCTGAACATATCGACGTTTAACGTCATAATTTGAGGAAATAAGCTGAGTTCAGTTCAAAAAAAGCTCGAAATGGTTGCCTTGAACTTCTTAATGTAAGAACAGCCTAACCGAACATTTTCGAACATAGTAACGTCGATATTTTTACAAATATCTGTAATTATTTCTCGTATATCCAATATTGAAGCAGGTTTAGTTTCGTACACATTTTGCTTCAAATAGCCCCATAAAAAAAAGTCTAAAGGTGTCAAATCTGGCGAGCATCAGGCTTGTCATTCCGTAGGACCTCGACGACCAGGGAAAATAGCATCCAAAGAGTTCATTACTTGTCTGTAGTAGTGGGGTGGTGCTCCATCTTCCAATGGACGAGAATTGGTTATTTTAGAGTTAGTGCACCTGCTACCTAACTGCAATGAGAACTAAACAACCGAAAACTAAATGAAAATACTTTGAACACTAGGAAAATCGAAAACTAAAGAGAATATTTTGAACACTAGGAAAACCAAAAACTAAATGAGCATATTTTGACTAAACAATTAATGTTCGTTGTCGTACTTAAATTTTTTGGAATTTTTTTAACCAAAAATAACCTGTCAAACCTTATCGGTTTGCTGGGATTGCTGTTTGCCATAGAAAAACAAATATTTCTAGAAAAATTGATATTATTTTGTTTGTATTCAGGTAATTATTAAAGGTTCCGCCATTTTGAAATGGGTGCAGATATTGACTTTATATTCCAGGGTTGTAGAGTATTTGTCAGGAGCTTCAAAATGATGTATCGCAAGACCCCCCTTTCCATTTAAATTTATTTCCCAAGATGGCGCCCAGTCGCCATCTTGAAATTTTCATCTGTCAATTTTACTCCAAAATATAGTAATCATACATTAGTTTCATTATCCCAAATTTCAATTTTCTAAGTTGATCCGTTCAAAAAATAAAAGGGGGGGGGACATTAAAGAAATGCACTGTATGTAAGTTTAGTAAGTTGTAATATATCACTCAAGTACAAATAAATAAGTGTATTCTCATTTGATTGTCAAATGTATTCCCTCCATATTCGATTTGGAAACTCAGTTTCTTTTGAAATTTCAATATAAAATATCACTACTTATGTACTTAAAAAACATTTATTTACAGATTTGTAAAGTAATTGTCTATAATTTCAGTTCTAAAATCATACAATATATCTTGCTGTGGATTAATTGGATGTATGTCTGCTTGTTGAAGTAAATATTCGAATTCCTCCATATCAATTCCTTCTGGAGGTGGGGGATCAGCATCATGCATTACTCTAGCAATGTTATGAAGTATTGCTGTAGCTACTACTACCACCAAACCAGTTTTAAATTTGCATCTTAAACCATAGGATAAACAGGGAAATCTTCGTTTCCACACACCTATGGTTCGTTCTACTGTATTTCTAGTGCGAATGTGCGATTCATTGTAGAGTTGTTGAGCCCTTGTGTTAGGATTTGCTAGTGGTGTAAGTAAGTAGGATTTCAATGGATACCCACTATCGCCTACATATTAATATACAGAGTTGGGCAAAAGTCCGGAATAAAATTATTATCTGTTGAACCAGTAATTTAAACAAAAAACGCTGAAACACGTAAATTGATTTTATATTGTACGGATTTGTTGCCAATAAAATGATTTTTTTTTCTTCAACCCCTTAGTTGCAACCCTACCCAACTTTATTTTTTCAAATGTAAAGGTATGTCGTGTGTAGGGTCATTGAAAAGCCCGTGAAAAATGGAATCTAAAACATACCTTTTTTTTTTATTTTTCTCATGTTGTTATTTGGAAATGAGCAAAAATTTCTTTTAAAAACAAAAAAGTTACAAATACCTTTTTAGTGCTATCGACGTAGCAATGTTGAAAATGCCCTTCACCATCTATTTGACAGGCTCCCAGGCATTGGTAAAACGTAATATCGATAGCATATCTTTAATTCTGAATGACTTTTTAATAAAAACAGGCGAACCTTTGGTAAAAAAAAACTTGTACAAAAATGCAACACCTGTTTTCCTTTTTGAAGTTCACTGATCAACAATGGCTTAGATTTGAACCCATTTTATGTTTTTGTTTTTTCTTAAAACATAAATTTCAACGAATGTTGATGCTAAATTGCCTTATCAGTTTTAAACGGTAAATCAATAAAATTTGGTGTGCTGCCTGACCAGGCTCGCCTGCTTTTAATAAAAGTTTATTCAGAATTAAAGATAGGCTACCGATATTAGGTTTTACCATTGCCTTGGAGCCTGTTAAGTAGAGTAAGCCTTAATTCACACGTCGATACCACTAAAAAAGTATTTGTAACATATTTGTTTTTAAAAGAATTTTTTGTCCATTTTCAAATAACAACATGAGAAAAATAAAAAAAAAGGTATGTTTTAGATTCCATTTTTCACGGGCTTTTCAATGACCCTACACACGACATACCTTTGCATTTGAAAAAATAAAGTTGGGTAGGGTTGCAACTAAGGGGTTGAAGAAAAAAAAATCATTTTATTGGCAACAAATCCGTCCAATATAAAATCAATTTACGTGTTTCAGCGTTTTTTGTTTAAATTACTGGTTTAACAGATAATAATTTTATTCCGGACTTTTGCCCAACCCTGTAGAATAGTATAGTTGATGGAAGTATTCACAAGGTAGGGGAACATGCAGGTTATACCACAAATACTACTAGTATGGGTGAAAATAATACTAAAAATTCCTATATATTTTTTTCCTATTAAATGAAATTATAAAATATTTATTATTAGATTTACCCTAGCATTTTTCCCGATACATACCTAGAAGAATGCCTGTGCCAAATTCCCCAGCCTCAAATCTAGTCCTGAGCCTGCTATGGCTAAAAATGGTAGAGTCATGGGCTGATCCTGGCCATCTGGATACTATATTAATTATTTGAAGATCACTATTACATACCACTTGCACATTTATGGAGAAATATGATTTTCTATTCCTAAATATCTCTCCATCTTCTCCACCTATAAGATTAATTCAATTTTCTTCAATTTCTTATTAATAAACCAAACAAGAAATATGAGAACAATTTAACATAATTTTAATAAGATATATATAACGCAGCCAATTACACGCGGAAAGCCAGCTACTCGATTAAAATTAGTCTGTGAAGATATTTTTTCAATATGTGTTGCCGGCATTTTAATAAATATATTTTTTTTACTAGCAATGGCTTCTGAAACTTTTTTGATGACCCTAGATACAGTACTTTGATCCATTTTCATAAAGTCACCTATGTTGATTTGATGACCATCACCGGCATAGAATGTAAGGGCGGTCAGCAATTGATTTATAGGTGTTATGCTATTATTTCTAAAAGAAGGTTATTTTATTCCTAATCAACATAATTTATTGGTTTTTAAATAGGTATATACCTAATTTTTTCAAACAATTAATTCATAGCGCACTATATTGCAAAGTAAGATCTAACTAACCACTTATTAGTAAGATTCTACTTGTGAGTACTAATTATAAATGTGCTAAGTTTTATCTTTTTGTCTTTTGCCTTTGCGACTAGAGGTTGGCAGCACCGTAACTCGAATAAGAGTTGGCAACATGAAAGTTTTGACAGGCAAAACAAGGCCGAAAATAATAATGGCGGACGTAAACAAATAACATGTTGGAGATGTAAACAAAAGTGGCTTGTTGGAAGGTTGGAATCGATGAAACGTCTTCGAATGGGAATGCATTTCCTGTTGTTTTTGCTGTTGGTACGTTTAACTCCGAGGATTGGTACGTGGACTCCGGCGCCAGCTGTCACTTTACATCCAATGAAGATTGGATTAGAAAGAAATGTTTTGTTGATAAATTGCCCGAAATTATTGTTGCAAATAAAGAGAGGCTGAAAACTAAATGCTGCGGAGAAGTTTTGATAAAAACTGTTGTGCAGAACAAAACGTTTGACATCCCTGTTAAAAATGTCATGTGCGTGCCTGGTTTGTCAACCAATCTGTTGTCAGTTAGTCAACTGATTAAAAATGGAAACTCCGTGAATTTTTCTGATAATCGTTGTAGCATTTTTAATAAGAATGGAATTTTAGTGGCGACTGCTGACTTACGTGAGGGAGTCTACAAGCTAAATACTCTTAATGAAGCGTCCTTGTCTACACGATCTGTTACTGGAGATATTCGGCATCGTCGGTTGGGCCACATCAATGGTGCGGATTTGAATAAAATGCGAAACGGAGCTGTCCAGGGAATAAATTGGATTGGAAATGCCGAATTTAAAAAGGAAAACTGTGTTGTTTGCTGTAAAGACAAACAGTCAAGGTAACCGTTTAATCACAGGGGCACCAGAGCATCATTAATACTGGAAATAATACATTCGGATGTGTGTGGGCCGATGGAGCAAATGTCAATTGGAGGATCGAGGTATTTTCTTACCTTTACAGATGATTTTAGTCGGATGGGCTTCATATATTTCATGAAAAGAAAGGATGAGGTGTTTGGCTGCTTCAAAAATTTCAAGAGCGAGGTAGAAAATCAGACCGGATTAAAATTAAAAATTCTAGGGTCAGGTGTGGGAGGAAACCGAACTTGGAGAATCTAAGGATCTTCGGAAGCAAAGCTATGGTCCATCTGCCAAAGCCAGAAAGAAAGAAGTGGGACGAAAAAGCGATCGAGATGATAAGCGTGGGATACGGCGAAAACACGAAAGGATATCGAGTGTTCGATCCCCGGAAGTAATCACTACTCGAGATATTATAATGAAATGTATAATGAAATGTTAACTTACGTAACGATTTATGTTGATGATTTCTTTATTTTTTCGGCAGATAGTAAGGAAGTGGATTTCTTGAAACTCGAATTGAACAGAAATTTTAGACTTAAGGATCTTGGTCAAATGAAACAATGTCTAGGTATGATAATTACTCGTAATTGGGATCAGGGATTGATCATGTTAGATCAAACGGATTATATAAATAAAATACTTATGCGGTTCAATATGTTGAATTGTAAACCGGTGCAAACTCCTTTACAGGTTGGTGTCGACTTAGATTGTATCGATCTGCCTTATCAGCAATTAATTGGTAGTCTAATGTATTTGTCGGTATTGACGAGGCCGGATATTGCATATTCAGTTAGTTTTTTGAGTCAGTTCAGAAATAAGAGTTCAATAAGCTCAATAAGAGTTTTACTGTTGCTCATTGGAAACAGGCCAAGCGTGTTCTGCATTATTTGCAGGGTACGAAGAATTTTGCATTAACATTTAAAAAATCGGATGTTTTAATAGAGGGGTTCGTCGATGCTGACTGGGGCGGTGATAAAGTTGATCGAAGGTCTTATACGGGTTTTGTGTTTAAATTTTCAAATAATGTAATATCATGGGAATGTCGTACATGGCTCTGACTGAGGCTGCTAAAGAGGCCTATTATCTTCGCAACTTGATGGCGGAGTTGACGGGTATTTTGTATTTCAGTTTATAGCGATAGTTTAAGTGCGTAAAAGCTCGCCACGAATACCGGATTATGTACCGGATTATGATGTACCGGATATATAAATATATATATATATATATTAATATATATATATTATATATAGATATACGTATATATAGATATACGTCATCATTTTGTACGGGAAGCGGTATCTAATAATGTTATTAGGATAGTACATTTAGGAACGAGCGACATGATGGCTGATATGTTAACAAAAGGTCTTGGAGCTCAAAAACACCGTAGGTTCGTGGAGGAACTTGGTCTAATAGATTGTAATAATATGCAATAGATTTGTTATATTTGGTTCATTTTTGTTGGGAATGTTAATTTTCTTTTGGTTCTTTTTATGTAGTGGGGGTGTTAGATTTCTACATAAAAATTATTGTTCTGTGTTAACAGTGTTCTTTGTGATCTGTCAGTTGTCTAGTTTCATACAATAAAGAAGGAAGTCGTTGTTGTAATGCCTAACAGCATACACATGTTTTTACTCTGAACCTCTGGAAGCGAATATGTGTTAATAAAGGGAACATTAAAATTTAAGGTATACTTTGTTAATGGTCCCTAAAAAATAAGTCGGTGCAATCGGCCGTTAAAGTTATAAAAGCCGATTAAACGAGCTATTTTTTATTGGGACACTCTCTATATATTTTTCCAGTATATTGAGTATGATTTATAGTGATTTTTATTTACTGAATACCTAAATATAAACTTGAAAGATAAGCAATTATAATTATCCTTATGAAACTAGTATAAATTGCAATTCATCTGATGTGTGAAGTATTTAACAGCATGTTTTAAAATAATTATAAAACAACGATTTCAAAATTTGTATCATCGAATTGTAAATTACTACTTTATCCATACCATTTTAAATTACCACTTTATATACATAGAAATGTTTACGCACTTTCAACGAGTCTTTAAAAAAATATTTTTATTTTTTGACAAACTAACTTTTGATTTTAAAAATTGGAACAATAATCGATATAAAGATTGATGATTACAATACCGAATTTGAAACGGAACTGAAAAACTGACTAGAAAAATGTCGTTGCAAGGTTATCTAAAAGTAATGCGTATAAATAGAAAAAATGCAATTCGGCGTTTCTGCGGATGTGATGATTACATTTCTCCTCCCTCCTTTAGATTTGACTTCGTCCTCGAAGTCTTCGTGATTAGGTCCTGTAGCGTCTGGATTTGATCAGGTTGTAATTTTGGACCAAAAAGTGGTAAAAATTTACTTTAGCGGAAATCGACGTAGGGGTTGAGACAAAGTTTTTCCTATGTAGAATGACGAGCTGAGTCCAAAAATGGCAAAATTAGTTATATAAAAAAAGTTATGCCACTTTAAAGTTCCTAAGTTATGACTTCGGGATATCCATTTTTTCAACGTATTTCACTACAAAACACTTAAATTACGATAAAAAATCATTAAACTGCATTTAAAATTGCCTATTATTCAATTATCTATCGAATATAATACAAATAACATGAGTTTTTAGCATAAATTAAATCACAATAATATAACCTAAAAGTCAAGAAGTAAAAATATAAATTGTAAACATTTGACATTTGACAAAAGATGTTGCAATGTTACCATGTTGTGTAGTTTTGCGGCTACTACTCTTAATTTTCTTTTTCTGAATTTTTTTTAAAATGTAATGTTTTATCATTTTCTAGTCGTGTCTAGTCCAAAATCGTGTTTTATTGTTAAACGTACGTTCTTAACGTAACTAATTTGATATCTCTCGGTAAATAAAATTCATTTATTAATAAGTTCATTTATTTATTAATGTGTTAATTGATGAGTTCCTATCGTCGCGTCGAAATATTTAGGCACACCACCTTACCATACGCCACCCTGCGCTACCCCACACTATCCCCACTACCCTACACTACCCCCCTACCCTACACTACCCCCCTACCCTACACTACCCCCCTACCCTACACTACTCCCCTACCCTACACTACCCCCTTACCCTACACTACTCCCCTACCCTACACTACCCCCCTACCCTACACTACTCCCATACCCTACACTACCCTCTACCCTACACTACCCTCTACCCTTCGCTACTCCCCAACCTACACTAACCCCCTACCCACTACCCTCCTACCCTACACTACTCTCCTACCCTTCGCTACCCCGCCCTACCCTACACACACACCCCCTTTTTTTTTTTTTTTTTTTTTTTTTTTTTTTTTTTTTTTTTTTTGAGGTTTAAAAATGCGTTTACGCACACCCGGTGCGGTTGTTCGGCACCGGGTAGTGTGGGACTCCAGAAGTCAATACCCACTAAAAACACTCCTCATTTTCCCCTCTTTGCAGCTTGGAACCATCTGTTCGATTTCCGTCAAGTCTGCACGGGTTGTCTCTGTGTCGATCTATGCTTTTTTTTTTTTTTTTTTTTTTTTTATCTAGATTAAATTAATTTCGTTCCTTTCTTCCTCCATTCCTCCATTTTTAATTTTAATATTTGTCTTATATATTCTGCTATTCTATCGTAGGCCTTTTTGTTTTCTATCATTTTTTCAATAATATTGTCGGGGGTCAAGTCATCGTGGATTTCTTCTTTGAGGTCTTGTCTGAGGTTTTCGAATCGTGCGCACTCAAATATTGTATGTTCGGTTGTGTCTTCCCCTAGGCAGTATCGGCAGTTGTTGCTATTTATTTTTCCTACTCGTTTAAGATATTCTTGGAATGTTCCATGCCCGGTCAGGAATTGCGTCATGTAGAAGTCGGTCCACCTAAACTTGCAATTAATCCATCTGCTAATATCTGGAATGAGCCTCTTCGTCCATTGCGCCTTATCGTTTAATTGATCCCATTGCGTTTGCCATAGTTTTGTGGTCTCTTCTCTCTCCTTTTTCTTTTGGGCGTTGTCAGTACTCTGTAGGTTGTCTTGGGTTCTTTTCCTCTCTAGGACTAGCAAATCTATTGGTGGGGTACCAGTAATGACATTTAACGCCTCTGCCGATACCGTTCGGTATGCTGACGACACTCTTAGTAGAGCTCTCCTCTGCGTTTTAATTAGCATATTTTTGTATCTTTGAAATTGCAAGACTTTCTGCCATACTGGGGCCCCGTACAATAAGATTGAGTGTACTACTTCTGCTAGTAACCTTCGTTTTAGGCTGCTGGGACCTCCGATATTGGGCATTAATTTTGAAAGGTTAGATATTTTTTCCTCTGCTTTGTTGCAAATATTTTTGACATGCTCTCCAAACGTTCTGTTGTGATCCAGTGTTAATCCCATGTACTTAAGGGCTTTTTGTGGGATAATAGTGTGCTCTCCGAGTTGGATCTTTATTTGTTGTCTGATTCTGGTTTGGTTAGTTCCCTTCAGGATAACCGCTTCAGTTTTATGGAAGGCTAGCTTTAGGTTCTTTCTTCTCATCCAATCTGTCACCCTTATTATGCACTCGTTTGTTTTCATCATTATCTCTTCCTTATTATTCCCTTTTATGAGTAGCGCTAGATCATCCGCGAAAGCAATGCTGCTACATTCTTCTGGTAGCTCAATTTCTAGGATCTGGTCGTACAGAATGTTCCAAAGTGTGGGACCCAAAACAGATCCTTGTGGGACTCCGGTATATACTTCTAGTGTAGTCTTCTTATCGATTTGTATCTTCCTATTTTCGAAGTATGAAGCTATTAATGCAATTAAGTAGCTGTCTATTCTTTTTTCCTCAAGGGCTTTTATAATCAGACTCCATTTAGCTGTGTTGAAGGCGTTTTCAATATCCAGCGTGACTAGCATTACCCATCGTGATCGAGAGTTTTCCGTTTCATCCATTACCCACTTGACCGCTTGTAGTGTCGACCTTCCTTGTCGGAAGCCGAATTGTCGTTCCGATAGCCCTGCTTCTCCTAACGTCTTTTCCAATCTGCCCTTTATTAAGCCCTCCATTACCTTACCAAATACGTTTATTAGACATATGGGCCTATACGATGTCGGTAGCTCAAGTGGCTTGTGCTGTTTTCTTATGAGGGTTACTTTAGCTGTTTTCCACATTTCGGGAAAATGTATTTTCAGTAGGAGGTTATTTAAGACATTAAGGACTATCTCAGGTTTAACTTCCACTGTTCTTTTGACGATTTCTGGTGTTATTCCGTCCGGTCCAGGGGATTTTTTTGTTTTTATTTTTTTGTTTACCTCTTCGAGCTCTTCCAGTGTAAACGGTGGTATATTGCCTTCTACATGTACTTTAGCTAGCGTGTCTTTAATTTGAGGAAATAGGTGTTTGACTATATCTGTTTTTTGTTCTGTAGGCAGATTATATGGTATTGACGGCTTTAGATGTTTTATCGTTATTGCATATCCTTGTCCCCACACATCTTGGTTCAGTTCCTCTAACAGCCCAACCCAGCATTCTCGTTGACTTTTATTTATCATTCTTTTCAGTTCTTTCTTGTTAAGTTTTAGTTCATTGCTCATCTGTTGGATTCTTGCTGGCTGTAACACACACACCCCCTACCCTACCCTGATCTACGCTAACCGTTTAGCCACTCGAAAGTGTTACCGGGAAGCACCGCGCGAAGGCGGTCAGCATCACTTCCCTGTCTCTTCAGTATAACATCATTAGAAACACGCCCTTAAAAGAGCGGATGAATAAAAAACAAAAGCGAAGGTTCAGAGACGAAAATCACCGTACTCCCTTCTGATCGCTTGAAGAAGGGCCTCATACGGGTCAAGACCCTCCTTGCGACAATTCCGGCGCCAAAGATACTCGACTAGGTAGTCGGCGAACTTGGCGTCAGGAACATGGCGACCCCGGAACCAGTCTTTCGCAGGGCGCCACGTTGCCTCGATCCGCTGCGTGTGGGTACCATCCTCAGCTACAAGTAATAATATAAGAAAAAAAAAATTATTGCATTGAATGAACTTACCGACAAACCGATGCTCGATGTCGCTATGGTTCACTCTTTTATGAGTGAAACCATGTTCCTCGAGCCGGTCGTACGCTTTCCAACAATCCGTATGGATTGTGGTCCCCGGCAGTACCCACTTTTTTATCTCGGTGATCAAGGTGGCCGAGTCACGAGCGTCAACAACTGTTAACACGACATCCTCTCGTCCATCCTCGATCATGCCCAGCACCCACTGCTCGTTGAGCTGGCGGCCACGCTCGTATTTTCGATGGCCGAAAAGAGATTCGTCAATCTGGACGATCTTGCCAGGACCGCCCAGTTTGACTGGCTCTTGGCGATTAATAAAATCGCCAATTACCATCTCCCTGCAGTAATGGTACCTACGAATGTGACTTAGAATAGATTTGAATAAAATAAAATAGTCAAACTCACCAAAAATGGATGGTCGCTGAGCTAAGCTCAGTGCGTTGATCACCAGGGACCTCCAAATCAACGCACTCGTTGCGAACCATCTCATGAGGCCAATCCTGAGCGAAGCCATACATCACCCAGGCTATCTCGTGTGGTTGAAGGTGAGCATTTTCGAACCATGTGTTTTTGGAAACAGCATGGCCCTGTTTGCAACCTGCCTTCTTGCATTTAAATCGCCCATTACCGTGCTCGCCGCCGTAGTAAATAACTATCGGAACCCTATGGGCCCGACAGTCCTTACTGGATGGTAACAGACCCTGGGCGACAGACCAAGCAACACCATCAGCCGCCATTGGCAGCCTTCGGGTGTTCCACAAACGAAACTCTGGATTCATTAGACTAGAAAAAACACATTTATAAACGAACACATTAATAAATGAACTTATTCATAAACAAATTTTACTTACCGAAAAAGGAAAGTCGATTAAGTTAAAGTATAAACTTAAAATAAAAATAAAAACCAAACGAAAAACTGGAACGGTAGAAATCAATACGACAAACGATGAAAATACGACGAAACAAACGAATAAAACGATGAAAATACAAAACGATAAATAAAAACCGTGTTTTTAAAAAAACTACAAACGACAAATTCGAATTTAAAACTCGATTTGACATCTAATGTTAACATTTACGCCCGCTAGAGTACGGCAACATCGCAGAATCTTCTGTCAATTGTCAATTTTTTCTCTTTATATATTTACTTGTTAACTTTTAGGTTATATTGTTACGAGATTTAATTTATGCAAAAAAATCATGCTATTAATGTAATATTGTATAGGTAATTGAATAATAGGCATTTTTAATTGCAGTTTAATGTTTATTTCCAATAATTTAAGTGTTTTGCAGTGAAATACGTTGAAAAAATAGATATCCCGAAGTCATAACTTAGGAACTTTAAAGTGGCATAACTTTTTTCCCTTGCGTCTCCGGCAAGAAATTTTGCCATTTTTGGATTCAGCGCGTCATTATACATAGGAAAAACTTTGTCTCAACCCCGACGTCGATTTCCGCTAAAGTAAATTTGAGCCCAAAAGGTAGTTTGGTGATCTTTCTTCTTTTCTTCATGAAAATTGTTAGTAAAATTAAGAAAATTAAAATTATTAGAATTATTGCGGTTGTTCCGAGTCCAGTTGAAAGGGTTGGCAAAACATCTAAGGGTTCTATTGGTTGTATCTGGCCGTGTGTGTCCGGGATTTTCAATTTTTCTATTTTCAGTTCGTGCCTTGAAGTTAATTTCATTGGAACGATGTCCGGCACTATAATTTCTTGAACCGTCCTTTTGGAGTAAACAACTCCATCTATGACTAAAGGTTCATCAGTCATAATGATGCTGCTTCTTTGGATTTCTTGCTGCTGGATTTTGAATGGCGAGACCACCCCTAATAGGATGACCCTGCTGGTTTCTTGTACAAAGTTTTCCGTGACTAATGTTTTCGTACAATTTTGGACATTTGGGATGTGGCATCTAGATTTTATCGGTTTAGTACAAGTGACATCTGATTGGCCGTTGCAAGATTCGAACCATTTGTTATTGGCGTAGTATTGGGCAGGTGGCAAAATCATCACGTGATCATTATTAGGGATAGGGTAAATTTTGTAGGTTGAATAAGAATTTTCGAAGAGGATGGGGATTTTGAGTGTGACGAGCATAGTTTTCGACGTTACACAGATTATTGATTTGGATGATTCGATGAGTTCATAAGGATGCTCATCGTCTATTAATAATGAATTTCTTGAATAACTATTTATTAAGTGTTTCTTTAAATCTTCTAGTTCCTTTAATGTAAATAGTTCAATATTAGATAAGTTCAAATGCGATAAAGTAATCGTTCTGATAAGTTTGAGTAAAAATTCGTTTACATTTTGCAAATTCAAAATGTCGTTATGCAAAGTCCATCGAAATCTGCTGATAATTTATTATTTGCTGAAGTTAATGCCAAGTTATCTTTTGAAATTTGTTCCAAGAACTATTAAATCTCGTAATTGTCGTTTGATCGTAAGAAATAAGTTTATTAAGTTTTTGAATAATTTCGTTTTGCTTTAATTCTATTGCGGTTTTATGTTATATACTCGCTGGCGCTCGTAAAGGGGGCTTCGCCCCCTTTCATCCCCCTTGCGCGATGCAAAAGGCAAGACTTTAAACCATCGCCATTCATCGTAAGGTTGAAATAGGTGCACCTCAGGTACTACGACATCACCCTGTACATTACCATCAAGCCCTCCATTACCCTATCCATGCCCATCGAGTGACCCATCAACTTGTACATCCACAGCTAGCACGATGTACATGTCCAGATAACACATCTTCTCAAAATTTTCTCCAAATTTGTCATTGTGTCACATCTCCAAGAATTAGTTATCGCAGGAAAATTCGTAAATTGCTATTCGATGGAGAACAATATTCTCTACAAATTACATAATTATACAATTCGTAAGTCCTACCGTTAACGAGAAAATTCAAAATTAAGGTTATAAAAAAGTGCTATTTTCCTTGCGGCTTTTTCAATTGTATTGGAAATATGTAGAATCGTTCCATATATAAAATAATTTGAACAATTTTGCTATGTTGAAAAATTTTTGTAAATATTACGGTTTCCTATATATTTGCGCAGCTACCACTACAACAGCCAATATATTCCCAGCTAGTATGACATCACACTGTACATACCCAGCGAGCATAAAATCACCCTATAAATGCACATCAAGCACGGTGTCACCCTGTACAAGCACATAAAACATGGTATCACCCTGTACATACCCAGCGAGCACGGCATCACCCTGTACATACACAGCTAGCATGGAATCACCCTGTACAAACACATTAAGCATGCCATCACCCTGTACATAACCAGCCAGCATGGAATTACCCTGTACATGCACATCAAGCCTGGCATCACCCTGTACATGCACATCAAACACGGCATCACCCTGTACATACCCAGCGAGCACGGCATCACCCTGTACATGCACATCAAGCAGGGCATTACCCTGTACATGCACATCAAACACGGCATCACCCTGTACATGTTATATTTATCTTATAATGTAAATATCTATGTTGAAAGTTATTTCTTTATTAATTATACACACCATTTACATCTGCTTGACGCTTAGGTTCTGGTGCACAAGTTATATGTGTCTCATGACATACTCAAATCATATACTAACGATTATAATCGATTAACAACTATCGATTCACATGTAACATCTCCCCCTTTTACCTTTACAAGATTAACTACATACTAAACCAGAAATACAAATAAACAATAAACACAAGTAGTAAATCAAATACATACAACATAAGTTGTAACCAATTTTACCAATCTTAACAATAATCCTTAAACCTAACAGGAGGCTTGACAATCCTACCTGATCATGTTTTAGTAACAGGACTGGAGCCAATCGTGTTACTAAACCCAGGACCAGATACATTCTGTCTCGTATAACTAGAAATATCATTTGATAAATTGTTTTTTCAAATTTATTACCAGATGAGGAGCACGGTTCGTTAACCAAAGGATCAGGTGTACTACCAGGTCTGTGCAAATAGTCGTTGAAATTATACTCAGTCTGTTGAGCATATTTATGAGGACACGGTTTAATAAAGGAGGAATTTCTTCTTGAAATGTTCCCAACGTTATCTCTCACCCAATACGAACGCGGTTTATCGGTAACCCCAGTTATCTCCCCCGGTACCCAAATGCCATTCTTTCTTGTTATGACACTCTCTCCAATGTTAAAAGACATTCTAGGTGTCGCATATTGATTATAATAACCCACAGCCCTTTCTCTATTCGAATGTAATCTTTTAAAATCCACATCAGGCTTCGATACTGAACTAATTTGTACGATTTTCAATAACGCTTTTATTCATTAAGAAGTTAATACACGTGTAAATGGTAAAATGTGATTTGAGGTTAATACATTTGACATTAGACTCAGCTATCATTAATACCAACTATAAAACATAAAATAATATAAAGAAAGAAGAATCCAAATATATGACATTCACCCCTGCTTTTAATTTAAAACGTAGTCATTTAAATACGCAGGAGTTTGCCTGTCGCGGGATGGACGCATCTGCTCAGTAGAAGGAGTAGGGCTTCCTTTGACAGCATCGGAGAGTATCTTGCTAGGGGTATCTTCCAATCTTTCATCTTCGGCGGATCCGTCATTTTCTTGATTATCATAATCCTCCGTTGGTCCACCCTTTGGGGCCAAATGTTTGATGGATATAGTCGTCTCTCGTCCATCAGGAAGCCTTACATGGGCGTAATCGGGATTAGCTTCAATTAATTGGACCTCTCGTACAAGAGGTTCGTACTTATTTGCCCTCACATAATTTTTCATGAGTACAGGTCCGGGTTGTGTAAGCCAAGTTGGTACTGTTTCGCCGTTCTGAGATCTCCTACTGTGTGAAAACATCCTTTCGTGTGGCGTTGCGTTGGTGGATGTACATAAGAGTGATCGTATGAAGTGCAGCGCTTGTTGGATAACTTCTTCCCATTGTTCAATCCTTAAGTTACGAGTTTTCAAAGCCAGCTGTATGGTTTTCCAGATTATCCCGTTGTAGCGTTCTACTTGACCGTTGCCAGCTGGATTATATGGTGTTGTTCGACTTGACGCTATTCCTTGGGTAATTAGAAAAGTCTTCAGTTCGCGAGACATAAATCCCGATCCTCTATCTGAGTGAATATATGAAGGCAGGCCGAATATCGAAAAAACATGGTTCAAGTGGGAGTATTAGCTGATACATCTTTGCATGGAATAGCGAACGGAAATCTTGAAAACTCATCAACGATTGTAAGAATATATCGGTTTCCAGAGACACTAGGGAGAGGTCCCTTGAAGTCTAAATTTAGCCTTTCGAATGGGGAGGTTGCCTTGATTAGTGTTCCCGAATTTCGAATAAACTTGGGTTTTACTTCGCAACAAATCTGACAAGAGGTTGTAATTTTCTTCACTTCGTCCAACGAGAATGGGTAATTTTTACATCGGATCCAATGGTACATTCTCGTGATCCCGGGGTGACAAAGAGCATTATGCAGCTCCTTTAAATCCACCTTAGATGTGATAGCCCCTGTTACGCGTGATAGAGTATCAGCAATAACATTTTGTTTTCCCGGACGATAGATAATATCAAAAGTATAGCTAGCTAGTTCCAATTTCCATCTAATCAGTTTTTCGTTCTTGATTTTACTACTATGTCGTCTATCAAATACAAATGATACTGCCTGTTGGTCGGTAAATACTTCGAAATATTTTCCCATAAGAAAATGTCTCCAGTGTCTTAGTGCATCCACAATGGCATATGCCTCTTTTTCAGGTGATGAATGCTTTATCTCCGAGTGGTTGAGGGTCCTGGAGAAGAACGCAACCGGACGCCCAGCTTGGCTCAACGTAGCAGCTATAGCAAATTCCGACGAATCAGTTTCCACTCTAAAAGGAATATCATCTTCGATCGTAGACAAAGTAGCATTTGCTACATCCTCCTTTAATAATTTAAACGCCAAATTAGCACTCTCGTCTAGAGGAAAACACTTCTGTCCCAGAAGAGGTCGTATTTTCTCAGAAAAACCAGGTATCCACCTACAATAATGGGCAAACATACCGAGGGTTCGTTGCAATGCCGAAGAGTTTGGCGGAAGGGGCATCTCTAATAACGGTTTCAATCTTTCAGGATCCGGTTTGATAACTCCATTTCCAATAATATATCCCAGCAAGCTAATGGATTTAGCCGAATATATGCATTTCTCTTCATTAAGAGTTAAATTAAATTTCTTCGCAGCCAACAAGAATCTTCTAAGATTCTCATCGTGTTCCTCCTGGCTACTACCACCAATAGTAACGTCATCGATATATGGATATGTTTTCACTAGGTTTTCTTCCTCTATAATCCTATCTATGACCCTTTGGAAACAGGCCACTCCGTTAGTAATTCCAAATGGAACACGTGAAAACTGGTAAAGTTTACCGCAAGCTTCGAACGCTGTGTAACATTTTTCGCCCTCTAGAATAGGTATTTGATGATATGCACTACGAAGATCTATTTTGCTAAAAATTTTGTTTTTCGAAATTTTTGATATCAATTCTTCTATTTTGGATAGAGGGTATGCATCCAATAACGTATATTTATTTATTGTTTGTGAATAATCTACGACCATTCTAGGTTTATGATTCTCTCCTTTTGTGACAAAAGCTTGAGCCCTCCACGATGAGCGGCTTGGTTCGATAACACCTTCCTGTAGGAGTGGTTCGATTTCTGTCTTTATAAATTTATTATCTTCCTCCGTGTGACGCCTGGATTTAGTAGCAATAGGTCTGCAATCAGGATTTAGGTTAGAAAATATTGAAATTGGCGGTATTTGTGCCGTTGCTAATGAACAAATTGTCAAGGGAGGTTTATTGCCCTCAAAATTAATTTCGACCGACGTATGCCTCCTCAAAATATCGTGCCCTATTAGCACATCAGCACAGAGGTTTTTCATAATTAACAAATTTGCATGATAAGAAAAATAATCAATTTTTAAGTTTACCTCACAATACCCCAATGTTTGTGTTACCATTGATGAATTAGCCATTGCAATTTTCCCAAAATATGGTTTTATCTTTGTTTTGCAAGCCGCCACATGTTCTGAATTAATAAAACTGAGGGTACTACCTGTATCGATGAGTGCGTTTAATTCGCTTCCATTAACAAAAACCTTGACTACCGCTTTCTGTAGGTGAAGAAGAGATCCTGAAACGCTTGCCAATGTGGCGAATGATGTCACTGAGTTAGAAGCATTGTCAATATTTCTTGATTTGCAAACACGTTGATAATGTCCTTTTTTACCGCATTTTCTACATACACTGTCTCTAGCTGGACAAATGTTCCGAGCATGAATACTGTTACCACAGAAATAACACTTTGGCCCCCTTGGCTGGACAGAAATTGCAGACGTAGAAGTAGTTCTCATCTCTTCTTCCTCCGGTAGAGTGGGTTCGGTTACTGCAGCGGATGGAACTAAATTGCCTTGATATGTTGCTGCCTGGGCTTCAGCTAACTCTAATGATCGAGCTATCTCGTACGCTTCGTTTAAGGTCATTATGGTATGTTCTAAGAGTCTCTGACGGATATTTGAACACCTCAATCCTCGAATGAATGCATCTCGAATGTATTCTCTACGATATTCTTTGGCCGTTACTTCATGAAAATCACACTCTTTACTTAACTGGTTTAATATTTGCATATATTCGCATACCGACTCTCCCGTGTTTTGATTACGGGTCGACAAACAATGTCTAGCAAATATTACATTACGCTTCTTTATGAAAAGAGCATCCAAGGTTTCGATCGCTCCGATATATGTTGTACAGTCGCTTATAAATTGGTAGACGTCCGAGCTTACGTAGTTAAAGAGTAACGGTAGCTTGTTATCATCTTTAATGTTAGGTATCCCACTTAGAAAATTCCCAAAAATTATCTTCCAATGTTTCCATTTGGCTTCGGTATTCTCGTTAGTAGGATCTGCATGAAACTTATCCGGTTTCAGTAGTTGTTCCATCTTCTTTTAGCATTTATTCTTAATGAATAAAATTGAACTAATTTGTACGATTTTCAATAACGCTTTTATTCATTAAGAAGTTAATACACGTGTAAATGGTAAAATGTGATTTGAGGTTAATACATTTGACATTAGACTCAGCTATCATTAATACCAACTATAAAACATAAAATAATATAAAGAAAGAAGAATCCAAATATATGACAGATACCAACAATTTTGTAGCCACTGGCCATTTTGTACGGTGCAAACGGTTATTTAGGAGCTTAGCTGGTGACAAATCAAACCCTGTTAACGGTGTTGCACGATATTCCAGCAAAGCACAACTTATATATTCACCTGTTTCACCACATTTTTTAAGCAAGCCCTTACAAATGCCAACTGCTCTTTCAGCCAATCCATTTGACTTGGGATACCTAGGACTTGAAGTAACCACATTGAAATTCCAATCTGAAGCAAAAGTTTTCAATTCGCGACTATTAAAAGGCACATTGTCTGAAACAAAAATGGCAGGTACACCATTCTTTAAAAATATCCCTTTGCAACTTTCAACTATCTCTGAAGCTGTCTTTGACTCTAACTTTACAAGATCAATCCAACAACTAAAATAATCAACAACTACTAAATAATCAGTACCTCCATAATACAAAATGTCAGCACCAACCTTATAAAAAGGTATATCAGGCCTTTCATGTTGTAATAACGGCTCTTTGGTAGGTATTCTACTAAACTTTAAACAAGTTTTACATTTATTAACATACTCGGCAATATCTCTATTTAATCCCGGCCAATAAAACAGTTTCCTAGCCCTAGCTTTACATTTTTCAACGCCCAAATGAGTACTTTTGTGAATTTTCTCAACATATCTCCGTCGCAATGACGCTGGTATTATTAACTTGTCATTGTAAGAGAGCAAACCATTTCTAAACAATGTCCCCACTAATTTTCATAAAATTTCTAATTTCCACGCAATCAGCACTGGGCCAACCTTTATCTAAATACGAGATCACTTTATTAAGGACCCTGTCTTTAATGGTCTCTTTCCTGAGTATCTCAGTATTGGGGTCGGTCAAGGGCACGTCTATTTCCAAAGTATGTATCATTTTAATATCAGAACATATTTCACCACTCTGCTCAGTCTCATTTCCCTGAATTGACCTAGATAAGAGATCAGCAATATACATATTCTTACCCGGAAGATTTTCAATATCAAAATTGTATTTTGAAATTGTATTTTGAAACTTGTAATTTTAATCTCTGTATTCGACTACTGATTTTATAAAAATCCTTCTTAAAGATTACAAGGGGCTTGTGATCTGTCTTGACAAGAATTTTACGACCATATACGAAGTTATGAAACTTTCTTAGTGTGAAACAGATGGCTAACAATTCTTTATCAATTTGAGAATAACGAATTTCACTATCCGTTAAACGTCTAGAGCAAAATGCCACAGGCTGTCCCTGTTGTAATAAACAACCCCCAAGTCCAAATTGACTGCTGTCTGATTGTATTTCTACCGGTATCAACGGGTCAAAAATTTTAAGGTTAGGAATTGTCGTTATCAAACCCTTAATCTTATTGAATGCTACCTTATGTTCACCCGACCAATTGAACACATTATTTTTTTTATTAATTCTCTGAAAGGGGCCATACATTCAGATAAATTAGGAATATATTTTGTTAAATAATTAAGCATCCCCTGTATTCTTAAAAGCTCTTTTTTATTTGTAGGTTCCTCTAAATTAATTATCGCATTAATATATTGATTATCAGGACGCATACCCTCTCTTGAAAATATTTGCCCAACATATTTTACTTCCTTGACCCGAAATTGTAATTTATCCTTATTAAATTTTAATCCAAACTTCCTAGCTCTATCTACAACTTGTTTCAGAATTCTATCATGCTCCTCTACAGTATCCGCTGCAACTATGAAGTCATCAAAGTATACACTGTGTTATTTATAAGATGCGACATAGGGATTCCTGTACAAATGTGTCAAAAGCAAGCTAACTTTTTTACCAAATAACGTACGTAAAAAATAATGACAGATTTGAAAAGATCGTCAAAAAATAAGTCGAAATGGACATTAAATTTTATTAAATTCGTTCTGGTTTAATTAAAAAATGTTATAATTAAGTTGAAAAAAGTCAAACGTCATAAATGTGTCTTTTTTATGTCACTATCTAATAATTGTCAAATTGGCGGAGTTAGTCGGGATGGTTTACGCTCTGAAATTTAAAAATTTTAGCGGGAAGTAATGTGGTTCAATCCCCGCGCAGTAAAGATATTTTTTCTTTTTTTTCTAATATTTTTGTCTAAAAAATGTTAAATAGAAATATTTAAAATAAGACTTAAGTGTCAATTTTAATAACGCAAAATCTCGTTATTAGGTAGAGCCTTTAAAATAATGCCTCATTTTTATTCTTGACAAAAAAAAACATTAAAAAACAAAAAATGCCAAAGAAAAAAAGAAAATCTCCGCCCCTTTTAACAATTATTAGATAGTGACATATGACGTATGACTTTTTTCAGCTTAATTATACATTTTTTTATTAAACCAGAACGAATTTAAGAAAATGTAATGTCCATTTCGACTTATTTTTTGACGATCTTTTCAAATCTGTCATTATTTTTTACGAACGTTATTTGGTAAAAAAGTTAGCTTACTTTTGACACATTTGTACAGGAATCCCTATGTCACATCTTATAAATAACACAGTGTATACCAATGCCCAAGTCACCAAAAAGTTTCTCGTTTACCCGTTGAAAAACCTCAGGACTGACATTGAGACCAAATGGAAGTCTCTTAAAGCAGTACTTACCAAAAGGAGTTATAAATGTACAAATTTTCATACTCTCCTCGTCTAACGGAACATGGTAGAATCCCTCTTTTAGATCTAAGACCGTGAAAATAGATTTATTTTTTAACTTTAACCCCAACTCCTCAATTGTTGGTATAGGATATTGATCATTACAAACAAATTTATTAAGGTGTATTGGATCTAGACAAATACGAATCTTTCCACTACTCTTTTCGACTATCACGATATTGTTAACCCACTCTGTCGGTTCCTTAACCCCCATAATAATGTCCCTCTTTATGAAATCATTAAGTGATTTTTTTAATGGTTCCTTCACTTTCTCCGGAACTCTCCTACACGCGCTTACAAATGGGACATAATTTGGTTTTAATACTATTTTATAAGTTTACTAACTTTCTTGTATCTTGCCTGTGCCTCTAAACACATCAATATTACTCTGAATAAATTCAGTTTTAGTATCAAACTCTAGATTGTCTATTTTTTTAAATAGGTTTAACTTTTGACATGCATTTAAGCCCAAAATTGGCGAACTATCAAAATCTACCAACAAAAACCTAATAATACACTTTTTCCTTTTTACAATACATTTTAAATCTACAGTACCACAAGTTTGAACCTTATTATTACAATATGTTATTAAAAACAATTTTTTATTAACAATTGGTTCCTTACAACCAAGCTTTTCGAAAATTTTAATCGGTAAACAATTACATGCTGCTCCTGTGTCTATTTTAAAATTAACTACTGTACTGTTAATAATTATCTCCGTGTTCCAAGTATTACCTGAGCTTTTAATGTTAACATTGTCAAGCTGTATGCTCTCTACGAACAAAGTATCACTATCGCTACTACTATTATCAAGGCCTACTTCTCTAACATTTCTATTATGAGACTTTACAAATTTACTCTTATCAACACCTTTACAAGCTTTTAAATTATTATTTTTACACCCTACCGCAAAATGGTTAGGCTTACTACATACTGAACATTTCTTCCCGAACGCCGGACAACTTCTCGGACCATGTCGTTTGTCGCATTTGAAGCAATTGTAGTCCTTAACTTCTTGTACTGTGTTTCTTACTTGGTTTTTATATTTGTATGTTCTTACACCAGCATCTACTTCTTTTTCATTGTGTAGTTCTCTCGCTTGTTTTTTACTCGTTTCGGAGCTCCTACATAAAACCTCCGCTTTAACCAGTGTTAGTTGTGGATATTGTAACAGCCTTTCCTGAAGTGATGCATCCAAGATTCCACTAACAATTCTGTCCCTGATTAATGAATCCTGCAGTGTTCCAAAGTTACACAAATTGGCCAGATCCTTAATGTCTGTAACGAAGCTGTCGAAAGTCTACCCTTCTTGTTCTTTCCTAGTAAAAAACTTGTATCTATCGTACGTTTCGTTCCTCAAAGGTTTGCAATAGTTTTCAAACGCTGCTACCACTGTGTCGAAATTATTCTTTTCTTCGCTTGTTAAGTTGAATGTTCTAAACTTTTTCTGAGCCTCCTCGCCCGCGATGTTTAACAAAATTGCTACTTTTGTTTCATCATCTTTATCCTTTAATCCAGTTGCTACGAAATAGATTTCAAGACTATCCAAAAAACTATTTAGGTTGTTGTGAATATCTTGGTTAAAAACCAATTTCTTAGGAGCCTTGAACGTTGCCTCCATTTTATTGATTTTCTAACCTCACTTGGTTTCCAACTTTTACTAACTTTATTACGGTTACTGAATCTTACTATCTTAATGTTCAGAACACCCGCTATAAACCTGACACCATGTTATATTTATCTTATAATGTAAATATCTATGTTGAAAGTTATTTCTTTATTAATTATTAATTTTACACACCATTTACATGTGCTTGACGCTTAAGTTCTGGTGGACAAGTGACATGTGTCACATGACATACTCAAATCATATACTAACGATTATAATCAATTAACAACTATCGATTCACATGTAACAGTACATACACATTAAGCATGGAATCACCCTGTACAAACACATCAAGCACGCCATCACTCTGTACATACCCAGTGAGCATGGAATCACCCTGTACAGGGTGTCCACTTTTCGATACTTTTGCCCGGTATCTCAGTTAATACTGAAGATAGAAGGATGCGGTTTTCACATTCCTGTCATACTTTTTTATGAAACAAACGATGCCACATTCAAAAGTATCATAGCTAACTTAGATTTTCTTATACAGGGCAAAATTGAAAATACGCCCTATTCAGGCACTTTCTGTATCTCGCTTATTATTCATCCTATCGTTATAAAAAAAACCGCTCTATATAGAGTTTTTTACGCTGATTTTAAATATCTATTCGGATTTTTTGTAAAACTTTTAGTGTTTATGTTATAATATAAACATACCTTTTTTTTAATGGGACACCCTATATATTAGTTGACCAATCGATTCCTTTTTTTATGGGCATTTCAAAAATGTATATATGTTAACATTTAAAATTTAACCCTAGCGAAATATTTGAAATTTTCGCCTTTTATACATTTATTATAAGTAGGCGGGTTATATTTGGCGTAAAATTTTGTATTAAATGGTATAAACAGGTAGGCCCTGAGATAGGCTTTGATAATTTCTATCATTAAATATATATTTCAAATAGAAAAAACAATAAAAAATCTTACTTAATATTGACACAATTTTGAAATTTTTCGTAAAGCATTTAAAATTATGATAGGATGATCTTGCAAATATTGAAAAGCTTCTTCTGTCGAATTACGAAGCTCTTCTACTGTCCTATGTCGATGTTTGTAAACTCTATTTTTTAAAAAAGCCGACAAAAAGAAATCAAGAATTGATAAATCTGGAGACCTCGGGGGCCACCTTACGGGACCAAAAGAAGGTTTTCAACATTTGCAAGATCATCCTATCATAATTTTAAATGCTTTACGAAGAATTTCAAAATTGTGTCAATATTGTATTCAAGCCAATGGTCATCATTTTCAACAGTATTTGTAATTTATACAGGGTGTTTCATTGGGAAAGGGCAATATTTTAACCCTATATAGAGGTCACCCAGGGGATTACAAAAAACCCATATACTATGGGTCTTGCGCCCTTTATAACCGAGTTACAGGGTGTTTTTTGAATTTGACCCATTTCTTTCGACACCTATAACTTTTGAATCACTCAGTATATTTTTTTGATATTTGGCATAGATATTCTATACCTTTAGGACAATTTATTGCCACATTAAAAAATTACAAAATCCAGGTCCGGATTTAGAAAAATTAATAAAATTTGACCGACCCTAAAACAACACCCTATACATCATATTTTTAAAAATTGAATTTCAAATTTAGAAAGAGCATAAAAAACTGAATGTATTCATCAACTTTTTATTTTCCCGCATGCCGTTTTTCTACCAAAATTTAAAGGTTAAAATGTACATTATGAGATTTTTGGTCCATGTAAATTGTAATTGAAGGGATTTTAATTATTTTTTCTTTAATAAAACCAGATTTACTTAACACTTTCATGAAAATTCCTAAAATAGACCTATTGAACTTGAATTAACATTCACATAAACCCATAAAAATTACAATTACAGATCCGCACTTAATAAAATTAAAATGATTTCATTTCATTTAATAATTAATCATTGATTATTTAATTTTTACATTTCTACATGAGAAAATTCAAAACTGAACTAAGTAACTTACTAGATTTTTCAAAAAAGATACTAGAATAAGTATTTTTTTCCACACCACCAAGAGGTAGAACACCAGGCGCGTTTTTTATTGAGGTATCCACAGGCCTAATCCACACGAACTGGCAAAATGGAACAATGAATAAAAAATATGAAAAATAAACAAAAAAATTAACAAAAAACTCTAAAAACAATCGAACAAGAAATTTGGTTTTTAACCAAATAATTAATATCTACTAATTTAATACTAATTATAAATAACAAAATGATGATAACTAACAAACTAACAACAAAAAACACTAGAAAAAAAGTCATTTTAACAATTGCTCAAAATGTTCTTCATTTTGTTTGATACATAATCTAGCTCTCCTAATCAAGTTGCAAATAAATCTTCTAAAAACATTGGGATTGTTTTTTAATTCTTTTAAAAGTGCTAACTAGGTAAATGTGTTCTATCTCTTGGTGGTGTTAAAAAGAAGTACTTTTAGTATCTTTTGTAAAGAAGCTAATAAATTACATAGTTAAGTTTTGAATTTTCTCATGTAGAAATGTAAAAATTAAATAATCAATGATTAATTATTAAATGAAATGAAATCATTTTAATTTTATTAAGTGCGGATCTGTAATTGTAATTTTTATTGGTTTATGTGAATGTTAATTCAAGTTTAATAGGTTCATTTCAGGAATTTCCATGAAAGTTTTAAGTAAACCTGGTTTTATTAAAGAAAAAATAATTAAAATCCCTTCAATTACAATTTACATAGACCAAAAATCTCATAATGTACATTTTAACCTTTAAATTTTGGTAGAAAAACGGCATGCGGGAAAAGAAAAAATTGATGAATACATTCAGTTTTTTATGCTCATTCTAAATTTGAAATTCAATTTTTAAAAATATGATGTATAGGGTGTTGTTTTGGTGTCGGTCAAATTTTATTAATTTTTCTAAATCCGGACCTGGATTTTGTAATTTTTTAATGTGGCAATAAATTGTCCTAAAGGTATAGAATATCTATGCCAAATATCAAAAAAATATACTGAGTGATTCAAAAGTTATAGGTGTCGAAAGAAATGGGCCAAATTCAAAAAACACCCTGTAACTCGGTTATAAAGGGCGCAAGACCCATAGTATATGGGTTTTTTGTAATCCCCTGGGTGATCTCTATATGGGGTTAAAATATTGCCCTTTCCCAATGAAACACCCTGTATAGGTATTAAGTAAGATTTTTTATTGTTTTTTCTATTTGAAATATATATTTAATGATAGAAATTATCAAAGCCTATCTCACGGCCTACCTGTTAATACCATTTAATATAAAATTTTACGCCAAATATAACCCGCCTACTTATAATAAATGTATAAAAGGCGAAAAATTCGAATATTTCGCTAGGGTTAAATTTTAAATGTTAACATATATACATTTTTGAAATGCCCATAAAAAAAGGAATCGATTGGTCAACTAATATATAGGGGGTCCCATTAAAAAAAAGGTATGTTTATATTATAACATAAACACTAAAAGTTTTACAAAAAATCCGAATAGATATTTAAAATCAGCGTAAAAAACTCTATATAGAGCGGTTTTTTTTATAACGATAGGATGAATAATAAGCGAGATACAGAAAGTGCCTGAATAGGGCGTATTTTCAATTTTGCCCTGTATAAGAAAATCTAAGTTAGCTATGATACTTTTGAATGTGGCATCGTTTGTTTCATAAAAAAGTATGACAGGAATGTGAAAACCGCATCCTTCTATCTTCAGTATTAACTGAGATACCGGGCAAAAGTATCGAAAAGTGGACACCCTGTACATACCCAGCGAGCATGGAATCACCCTGTACATGCACATAAAACATGGCATCACCCTGTACATACCCAGCGAGCACGGAATCACCCTGTACATACACAGCAAGCATGGAATCACCCTATACAAACACATTAAGCATGCCATCACCCTGTACATGCACATCAAGCAGGGCATCACCCTGTACATACCCAGCGAGCACGGCATCACCCTGTACATACACAGCAAGCATGGAATCACCCTGTACAAACACATCAAGCACCCCATCACCCTGTATAATGCCAGACATCAAAAAAGCACCGGGTCGAGCGACGTTCCTTATTCAACGCGCCCTACCACTTGATTTGATGGCCCGATTTGTTATGGTCATTAAAATTCGAAACTCGCGAGGAGCGGGTCGTCGGTTCATTTCTCGGTGTCCTATTAAAAACTATCGGTTTTTCTACCTACACCTTCGATGCGATAGATAATATCGTTTAACGTGCTTAAATATTAATATATAACATACAAAAAATGAGAGAGTAAGAGACAGTTTAAAAATGTGGGCAAATGAATTTAATATTAGACATCGAGCTTTGAAGCCCCTTTTAAAAATTTGGAATTCTCGTATCCCAATTATAGTATCCCAGGACCCCAGAACATTGCTAGAAACACCAACGTCAGTAACAATTGAAAAATTATCTGATGGAGGACTATATTGGCATCAAGGACTAGAATTTTGTTTGAAACAATGTTCTGCGATAATTGGAAACCTTAATTGTATTAATATTAATATTAACATTGATGGACTACCCATTTACAAGAGTTCCAGAGACGAATTTTGGCCAATCCTATACAATATTCATGAAAGAGAATATATTGCACCTATGGTCATAGGAATATATTGTGGTAAAAGAAAACCATCCAGTGTATTAGAATTTATTACTCCTTTTTTACAAAATGTCATGTTTCCTTTTTTCATTTACATGAAGCAAATATAATTTTGAAAAATGGATTTTTTTTGGAAAATGGGCGTAAAGTAGATGTTAAGATTCGATGCTTTATATGTGATTCACCTGCAAGAGCATTTTTGAAAGGTATGTATTGAGTACATGTTTGAAGAAATTAGGTATAAGTTTTTTTTCTAATTTTTAGGAGTTGCAAACTTCAATAGCCAACACGGATGATTAAAGTGCACCACAGTGGGAGAATATTCTTATATTTCACACTGTAACGTTTTTCCAAGAAGCATTTGTCCCAAAAGAAGTGATGAAGGGTTTCGTAATAAAATATATGGATCACATCATAAATGTTATTCAAACTTGGAAGAACTTCCTATAGATGATCGATGATTTTCCTGTCGCAGACAAACTTCATTTACTTCACTTAGGAATCATGAAACGCTGCTTATTGGGCTGGAGAGACGGTACTTTTCGAAGTTTCAGAATGAAATGGTCGGCAGGTGATATTTTCAACATATCAAAATTTTTACAAACATGTAAGTTACCTTCTGAGATACATCGAGCAGTTAGAGGAATTGATTGCCTATGTCACTGGAAGGGTCTAGAATATCGGTCATTTTTGCATTATATCGGTATCGTTGGACTAAAGCCTTATCTACCCTTTGATGCATACTCGCACTTTCTACTACTATTTTGTGCTATAACAATATGTTCTTCTACTTTTTATTCCCAATACTTGGACGTGGCCAGAGAACTACTTGAACACTCTGTAGAAATATATAGAGAAATTTTTGGCGAAGAATATATGACTACATAGATTCAGTACGCCATTTTGATGTAGTCGAAAAAAATAATGTAATAACTGATGAAAAATGGACTTGTAGAAAGTAAATCATTTATTTCTCCTAAATTTTTGACGAACTATATTACATACGTACTTATTAAAAAAAAACAAAATTTCATAAAAATAAAAAAAAAATTAAAAATCTAGTAGTATTGTTATTTCACTGGCGCATTATTTTTTAAGAGGTACAAACAAAAATTAAACAGACTAGAAAAAATTGCAGTTCAATTTTGAACCTAGGTAAATGTTTAGAGTACCATTATTTTATACAATTAATTATTTTGCAGTCATATTGATATTCAACTAGTCACAAAACCAAAGTCCACTACTCTGGTTGGAGGACGAAAGCGATCTCACTCACTAATATTGCATACTCTTTATAAAAGAAAGAGAAGGGAAAACAAACGGGTTCAATATTTGTTAATGTGTCATTCGGTAACCACAATATTTCAGATACCTTCATAAAAATTATTTATAGTGGTTCTAAAAACATTCCCATCACTTCACCAGAACACCAATATATTTATAAGATGTAACACTTGGGTTACCTCGGGGTGTTCGGGCTCAGGTATTCTTTTTATTTAGACTCAAGGCGAGTATTTTGTAGAAAACGGTTTATTATCATAAAGCGAACGAAAAACAAAACAGATATAAAACGTAAAGATTTGAAAAATAGGCGTAGCAGCTTATTCGTAGTAACGCTCTATCCGTGCGATACGACTGTGCCGAATACGGGGCTTTTCCTTTACTGTCCCAACGCTTGGAAGCAGCTAGAAGAAAGCGTTAGCATAAGGGCGTCGGTTGCATGAGATTCCTAAACCTTTCCTTATAGTTCCTCGTCGTAGGAAGCAAGTCGAAGAAGGTTAGAGGAGTTCGAGCAGAACTAACTCCTCAGCCCTGGGAGCGCGTCTTTTAAGGCCTCTAGGCGCGTTACGTCACGCGCGGTGGTGGAGTGGGCGTGCGCTGGTGGGGATAACGCCGTTCTGCGGACCGGGTGGCTCCCTGGAATGCGGTATTACGGAGAGTTTTGGAACTACGCGTGGGCCGCTATTATGGGGTGTTACAATCTCCCCCTCAGAGTCCTGAAGTCGCCCCGGCTGTGGACTCTGTGGACGGGTGTTTCCTGGGACGTCCCCGCTTCCGGATGGATTGAACTGGCCGGGGTAGGTCCGTCGGGGGTCCGTTCTCTGGAGGGCGATACGGTGTGAGAGCGGAACTGTGGTACACTCCTAGTGGTTCCGTGGGCTTCAACGGGTCGGCGATTTGGTATGAGCAGGGGCCGTGGCGTTTCGTGATTACGTAGGGCCCGTCTCGTCTAGGAGCCAACTTCTTGGAATATTTCTTCGTTTTCTTGCTCAAGGAATGATCGGTGACCCAGACGAAGTCTCCTATGGCGTGTTCAATGGATGGGCGACGGTGCGCATCCGCGTATTGTTTTTGTCGATCCTGCTGCTGTTCCCAAACTTCTTTAGCTTTCTCGAACAGGTCAGCTAATTTCGTCAATTTGGGGGTAGCCTCCTGGACGAATGTTTCCCTCTGGATGATGCTTCGAAAATCGTTTATTATCTCGAAGGGATGTCGAAGTTCGTGTCCAAAGACTAGGTGAGCCGGGGTGCAGCCCGTTCCTTGACAACGTGAAGTATTCATGGCGAAACGTATCGCCGGTAGCATCTTAGGCCAGGTAGTATGGTGCGGCCCGACTAGTATGGAAAGCTGAGTCTTTAAGTCTCGATTTCTTCGTTCAACTGGATTTGCAGCGGGATGGTAGACTGGTGTGAACACCTGTTGGATCTCCAGACATTGGGTAACGTATTGCATTACCGCGCTGATGAATTGTGGGCCATTGTCGCTGATGACCCGTCGTGGCATTCCGTAACGAAAACAAAAGTCGTAGACGAGGGTCCAGGCGCATTCTTCTGCGGTGGCATTTTTAAGGGCGAAGAGTTCTATCCACCGGGTGGCGGTGTCTTCGACGACGAGGACCCATTTGTGCTCCTCGGGCCCTTCTGGGAGGGGGCCGAATAGGTCCATAGCGATTACTTCAAAGCGGTGGCGCATCACAGGTGTCTGTAGTAAGCCTGCGGGGACCATATTCGTCGGTTTGTAACGCTGGCACTCAGGACAGTTTTTCACGTATTCAGCGACCATTTTCCGTAGGCCAGTCCAGTAGTAGTGTTGTAGGATCTTTTGGGTGGTTCGTTCGGCACCATAATGTCCAGCGTGAGGGGCGTCGTGGTATTGTCTTAAGATTTCCGCACGGCCGTCTACTGGTACTACTAACTGTGGCTCTTCCACGTCATCCGTCGGAGAATACCGGTACAACACTCCCTGACTGGTAATATAACCCCTAGCGGTCCAAGGGGTCGTTTCTTCTGGCTTGCCCCTTTCGAAGCAGTCAAGGATCTTTTTAATTTCGGGATCCTGACGCTGCTCGTCTCGCAGCTTTCCGGGCTCTTTCCCTGGGAGGTCCACGGTGACCATGCCTAAGGGACAGGCGATGGGTGTGTCGATAGGTGGACGCGAGAGGGTATCAGCGACGACGTTGGCTTTCCCGGGCGCGTACCGGATCTGCAGGTTGTAGGGTTGGAGTTGTAGGGCCCATCTTGCCAGTCGTCCACTGGGAGTTTTTAAGGTCATCAGCCATTTTAGGGGCTGATGGTCCGTAATTATAATGGTCGTCGTTTCTTCTAAGTAGCCTCGAAATTTAGCTACCGCCCATACAATGGCAAGTGCTTCCCTCTCCGTGGTGGAGTAGTTTTTCTCTGCAGGAGTGAGCAGGCGGCTGGCGTACTCGACTGGTCGCTCATCGGGACCCTCCCCCTGCAGTAGGGCTGCTCCCAAAGCGTATGCACTGGCATCGGTCCTCAGCGTGAATGGAAGGGAGTGGTCGGCCTGTCGTAGTATCGGGGCGGTAGTCAAAGCTTCCTTTAGCAGGCGGAATGCTTCGTCCTGCGCTGAGGTCCACTCCCATGGGATGGCTTTACGGGTTAGCTTGCTGAGTGGTTGGGCCATCTTGGAGAAGTTCTCGATGAAGCGACGGTACCAGCTGCACGTTTGTAGAAACGTGTTTACTTGTTTCGGCGAGGTTGGGGGTCGCATGGTAGTTATAGCCGCGACCTTGTCCGGGTTAGTCCGAATTCCGGCATCCGAAATGATGTGTCCTAGGTATTTGGCCTGTTGGCATCCGAAGTGGCACTTTGACCTATTTAGCCGCAGTCCGTACGAGGCGAGCAAGCCAAAGATCATATCTAGATCCTTTATATGATCCTTCGGGTCCTTGGAAAGTAGGATTAAGTCGTCTAGGTACACAAGTAGGCGAAGAGCGGGCAAGCGATTTCGGAATCGATCCATTAGACGCTGGAACGTTGCCGGCGCATTTACAAGCCCAAATGGCATTCGGGTAAATCGGTATGTTCCGAATGGTGTTATGAAACACGTTTTGTCCTGGTCCTCGAGGCATACGGGTATCTGATAGTATCCAGATTTTAGATCCATGGTCGAAATACATCCGATGTTTCCAGTGGAGTGTAATAGATCTTCCAGACGGGGTAGCGGGTAATGGTCTGGCTGCGTCACTGCATTTAGTTTTCGATAATCGATACAAAGGCGGATTCCCCCTCCGGGTTTGGGTACTAACACGACAGGCGCAGACCAAGGGCTCTCGCATTCGACTACGATGCCGTGTGATCGTAGTTCCTGGACTTCTCGACTGAGGGCTTCTCTTCGGGAAGGGGTTAACTGGTACGGTGGCGAACTGATCGGGGCCGCGTCCCCGGTGTTGATTCGATGTACCATCTGTTTGGTTGGTGGCCCGTTGGCTTGGAAAAGAGCTGCTCGTTGGGTGAGCAGCTGGTTCACTTGGTCTCGCTGTATTTGGGATAGTGGAATACCCTCATCGGGGCGCAACCAGACTTCTAACGCGGCAAACAGCGCTTGGTCAGTCGTGGAGAGGTCTTGTTCCCAATATTCCATGACGGCGTCTTCAGCGTCCGCCAGCATGTATCCTGTCCTGGAGGCAGGGTTGGCCCGTAGTTGTCGGGTGGCTGTGGTGACGAGCGTGATCGGACTGATCCCATCCAGGGGCTCAGGACCGTAGTTGTCCAGCGAAAGTGTTCCGTGGTCGTATTCCATGGGAACATGAGGAGTTCCTGGTAACGGGCTGAGCAACGCCGGGCAGGTACAAGTTTGTCTGGTCGGGCCCAATGGTTGCCAGAGTCCTGGAGCAGGATCAGTGGTAAGTGCCGCCGTAGTGAACTGCGTGGGGGACCGCTTTGCTAGAACTGCCTCGAATGTTTCATCCTTTGGCGAGAACGGTAAGGTGTATACAGGGTCGTCGTGGAAATACCAGCAGTGTCGTCGAAAGTTGAGTACCATCCCTGCCGACGTGATGAAGTCGATCCCCAGCAGAGTTTGGGCCTGTGGGGTAGCGTCTGGCAGGACGAGGAACGTAGTGGGTATCTTTCGTCCTGCTAGGTCCACGATGGTGTCGATGGACTGCACTGGCGTATTGGTGGTGTGTCCGTCGGCTAGTGTAACGTCCATTTGCCGAGTACGGACCTCATGTCCGAGATCGCGGAGGATTTTGGCTAAATTCAAACTTGCTAGACATTGCCTGGCTCCGGTGTCGAGAAAAGCGGTACCGGGTCGCCCCTGAATTTGGATGTTCACTGCCGGTCGTGGACTAGTCCGACTGGTGATGAAAGAGAAGGTCGCCGTTGACCGATTCCGGGGGTTACAATCCGGACAGTTCCTTCGGATGAACCCTGGTCGCTGGCAACCGTAGCAACGTAGGCGAACTTCTTCGTTGGGCGTGGTAACCGTGGGGGGTTTGGCGTCAGCTTTTGCTTTCTTCCGGCATACCGAAATATCGTGCCCTGGATTCCGGCAGTAGAGACATCGAGTTTTTGATTTCTTAGCGGTGCCTTCGGCCGTTGAAGGGGGTTGGTTCTCCTTATTTTCTAGTTGGAGTCGGCGTTTCTCGAGCTCCCTAGCTTTGGCCAGCAGTCCCACGAATGTCGTGACTGATTCGCGCGGAATTCGGTCCTTTAGATGCTGAGTGAGCAGACCGTAGATCATGCTGATCTGATTGTCCTCGTCTGGGGGACTCGATAGCTGTGCCAGAAGGGCCCTTTTCTGCGAGATGAACACACCGGCGGGTGTTTGTGCAGTTTGGTGGGAGGCGAACACGTCCAAGTAAATCTGATAGTCCGGCGGTTTTGGGGCGAATTCTTCGCGTATCATCAATTTAGCGTCCTCCCAAGTGTGCGCCATGGTTTTTACATTCCTCCACCAGATACGGGCCGGTCCTTCCAGCAACATTTTTAACCCCAGCAGGGCATTGGCGTCGGAGATCCCTTCGCTTACTTTGAAAAAATCAGCGGAACTCAGGAAGTCTTCCGTAGTTTCCGGATCATATTCGCCTTTAAAGCGAGCCGTGCAGTAGGTGAAATGCCTGGCCGCGGTCTCTGAAGCCGCAGGGCGTTGGACTCGCCGGGGCGCTTCCTCGAGGGCGTCCGAATTGGTAGCCATGGCCCTGGCGCTTTGGTTCCTTGTTCGCGGAATACTGATCACGTTGAAATTTTACTTGCGACCAGTCAAGTTGTGTCTTACACTGTATCAAGAATCCTGGCCCCACGTTCGGGCGCCAATTATGTAACACTTGGGTTACCTCGGGGTGTTCGGGCTCAGGTATTCTTTTTATTTAGACTCAAGGCGAGTAGTTTGTAGAAAACGGTTTATTATCATAAAGCGAACGAAAAACAAAACAGATATAAAACGTAAAGATTTGAAAAATAGGCGTAGCAGCTTATTCGTAGTAACGCTCTATCCGTGCGATACGACTGTGCCGAATACGGGGCTTTTCCTTTACTGTCCCAACGCTTGGAAGCAGCTAGAAGAAAGCGTTAGCATAAGGGCGTCGGTTGCATGAGATTCCTAAACCTTTCCTTATAGTTCCTCGTCGTAGGAAGCAAGTCGAAGAAGGTTAGAGGAGTTCGAGCAGAACTAACTCCTCAGCCCTGGGAGCGCGTCTTTTAAGGCCTCTAGGCGCGTTACGTCACGCGCGGTGGTGGAGTGGGCGTGCGCTGGTGGGGATAACGCCGTTCTGCGGACCGGGTGGCTCCCTGGAATGCGGTATTACGGAGAGTTTTGGAACTACGCGTGGGCCGCTATTATGGGGTGTTACAAAGAGATTTATAAGAAGTTATATTAGAGTACTCAATGCTTTTCCGTCACTCGTTATAATAAAACTTTTAGTTATATAAAGGGTTTCCTAAAATAGTAACTGCAACCTTTATAGTTCCAGCCATTTAAGCTCTTTAAGGGGTTTTTAAAAGTGTTTAAACCATTTCCGTGACCAAAAATTTTACTAAAAGTTTTATAATTTGGTGAATGTTCATTGGGAGGGGTGAGAGGGGACTGTTATTTATAGGACTTTTAAAATAATCTTCAGGGTTTATGTTTATCATTCCTTCTAATGTGTCTAAGTCAATGTGTAGAATATGTCGGTGATAGTGGGAAACTTCTCTGCAAGTTCCGATGTCTTCGGCATAATAACCGTTATTCGGAATCTCCTGAATTTTCATGTGACGTCCCAGGGATAGGGTTGTCCTGTAAAGAATTTGCTTCTTGAGAATTTGAGAAGGCTCTTTACGTATTTTAAATGGGTGCTGGTTTTGTTTCCTTTAGAAGTTTCGCCAATAATTTTAGTTTTTTCTTGTTTTTTAGGGTGCATTGTGGAATATGGGGCATCCAGTTTAGCTTTGTTTCTTTTTGGAAACGCGAAGGGTTTGTGCATTGTCGATTTCGGGGATAGTTTCTGCATTTTGGTTGTGTTTGTCTAATAGGTTTTGTCGTTTTTCTTTTTGTTTTCTGTACAATTCGTTTATAAATGGTAATAATTCGTCTTTATGTCTCTGATTGTGAGTTTGATACAAGGGAAGGTCAAAATCAAAATGAATTTCTTCAGCATAGGGTCTGTAAAGAATTGAAACTGGTGAATAATTTGTGATACTATGGATTGATTGATTGTAAATTAGTATAGCGTGATTAAAAATGTCGTCAAGTGAGTCATGCGGATTTTGTTCTCGTAAAGTTCGAAGTTTTTCTAGTAACGTCGAATGGAAACGCTCAACAGGGGAATTAGAGGAAGAACTATTAACAGTGGTGAAATGAATTTCAATTTTATGGAGATTCAAAAATTCTTTAATAACGGCGGAGTTAAATTCCGTACCGTTATCGCAGACTATTTTTCGTGCGTAGGTATGATGTGAGAAATAATGTCGTAGTTTACTTAAAACGGAGAAAGACGTTTTGTCTGGCATTTTATAACACTGGGCATATTTGGAGAAGGAATCTACTATTGTTAGGTACATATTTTTGTTGCAGTGAAACAGGTCAATGTGAAGAATGTCGAAGGGTTTTTGTCCTAAAAGGGGTCCAAGTTGTGGTACGTTATAGGGGTGTCTTTCGTATTTGTTATTTAGACAAATTTCGCATTGATTAATGTAGTCAGAAATTGTAGTCTGCATTGAAGGCCAATAAAATTTTCTTTTTAAGTGTTTGTAAGTTTCAACGATACCATTATGATTTTCCGAATGATATTTCTTAACACATTCTATCTGTTTTTCTTTTTGTTCAACGTCTATTAACAGTCTATTACAGAAAATGGCTTTCACAGTTGAATTTATGTTATCTCTGAAATAATTACCAATATAGGGTCTGAAATTGTGGGATACTCTAATCGCGAATTTTTGGTTTGGTCTAAGTAAGTCTTTGAGTGCATTTTTAACGTCGGATTGCCAGTTTTTCGTTATTTGTATTGTGTACCTATGCTTTTTAAATACTTCTTTATACTCTATGTCGTATTTTGATGAATCGGGAACAAATATTATTTGATTTTTAAATAAATTGATAGGTTCTTCTGAAATAGGGATACCTGTAATGGGATTTTCAACTGCGGTATGTCGTGTGTTATCGTCGTCGTTGCTATTACCGTTATTGTCGGAGTTTTGAAGATTCAAATTCATCAAGAAATTCGTCTAAATCAAAATCGGAATCATCGGAATCAGGGGGTTCAGTGCAGTTTGAACTATTTGTGTCAAGAGCGTTAATTTGTACGCCAGAAAGGGCGTCAGCTACCTGGTTTTCTTTACCTTTTCTGTATTTTACAGTAAAATTGTAGTCTTCAAGTTTTAATGTCCAGCGTGCTAATCGAGAAGTGGGATCTTTAATTTTGTAAATCCAAACAAGTGGATTTTGATCAGTTTCTACTATGAATTTTTGCGAGTACAAATAAGGACGAAAGTGTTTGCACGAGTCAATTATTCTTTTTCGATTGTTGAATAATTTTGCTCCGCAGAATTTAGTGTTCGAGAATAATAGGCGATAGAGTGGTTGTCTTGTGATAAAACAGATCCAATAGCTATATTTGAGGCATCAGTAGTAAGAGTGAAAGTTTTCGAAAAATCCGGATATTGAAGAATTGGGGCATTACTTAATAGTTGCTTACATTTTTCGAAGCACTCGATGTATTGGGGATTATTGGAATCGATTACTGCTCCTTTTCGGGTGCATCTAGAAAAAGGGGAAGTAATTTTTGCGAAATGTGGAATAAAACGGCGGTAATATCCGATAAGTCCTAGGAATGACTTTATTTCTTTTATTGTTTTTGGTAGAGGAAATTTTTGAATAGCTTCTATTTTAGAAGGATTAGGTTTAATTCCTTGAGGAGTTACAATATGGCCGAGGAAAACTACTTCTTTAGTGAGGAATTCAGATTTATTTAATTGAACTTTGAGATTTGTTTCTCGAAATAGTTCGAAGATTTTTGAAATATGAACAAGATGTTCGTGTAGAGATTTCGAAAAGATGATAACGTCGTCCATGTAGACAAAGCAAAATTTGTAAAGGAAGGGCCTGAGAATGTTATCCATTAATTTTTCAAAAGTCGCGGGAGCGTTTTTAAGGCCAAACGGCATTCTGACAAATCCGAAATGGCCGTGGGGTACAGTAAAAGCAGTTTTCTCGATGGAATTAGGATGAACTTCAATTTGATGGAATCCTTGGGCAAGATCAAGGGTCGTAAAATAAGTAGCTTTACCTAAATTATCTAGAATTTCGTCAATTTTTGGTAGTGGATATTTATCTTCGATTGTGTTTTCATTTAATTTCCGATAATCAATTACCATACGGAATTTCTTTTCTCCGGAAGCATCTAATTTTTTGGGTACTATCCAAACCGGTGCCGAATAGGGAGATATTGAGGGTCTAATTATTTTGTTATCTAATAATTTATTTATTTGTTTGGTTATTTCTTCTTGCATTGCCCTAGGGTGACGAAAACTTCTAACATAAATTGGGTTTTCGTCTTTAGTTCTAATTTCATGTTTAATGGCTGAAGTAAATGATAAGTCGGATTTTTCGTCATAAAAAATGTCTTTAAATTTTTTGCAAAGTTCTAAAATTTTAGTTTTTTCCTCTGTATTTGAATGCTGAGTTCGAATTATCGAAGGATCGAAGTTCGCGGGACCGTTCTAAATTTCGTAATCGTCAAGACGTTCAACTTTTATAGGGTCGAATTGCGCCGGACTAGGTAAGACGATATTCGTAGCCATCGGTTACCGTGTGAATTGACTGTGGAATTGTAATATTATTAATTTTGATTTCCGGTAATATAATCTCACCTTCGGGTACATCGACTGGAATTTTATTGTACAAAGTAAAAAATGGAATTTCAATGTTAAATTTTCTTAACGTTAATTTTTTCGTATGATAATCAATCAATGCATTTAAACGATCTAAATCAAAATTTCCTAGCAAAATATCGAAGTCTTTACTCCAATCGGCAATTCGAGCATCGATCGGTTCGTCGATACCGTATTCCCTAAATATTGGAATCCTAATGTTAGAATGGTATTTTCAAGTTAATTTCATAGAAGTTAATAAAAATGGTTTTTCGTATTTATGTAAAGGATTAAAAAATGTAGAAGCTTTTGGGGTAACGATGCTATCTGATCCTCCAGAATCAATTAATACCTTAAGACCTGATTGCGGCATTATAAAATAGGGTAGCTGGGGATAATTTTTAATGTTATTCAAACTTACAAAGGGGGTGGTTTGTTCGTCGAACCTAGCTGAAAATCCCGACTTGTCGTTTCGTTGTCGATTTCACAATCGTTGGCGACAAATTCGGGTTCTTCGTAGGAATCGATGTTGAAATGATGAGTTCTTCTTGTGGAAACACTCATGGGTTCGTTTCTAGATGTAATGGTTTGTACACCACTCATAGGGGAAGAATTGTTTCGAAAATTGGTAGGGCTCCTTTGGAATAGGGGGCGGTTAAATTGTTAAGGGTTGTTTCTAAAATTGTTATTTGATTGAAATCTGTTTCCAGGAGCGTTATTATTTTGGAAATTATTTTGTTGAAAGCGATTTTGTTGAAATTGATTTTGTTAAGGGTTATTACGTGGAGAAAAATTATTATATCCGAAATTATTTCGTTGAGCAGGGTTTTTGGGTTTTTTGGTTGGATCAAATTTCTTATTCTGTTGACCCTTTAAAAAGTTCATGTACATTCGCTGATTTTTGTGGTTATCGTAAGCAACGCACTTCTGGAGGGCTTCGTCTAAAGAGATTATTTAAAAATGCGATAAATATTCGGCGTAAGGTTCATTTATCCCAGTACAAAAAGTTTTTAGAGCAATATTTCGAAAATAAGGCGTTTTAAAGTTAATTGTAGCTTCGTTGTCGTTTAAAGTAATGTGTTGGAGTAAATCGTTTAAATTGTTTGTCACTCGTCGATGATATTGGTCATACGTTTCGTTAAATTTTTGAGCGGTTGTCGATAATTGTGTTAATAAAATGTCTTCTGAACGACGGTCGCCGTACTTGGTTAATAAGGCCGGTTCTAATGTCAGTCCAGATTGTTTTATTAGCATAGTTTAAAAAAATCTCTAGGCTCTCCCTTGATACGAGAGACAATATTAGCGTTTAAAATAAATTGTTGTGCAGGAGTTAAATTTTGATCGACTAAAAATACTATTAAATTGTCAACGGATCTGATAAACGTGCAAATATTATCGTCTTCTTTGGCAAACTCCGGTAAAGTAGCGCAAAGGCTTGCAATATCGCTATTAGTCATAGGCATTTCGGAACAATTAATGTTTCGAGACTCCTCAAAAAATGTTTCTTCACTACAAGTTCGAGAAGCGCGAGAACTATTTGTCTTGGAAACGTCTGATGATTCTAATGAAAGGTTTGTAAGATTTGTAAGTAACGTGTGAAGTAAACTTTCTTGACAAATCTCGTCCACAGTGCTCATAAAAGAAAGAGAGAAAAAGGATCGGTACTTACAGGAAGATCACTAGGAACGATGATTTCAGCATACCAAATTTTCTCTCCAATGGTTCGTCGAATTTTCGTTAAACAACTAAGGTTGACCAGGAAACGTCGATGTTTCTGTACGAAAATCCTGTTCGCAACGCCAGAAATGTTACACGCACGTGAATGAATGTTTTAAAAAAGTTTATTTTTCACAAGAAACTCGGAAATACAATAAATGGAACTTCTAAGCAATTTTGAATTTACTATTACAAAGATTGCAAAACAAAAGAACAAGTGTATTGGGTTTACAGTTAATTTATAGAATAATAATGAATAGGTGGAATAGTCGAGCGGCGATTACATTTCTATATATATGTAGGATAATGCGTCTAGGTTTTCTTGTCCCAAATTCGTCCTTAAACAGGTCTTTATTCTTTTTAAAGCGGAAAAAGACCGATCGCCTGACGCATTAGAAATTGGTATTGTCAAATAAATTTGCATTAAAGTTAAAATATTAGGGAAAGTTGCCTTAACATACTGGATGACTTCGAACTTTTCATAAATTGTATTTTTATTTAAATTTTTGCACAATTCCAAAAAATGTGTCAATTCATTGGACAAGTTCTCTCTTGTTTCATCGACATCTTTTAAATATTTTTCGCACAAAATATCAATTGACATCTTGATTTCTTCTTTGTCTAGGGAAAAAAAACATCTAAATGCTGATGTTACTTCTTTGTAGCATTGAACTCTTTTTGAAAGATCTTGAATAATATTGTCGCATATAGTATTAAAGATTTCAATTTTAAATCTCTCTTTCCCATTTAAAATTGTTTCATTGTCGCCTGTTTCGTCAAAAAATGCTTCTAATTCAAATTCTCTAAACTTATTTCTTACTTCTCCAACAAAGGTCAAAAGAGATGTCATTAATTCTACTCCAAATGACACGTTCAGGTCCACTGTTTCTAACGTTTTGCTAGTTGCATTCACTCGTTCCAAAATTCTTGCCCAAATCAAGGTACACCGACATAAGAGCCTCTGCCAAAACAGCCCAACGACAAAACAGCCCCCGATGAAATAGCCCAACGATAAAACAGCCCGCGATGAAATGTCAGCCGACAAAATAGTCCAAACCTAAATAATTGGATTTAATTTATTAATAATAAAGAAAGTGCACATCATGTGCACACATCACACATCACACAGCACACATCATGTGCACATCAAAGACGGTTTTAACAAATCGACTCATTAGGTCAGAACTAGCCTAAGTTCATTTTAGTGAAAAATAAACTGATGTCACATAATCTTATTAGGCCTCAGGTACAGTTTTTGGTAAGATCTTTGGTAAGATCTGGGAGACAGGTACAGACTCTGTACTACTAATAGAACACATAAAAAGATTTGCTTTGTGTTAATGATATTCTAAGAAATTATAATAGGAACTAAATGTTGAGTGTAATCCTATTTACGAAAAATGGTTTCGACTTAAAAATATCCTACAATATGAATGTATTTATCGAAGTTGATTAATTGATTTTAAATGTTTCATAATAAAAGAATTAATTTTGGAACGTAGATTAAATGTAGCTTTTTAATGAGAATCTTCAAATAAGTAAGTTATATTTAATTGTTCCTAAAATCAATCAACTTAACCCTTTTTGTTGCTACCTGTAATGTAGCATTTAAGACCACAAGAATTCACAAAATGAGCACAGTCGTCTGAATTATTCTGACCAGTGAAGACCATGGACCTTATTCAATCACAAAAAGGCAAAGATTTACTTTTAATCCATGGTTACCGGTATCGTAAAGCGACACACCTTGTCGAGAACGTGTTAAAGTTACATTGGAAAATGTCGTGGTAAATGTGACTCAGCACAGTCATGCTCCAGATCCAGCAAAGAATGTTGCAAAAAAAGCTGTGTCTAATATGAGAAGGAAAGCAGAGACAACAGTTGTGAAACCGAGGCAATTAATTCAAGAATCGACAAATGGGATAACTTTGGAAGCATCGGTCCATTTGCCATCGTACAACGCATCTCGGAGAACAATTGAGCGTATTCGGCAAAGGATTCAAATCCCATACCCAAATCCAATTTCTGTTGCCGATATTATCATTCCTGCTGCACTACAAGTCACTTCAAGAAATGTAAATTTCTTGTTATGGGACTCTGGAGCGAATGATCCTCATCGTATAATCATGTTTGGCACTGAAGAAAATCTAAACATTTTAGAGGAACACAGGAACTGGAAAGTATATGGAACTTTCAAAGTAGCACCAGAACTATTTTTACAACTATTCACCATCCATGCATTGATAGATAATCGTACTGTTCCTCTAACATATGTACTCCTACAGGATAAAAGAGAAGAAACATACGTTCGAGTATTTCACAAAATGATCGAGTTAAAACCCACTTTGAATCCAAACAGCGTTTTATCCGACTTCGAGAAAGTGATCCAAAATGCTGTTGGCCAGGTATTTAATGGAGCGCAAGTGATGGGTTGCTTATTCTACTTAAGCCAATGCCTGTAGAGAAAAATCCAAGAGCTACATCTAGCAGACGAATATCGTAACGACGAGAATGTAAGAATGAATTTGAAAATGATACTAGCATTAGCTTTTGTCCCAAAAGACGACGTCAGCTTTCGAAAATCTTCTCGATAGCTGTCCACGAGAAATTGATGCTAACATCGATTACTGGGAAGATACTTATGTAGGTCGACAAAGAAATCGGAGAATGGATCCAAAATTTCCTATCCATATCTGGAATGTCCATGATAGAGTACTTCAAGGCCTTCCACGTACCAATAACTCTGTGGAAGGATGGCATCATGCATTCCAGCAAAGCGTTGACTGTCACCATCCGTCTATTTTCAAATTAATCGACAAATTTCGGAAGGAACAAGATCGGGTAGAAATTGAGCTACAACGTTTTAGAGCTGGCATCAGAAATACGGAGGCTTCCAAACAGAAGTATGTGCAAGTGAATCGTCGATTAGAAACTCTGGTGGGTAATTATAACGCCGATGACCTTATATCGTACCTCCGAGGAATTTCTAACAATCTGACATTGTAAATGGGTAGATTTTAAATAAATTATGTTAACCTTTACTTATACAAATATACAGGGTGTCCGGATAAGGGTATGGAGCGGCTGTATCTCGACAATGGTAAGGCCTAGATATTTGAGAAAAAAATCTTGATGGATAAAGTGGACTAAAAAAATAGCTGGAAATTATTTTTAAGTTCGTAATTTGACCGCTAGGGGATATATGACTGCTATGATGAGATATAAAAGTTGGGCTATCTCGGAATATAAGACGGTGAGCTATAACTTTTAGAACATCATATGAGTGCTTGGATAATACCGCATAATTTTGTCCTCAAACGTTTTTTCGTATCTGTTATAATAAGAGAGGAAGAGGCAAATGCATTTTTAGAACTTCACATTTTTATAACTCCTGAACCAATGAACCAAATTAAATTTAATTGGTCTCGTTTTAAAGAGGATTTGGTGGTCTTTTCAAAGAAATTTTTTCTTATACGATTTAGTTTAAAACAAATAAACTAGAGGGCGTTATCTGAAACGATTGCATTTTTTTGTGATTTTTGAAACAAAGTTAAATGGAACGGTACTATTTTCTTAACAGGTCTAAAACCTTCATAAAATTTGTCAGACTTTAGTGAAAACCGCATCGCAATATCTCCATCCATTCTCAAGATATACGAATAAATGTTATAAATTCGAGTACTTCAATCGAATCAATTTACCTTCGCTATAAAAATAAGTAACATAATTATGGTTATCGATGTATTTTAAATAAACAAATAATTACATAAATAAATAAATCAACAAATCAACAAATTAACAAATTATCAAATTACCAAAGAAAAAATTTAACGTAACAAAAACAAACGTACGTTACGATTGTAATGCGCCGGACAACATCGAGCTGGAACCACATGTTCCTTCTTGTTTCCAAAGAAACGTTTTCCAAAAGTCGTGGAAAAAACATTCTTAAAAATTCCAAAAACCTTTCTCCATTAAGGGTTTGGTTTAAAATATGTGGCCCAATAATTCAGCTTATGGTTGTCCAGCTCGATGGTTTTCCGGCGCATTACAATCGTAACGTATGTTTGTTTTTGTTACGTTAAATTTTTTCTTTGGTAATTTGATAATTTGTTAATTTGTTGATTTGTTGATTTGTTGATTTATTTATTTATGTAATTATTTGTTTATTTAAAATACATCGATAACCATAATTATGTTTGTAACGGGTTGGGTAGGAATCTTTCGGAATGTTCCCGGTAAATAATCGCGCAATAAGAACAAACAAACCTATAATAACGAAAGAACACAAAATTTAAACAAACGAACAAAGTAACACTAAAATATCGGTAGAGTACAAAACCTAGAACAAACGGGTTGCGTAAATTACGTTATACCCCGATGTCGAACCAAAATCTTAAACGCGTCTGAACAAGAACAAATTCGCTGCAGGCGGCTGCAGGCGTCCAGGGTTGCCGGGTCGAACAGTTTATCACGATAACCGCTACACTCTCCCCCTCTAGATGACGTTGACAGTCCTCTGACGTCATGTAGCCTTTACTGGTTCTTCCTCGGGCGGCCTCTTTTCCTTACTGGAACTGCAGGCTCCGGTATTGGATCCTGCTCCTCTGAATTGAACGGAGTAATATCGGACACATGATATCGTCCAATAACTTTTGAATCGACGATACTGGATAGCTCATATGACGTTGGAGTGATCACTTTAGAAATCACATAGGGCCCATCCTTTTTCGGCGTAAATTTTTGAGTAATTCCTTTTTGGGCATTACTTAGAATATGTGTGGTGATTAAGACTTTATCTCCCACACTGTAAAATATATTTCTTCTTGCTTTGTCTTTAACTTCCTTTCTTTCATCCTGTTTCTTTATCAAAATCTCGTTTGACTCGTGAATGACATTCGCCAATTTTGTTAAATAAGGCGTGATTCTAGGAACAAAGTTTTCAGCTTCGACGATTTGACGTAGATCGTAGGTGGCATCTTGTGGTGCTCTAATTTGTCTTCCGAAAGTTAAAAATCCTGGAGTTTGACCCGTCGACTCACACACAGTTGAGTTTATCGCATATCTTATAGCACTGATATGGGTGTCCCAAGTGTTATGTTGATTTTGCACCAATATGGCTAACTGCGTTTTCAGTTCTCTATTTTTCCTCTCGACTGGATTGCTTTCTGGATGGAACAATGGAATAAATGCACTCTTAATCCCAAAACAATGAGTAACTTTCTGCATTACGTCGCTAATAAATTGTACTCCATTATCTGAAACCAATTTCCGTGGTGTCCCAAATCGTAGAAAAACTTCTTCTATTAAACATTTTGCACACGCGTCAGCTGTAGCGTTTGACAGTGCAAATAATTCTACCCATTTTGACGCTGTATCCTCAACGATTAAAATCCACTTATTCAATGATGGTGTCTCAGGTAAGGGCCCAAACAAATCAACCGCCAAAATTTCGAATCGTTGAGCAGGAGCTGGGGTTTGCAACAAACCTGCTGGTTTTAGAGTGGAACATTTATAGCGCTGGCACTCTAAACAGTTTTTTATATGCTTCGCAATATATTTTCTCATTCCCGTCCAATAAAACTTTTCAGTTATCTTTTGATACGTATGATCGATGCCATAATGGCCAGCAGTATCAGAATCATGATACTGTTTTAAAATATCTTCGCGCAAAGATTCGGGTACGATTAACATCGGATTATCCGCATCGGCTTCTGGATTAAACCGGTAAAGAACTCCTTCATATAACTGGTAACCCCTTTCAGACCATCTGCATATCTCGATAGCATCTTCAGATTCCAGAGAGTTGATAATCTTTGCGATATCTGCATCTGCTAGTTGTCGTTCTCGAAGATCACTTGGCGAATATCTTGGTAATTCAACCGATACGAAACAAATCTGACACGATTCTTCCTCCGGATGAGGGCAAAAAGGTCTGGATAATAGATCAGCAACAACATTCACCTTTCCTGGAGTGTAAACTACTTTCATATTTAAACCTTGTAGCTTCAACGCCCATTTTGCGATTCTGCCTGACGGAGTTTTTGCCATAAAGAGCCACCTGAGTGGTTGATGATCCGACGCTACTGTAACTTCTGCATTCTCCAGGTAAGCTCTCCACTTCTCAGTACTCCAAACAATCGCTAACGCTTCTCTCTCTGTCGTCGAAAAATTCTGTTCAGAAGAAGTCAATAAACGACTCAAATATTCCACAGGTCGCTCCATGTTTCCCTCCCCCTGGCACAAAGCAGCTCCTATTGCGTATTGACTTGCATCTGTTCGAAGAATATACGGTTTTGTTTGATCCGCTTGAATCAAAATCGGAGGTGATATCAATTTTTGCTTTAAAGTATCAAAAGCGTTTCTTTCTTCTTCTTCGAATTTAAACTTTGCTTTTTTCTTTAACAAGTTCGTCAAGGGCCTTGCAATATCTGCAAAATTTGGTACGAATTTTCTATACCATGAGCAAGTTTGCACAAAACTTTGAACATGTTTAATGCAAGTTGGTTCACGTAAGTTTTTAATAGCGGCCGTTTTTTCTGGATTCGGCTTAATCCCCTTAGGCGTGATCACGTGACCCAGATACAATATCGAATTACATATAAACGAGCATTTTTCACCGCCGATAAATCACTGATATGAGATTCGTAAGAGTCCGACAATATCAATAAATCGTCCAAATACGCGAACACTGTACGATCACCAAGGCCACGGCAAAAACGTCCCATAAGTCTATTAAAAGTGGCCGGCGCATTTTTAAGTCCGAACGGCATACGATTAAATTTAAAGGTACCGAATGTTGTCACGAAACAAGTTTTATCGCGATCCTCCGGTGCAACGGGTACTTGCCAGTATCCTGACTGAAGATCTATTGTTGACATAAATGATGTATGTTTTGCGGTGTGAAGAAGATCCTCAATACGTGGCATTGGAAAACTGTCACTAACCGTTATGGAATTGAGTTTTCTATAATCCACACATAGCCTCAAATCGTTGGGATTATTATGCTTCGGGATTAAAACAACTGGGTTTGCCCAAGGTGATTCACACTCTTCAATTATATTTTCTGCCAACAATTTATCAATTTCATTTTTCAGGAATTCCTTTTTAAAATTATACGGGTACGGCATACTAGCTATAGGTTGTTTATTTTCTGTATTAATTTTATGTTCCGCAAAATTGGTAGGCTCTCCCCCTGGCGCGAACACATCAGAAAACTTTTCCAACACTTGGTTTACCTCGCTGCGTTGATCCGCGTTCAAAACTTCTCCTTCCTCAAGACGCAAAGAATATTCATTTATTCTATATATTTCCATATGATTTTCAGGTATGACCTCGTTAAAAAAAGAAAAATGTTCACTTGGCTTCTCACAAAAATACCATACGTTGTCAAAAATATTCAAAACAATTCTCGCCTTCTCCAAAAAATCAACTCCCAGGAGAGTTCTGTTATTCTCAAGCTCCGGAAAAATCGTAAATTTAGTAGGAATGATTTTATGTTTTATTTTAACATCAACATCAACTTTCAAAACATCTTTTTCTCTTCTTATTCCATCTGCATATGAAACAAAAATTTTTTCTTCCGTAAATGTATAATCCTTCTGTCTAAGTAATCGATACAAACTAACACCTGCTATGCTATTATGTGCTCCCGAATCTGCGTAACCAACTCCCTCAATATCTGCTATTTGAATTGATAATAGAGGTCTGGGGGAATTAACCGAACTAGTCAACCCTTTCAAACTGTTAGTCGAATTTTCTACTACCATCTGATTAAATCCAACCGATTTCTGCTCAGTCTCTCTATTTTTATTTTGACAGGTAGTACATTTGGACCTAATTACACCTGGTGTACCGCATCCATAACATACTGGTTTAACCGCTGATGGTTCACTTTTAACCTTGGTTGTATCGAGTTTTTCCTCACCGTCTTTTTCTTTCTTCATCAAATTTCGGCAATTTTCCTTTAAATGGCCTATTTTATGACAATAGTGGCAACGCTGTATCGGTTTTTTTCCTTTTTGATCATTGTATTTAACGCTGCATGCAGAACTATCGCCTATATCCCTACTGTTACTTTCAATCTCCTTAATCGATTGTTCAATGTCCCGAATTTGCGCTAACAATTCTTCAAAACTTCTAAACATACTTCTTGGTAACCGTTTTCTAATTTTTCGATTAAGTAACCCGTATAACATATCTAATTGTCCCTCCAATGGTAAATCGTAAGGTAGTTTTGAAATCAACGCACGAAACTTACAAATAAAAAGTTCAGTTGATTCACCAACCTGCTGTTCCTGCGCGAAAATCTCACGAAAAATCAAATGTGGCGGCATCGTTTTGGAATAGGTATCCCTTAATATTTGAATTGCTTCATCCCACGAACCAATCGTCTTTTTTACCCCTTGCCACCATGTAGCTGCGACACCCTCCAACAGCATAGGTAAACCTCGAAGAGCATTCTCATTTGATACATTTGCGCACTCCTTATAAGTAGTTATACTATCAATAAACGCATCAATATCATCCGCTTCACCCTTAAAACGACTCGTACAATTTGCAAAATTACCACTTGTTCCAGCCCGTGACGAAGGAATCTGAACATTTTTCATAAACTCCTGGGTTGACAATCTATTTGACTCGTTCAATGCAGCAATCAACTCTAACAACTGCGTCTGAGACATCGACACAGTCTCATTAGGCGAACATTCGTCCCCTCCACTCGACAAACTCTTTTTAGGTGGTGCCATTTTACAATTAAACCACCCCAATCAAGATACACAGTCCAAAAATCTCTAATGTCTATAAATTCAAATTGGAAAGGACTTACTTTAGATGTGCTTAGTTTCCAGACTTACAATCCTCATGACCGCATAATAACTAGTTTCTCCAATCGAAGTATATTCATGTGACACAACAAGTGCTCAGGGCAGTCCAAAACACACCCGATATACCGATTTTCAAAAACAACACGTGCCCGAATAACCGACTCGCATTCCAATCCCTGCGACGCTCTGATTGGTTATTACATCAGCCGACTGTTACTGTTTTTCGCGCGCACTTTTCTTGCTAACCACGACGAATAACTAAAAGTTCGAATGTTTGTATTCTAATATATTTGTTAAATAACAAAGTTCTCAACACACGACCCTATCCTACAGGAACTTCTAATTTCCAGGCCCGAAAAACGTTGGGGCGCCAGTGTAACGGGTTGGGTAGGAATCTTTCGGAATGTTCCCGGTAAATAATCGTGCAATAAGAACAAACAAACCTATAATAACGAAAGAACACAAAATTTAAACAAACGAACAAAGTAACACTAAAATATCGGTAGAGTACAAAACCTAGAACAAACGGGTTGCGTAAATTACGTTATACCCCGATGTCGAACCAAAATCTTAAACGCGTCTGAACAAGAACAAATTCGCTGCAGGCGGCTGCAGGCGTCCAGGGTTGCCGGGTTGTACAGTTTATCACGATAACCGCTACATGTTACTTATTTTTATAGCGAAGGTAAATTGATTCGATTGAAGTACTCGAATTTATAACATTTATTCGTATATCTTGAGAATGGATGGAGATATTGCGATGCGGTTTTCACTAAAGTCTGACAAATTTTATGAAGGTTTTAGACCTGTTAAGAAAATAGTACCGTTCCATTTAACTTTGTTTCAAAAATCACAAAAAAATGCAATCGTTTCAGATAACGCCCTCTAGTTTATTTGTTTTAAACTAAATCGTATAAGAAAAAATTTCTTTGAAAAGACCACCAAATCCTCTTTAAAACGAGACCAATTAAATTTAATTTGGTTCATTGGTTCAGGAGTTATAAAAATGTGAAGTTCTAAAAATGCATTTGCCTCTTCCTCTCTTATTATAACAGATACGAAAAAACGTTTGAGGACAAAATTATGCGGTATTATCCAAGCACTCATATGATGTTCTAAAAGTTATAGCTCACCGTCTTATATTCCGAGATAGCCCAACTTTTATATCTCATCATAGCAGTTATATCCCCTAGCGGTCAAATTACGAACTTGAAAATAATTTCCAGCTATTTTTTTAGTCCACTTTATCCATCAAGATTTTTTTCTCAAATATCTAGGCCTTACCATTGTCGAGATACAGCCGCTCCATACCCTTATCCGGACACCCTGTATGTATGTATAAACAGTATGTTATAATGTGTATTTTTTTTTATTTATTTACATTGGCGGAGCTGCTTTGTCTGGGGCTATTTTGTCGAGGGCTGTTTTGTCGGGGCTCTTTTGTCGGGGCTCTTTTGTCGGGTCACCCCAAATCAATGTTAATAGAGCTGTCTCAAAGGTGTCTAATTTATTATGAAGAGCCTTGGCGTCATTTCTAACCGTTGATTTTTTGGTCTCCGTCACTGCTTAACTGAGAAAATATATGTTTGATGGCTGTGTGGTTTTTAAGTAAAGCGCTTACAGCATCAAATCGGGCGGACCATCTAGTTTCAATCAATCGCTTTACAGACGATTTGCAGTTTTATTTCAGTAATTTCCACCTTTGAGGAAATGCCGAAAAAAACGTGTAAATACTTTGAACAGTGCTAAAATAATCAGTTGCTTCCAAGCTGGATTCACATGCAAAGTTTATTGCAAGATTTAAAGAATGATTCGCACATGGGACATAAATAGCGGTTGATTCTAACGCTTGTATTCTTGCTTGAAGCCCTTTGTAGCGACCTGACATATTTGCTGCATTGTCATAGGCCTGTCCTCGGCAGTTTTTAATATCCAAGCCCAACTTTTCTAATTTATCTGTAACTACGTCTGTCACAAATTTAGCCAAATACACAAGAAAACTTAAATAATTTCCTTTATGACGACTTGTTAAATCCTCATTTAATCCACGAAAAGCTAATCCTTGAGAAGCAAGTAATTTAATGGTTTCAACAATTCTTCTCAGGACCTTTATCCAATAGCCAACTTCGCGATCGAGTTCTTTTTTCGAACCAGTCTCTACAACTCCAATTAATGATGATCTTGTTATTAATGTAACCATGGAGTTCAGATGAGACTTACTTTCTTCGTGAGATTTTAGCAAACGAGTCTAATGTTTCCAGTCGGTACAACCAAAATCAGTTAAACTATTTTTTTCAATTGAAAATAATTTGCAAGGATAAGAGTAAACAGCTTTAACACTTGCATCGTATATTAGCCAATCTCTCGTCTCTGCCTCCATTAGGTTTGACCCTATGAAAGTTGGTCTCATTTAACTTTCTATAATAAACTTTATCTCCATCTCGATATATTTTTCCACTATTTTCTAGAGAATCACACATTGGTTTAAAAACTATCGCATTTTTAATAAAATCATCAGTCTTAATTTTTGGCCATTTTGAAATGGCAGGTATTTCTTCGTATTTTAAGATTGCTATCTCATCTGACACAAATCAGATCTGCTGCTGCTACTGCTGATATCATTTTCTAATTTTTGTGTATCTATATTTTCATGCGCACCTGGTTGAGATCCAGTAGCATTTTCACTCACCTCCGCCTCCAATGGAAAAGAATAACTGGTTCCTGCTTCCTGTTCTTCAGTTTCTCGTTCTGTATTTGAAGCAAAAAAAGTTGTTATCTTTGTTAATTTTTCCCGGGCTTCTTCTTGCACCTTTCTCTTCTTCCTTTTTTCTGAGCCTGATTGATGTCGGTAACTGATTTTTACACCAAGACGTAAGTAAAAGATATTCTATTAACACTATTAAAATTTCACATCTTATCTCTCAATTTTTGTCAACACATTTATACTAATAATAATAAATAAACCGTAATAAGTTTTACTACCAACTACCTTATAACATAACCTATAACTATAACTATACTACAGTTCCATTAATTTCCAAAATTGCGACTGTGACTCATTCTTCGAACCTCGAACGCTCGACCTTCGACTGTGCGTCGCTTCGTCGCTACACATCGATATTCCCTCAACCATAGGCGTTTCGTTGAACGTTGGATTGGTTTTATATTTTCATAATGACAAATAATATTAAATAAAAACGCAATATAATACTTGCAATATGTATGCTTTTGTTTCATATTTGTTTACTAGATGTTATTACCGGAAAATAGGTTGCAAGACGTAAATATTTTTTTGTTTAACAAGGCGGAAAGGGGCCCTGCGGGACCCGGGCCCTGGGCTGGCGCCCCAAGCGCCCAACGGATAAACCGGGGCTGCTTTATGGTAGGCATGGCTGCCCATTTATGTTAGTCTTGTGTACGGTCGTATCTCTTGTTGTTTATGTTTCTGTTTAGTGCGAGTCTTAGACATTTGTTTTGTATTACTTGTAATTTGTTGTAGAGTATGTCGGCCACACAACAGAAGGCTTGGTACCCGTATGTCATTGTAGGTCGTATTATTTGTTTGTAAAGTAATAGTTTGTTCTCCCTGATCATTTTACTATTTTTGTGTAACACTGGGTATAATGTCTTTATCATAGCCACTGCTTTTGCTACCAGGTTAATTATGTGGGTTTTGTACATTAATCCCCTATCTAGGTGGACTCCAAGGTATTTCACGGTTGATATCGGTTTTATTGTTTCATTTTTTATTTTCATATCCTTGATTATTGTTGAGTTTGTTGCTCTTTTGGTCACCACCATTATCTCAGTTTTCTTTTCGTTTAGTTTTAACTTGTTTTCCTCTAGATAGGGGATTATTGTTCTATTTATGTGAATATCGAGCCTTCTGCATGCAATTTCCGCCATGTCAGAACTTTTACAAAAGCAGGTATCGTCTGCAAATATTGCTGTCAGTATGGTCTTGTCTATGGGAATGTCGTGTGTCATAACGGTAAAAAGGTGGGGCGAGAATACCGCCCCCTGTGGGACACCTGCTTTTATATCGTATGGTCCTGCTTCGTTGTTTATTTTAATGTAGGTCTTTTAGGTATGAGTGCAATAGTTTTACCATGCAGACCGGATAGTTTGCCAATAGCATTTTCGCTAGTATACCGTCTGTCCACATCTTGTCAAATGCTTTTTCGATGTCTAATGCCACCAGTACTGTGTGGTGTCCCTTTTTGAAGTTTTGTTTTGTATAGTGCGGTATTTGTATGATCTGTGCCATCGTTAAGTGTCCTGGTCTAATACCGTATTGTTCTGTCGGTATTATATATCTTTTGTCAGTCTCGTCTGTCAATCGTTCGAGTATTATTTTGTCAATTAGTTTGGCTGTTGTGTTTAGTAGTGAAATGGGGCGGTAGCTGTCAACCCTCTTCTCGTCTTTCATGGATTTCAACTCTGGGATAATATTTGCAATCTTCAGACTGCTTGAATAGTATTGGAGTCTAAATATTGCGTTTATTATGTAGTGGATTTGCACTATAGCCTTTTTTGTAAGGTTCTTTAGTAGAATTGCGTTGATTGAGTCAGGCCCTGGAGCCTTGCGGTTAGGTAGCATTTTAATCATCTCTTGGACTTCTTTTGGTGTTGTGTAATATGTTGTCTCAGTCGGTGTATCGTCGCTGCTGTTTAGAATTTTCTGTACGTCTCTTTCGATGTCGTTTTGTTTTTGCGTGTTCGTCGAGTCATTGGAGAATATTTTTTCAAAGTGTTCACCAAAAGCTTGCCCTTTTTCCCTATCTGTTTTGTACTTTCTGTTGTCTTCTTGAAGTTTCGGTATTTGTTTGTGTTCATTCTTCAGGTTTCTCGCCACTTTCCAAAGAGATCTATCTTGCGGATTAACATTAGCTATATAATTCGTCCATTTTTAATTTTTGTGTCACTTTATGTCGTTGTGTCGTTGTTAATCTCCTTGGAGACGTCGGCCAGCCTCTCTCTATCTTGTTGTCGTCTGTATTTCTGCCATTTTTCCCTAATTTTGTTCTTTTTTTTTATTTTGTTTATGATGTCAACAAGTAGTTCATCACATGGTTCTTTTATTTTTCGTTGTTTCGTTGTTTTCTCTCTAGCTGTCAGTATTCCTTTGGTGAATTTAGTTATTTCGTCTTCTCCCAAATAGCAATTTTAGTAGCGGATACGTAATTGAGACGAATAAGTCGACTTTCAAGTCATAGTTACATTAGGCGATTACTACCTAATAACTACACCTTCACATAAATGCGACCAAAATGGGAAGATTTTCAACTTAATTTTTACTACATATTTACTTAAATAACTACGAGGTGGCAACCACGTAGTTCCGTGACGACAACGTTGAATTTCCGTAAATATTACTTTAAAGTAACTGTGATGAATCCTTCTTTCCGATGTTCTCTCTTTCTTTGTTTTTAGCAATTTACCATACCGCTATACTATACTAACTCTTCCACTTTACAAAAATGGTTTGCAAGTACAGAAACAAGGAAGGCCATTAATAAATACGTCTATACTAATCTAGAAATTATTGCTACATGATTTTAAACGTTTTCCGATATTAAAAATGAAAACGAATCTCAGTTTATTGATAAAGTCTGTCATGTTAGACAAAAGCGCCCGTCCAGAAATTGGTTTTATATCAATTGAGAAAAACAAAAAAAAAATAAAAAAAAATTAAAAAACGTTTTTTTTATAAATTATCTCTTCTATTTATTACTATTATATTATAGTCAAATGCCTTAATCAGTTTAATTAGCCTGGAAATGTAGAAAAAATTTAAAGAAAAATGGACTTAACAAGCATTGACAATATGGCCACGATTTTTTACTGTAAAATATGGCGACTATTCGAACAAATGACTTTGTAGTAACGGTTCCTACTTTACGCAACTTTAAAGTAATGATTACTTATTAGAGAGTCAATGTAACTTTAAATTTCTACAACAAAGTTACCGTTCCTTAAAAGTGAAAATGTTTGCACTAATAGTCGCAATTACGTGGAATTTACGTTAGAAGTATTATAATTGGGGTATCTCAGCAAATGAAATTTGAGATTCAATTTCTTCTTCAATGTCTTGTTTATCATTTTCATCGATACAATTCGCGTAAAAAACTTCATCGATTTCATCACCATTACACACACCTATTTGAAGATTAATATCTGATGGTACGTTTTTAATAGAAGTAGTCTCCTTGGTGTTTAATTGTTTAACTTTTCGATAAAATGTTGAGGAGTGATGAAAACATTTACCTATTTTGTTTGAACTATTTGAATTAATCTTTTACGTTATTTTACGCAACACACAATTAAAATATCCTAAGACGCATCAACACCGTGCATCCATACCATTTAAAATTGCTTGTTTTATATTGGAAACTACAAATGTTCCCTTTTAAGTAATATATTCTTTAAAGTAAAATATAATAGAAACTCCAACTTTAAAGAAGATTTCAAATACGCAGTTAGTTGCAGTTACTACGGAGTAGCGAATTTGGTAACAAAAACTGCATTTTTACGTCTATGGTCACTTAGAAATAACTAAATTTTCCGGTAGTCATATTTTCTTTCAGTAACGTAACTATAAATTCAAAATATACTCTAAAGTAATTTTTACTTTTTAGTAATATTTTAGTAACATGCCCAAGTAGTAGTTACTAACATTGATTACCATAAAGTAGAATATACTTCAGAGAATATTAGAACGTTGTATATTACATAACTTCTACTACATAAATGACAAATAAGTTATGAAACCATAAAGTAACTTTTAAAGTTAATGCGACCTGTTACTTCAAAAAAGACAGTATTGTAGTTTTTCCTTTTAACGTTACAATTTTGGGAAATACTTGGTTAAATTTACCATCAATAAGTTTCGGCGACTTAAATCTAGTTTTTACTACTAAAATTGCTACTTGGGCTAGTTCTGTCCTATTCTGGATTTCCATGTTTATGTTAATGTTTTTGTCTATTTCTTCCCTGTAAACTTTCCAATTTGTTTTTTTGTAGTCGTAGAAACGCCTGACATTATTCGATATTGTCCGTTTTTGTTGTATTTCGAAGTACAGGGTCGTGGTCCGAAGTCATCGTGGTTATCGTTTTGAGTTTCTGTATCTGTCTTACGTTTTTTGTTAGTATGATGTCTAATACCCTCGGCGTATTTCCGTTAAAAGAGAAGTGCGTCGGTTTGTCTGTGTAATGGAGCTGCACGTCGTGTGCTTCTATGTACGCCTTAAGTGTTCGTCCGTTTTTATTTGGTTTTGTCGGAGTTTTGTTCCAGTTGTTGTGTCTGGCGTTTAGGTCCCCCGCCAGTAGGACTCTATTTCCGACCATCATAAGGTTATTTATATGGAAATGTAATCACCACATCCGCAGAAACGCCAAATTGCGTTTTTTCCTATAAAACGCATTACTTTTAGATAACCTTGCAACGACATTTTTTCTGGCACTTAGAAATTGTGCTCCGTTGTCTGTTATCTGTTATTAAATGGTTCGGGTAGCCCCATCTATCGCAATTCCTCTTTAATGAACTGGATGCATGTTTTAGCCTTCGCCTGAGTTGTAGAGTGGTATTCATTCCAATTTGAAAAACAGTCAGTCGCCCGTAAGATGTATCTGTTTTTTCCTTTCTTCGTTTGTGGGGGCGCAGGACTGCTACACTCCCTTACACACGATACCTGACTAAGTTAGGAACTATTTTATTAATTCCGGCTGGAATACTTAAAGGACTATGGAGACGATCGATAAATAATTCGCGAACTGGACGCAATACGGTTTATTAACTTTTACTTCAAATACACGTGAACAGTACGCTTTACTACAAATTTTGATGTGAATACGATGGTGATTACACGATGACTGATTACAATTTTGATAGACGTTATAAGGTAAACTAAAAATAATCGCGGACCCCTGTTGCTAAGAAGCTAAAGGTTTGTTTCTTAGCAAACTAAATTAGCCAATAGGATTTCACTTACAAATATATACAGAGACGACGAAACACTCGCCCCCGTTGAAATCCAACTGATTTCAACAAAAGCTAGTACGAAAAACAACAGCTTTAATCTGCATAACGACATAACTTCAAGGAGTTGGTAAAGCGCAAAGCCGCAGAACGGCGCACAATGCTTCCGTTGGCGAGGCGTACCGTCGTAGCCCGTAGTACTCCATCGGCTCCGTGATGCAGCTCGATGACACGACCCAAGCGCCATTTCAGAGGTGGGAGGTTGTCCTCTTGCAGCAATATAACGCAATCAATTCTAAGCAAATTTGGTAGATTCTTGCTCCACTTGACTCGTCGCATTTTCATCGGCTTTTTTAGGTATCAGGACCACACTTGCCATTTTCCACCTGTCCGGAAATATTTGTCTCCTAAGCAGCTCGTTGTACAGATCTAGAAACGGCTGCGTGAAGCTCGCTATTGCTTCTTTAACGACCTCTGGTGAAATCCTGTCCGGGCCAGGAGCCTTTCCCTTCTTTAGAGCATTTGCTGCTGCTATTAAGGGGTGACTGTATCGACCACGGCTCTCTCTCTTCTTACGTCCACACAATCCGGGAATAGTTTCTTTACCTCCTTAATTTTCATGGCGTCGTCAACATTCAGCAAACTCTCCGTGCCATTAAGCTGCTTGGTCACAATGCGATAGCCCAAACCCCACACATCCGCATCTATCTCCTCGCAGACATTCTTCCAGTGCTCACTTTTTGACTTCAAAACGTCCACTTCCTGCGCGCCTCGTTACAAGCCTTTCTCGCCTTCTCGATGCTACCATTACACCAATAAGGCTGCGTTTTCTCGGTTAGTCCCATCCGTCCTATGGTGCAAACTTTCTCAACATCTCTTAAGATGTTCGCTACTTTTGTGGCACTATATTTGAAATTCCTCAATGTCAACCCCAGTACACTCTTGAGCATTTCCTTATTCAGGAATCCCTTGCCTACAACCGGTTTGCATCTTCTGCTACGCCCAGCGTTAACGGTAAAAATATTTCGCCAAATTGAAATTTTTGCGTATTTAAAACTTTAGAGCTCCATTCCGCCAACAAGACGGCCGCGCAAAGCTCCAAACGCGGAATAGATGTCATTCGCAACTGCCATCTGGCAAAGAACAACAAACGTAACAACAGCAACCATATGCGGTGCTGCTAGCATCACAGAACCCGTGAAGCTGAATAGAAACCGTATTAGCGCTAGGAACCAAACAACGAAGAACCTGAATAGTACTTAACCCGAGAGCTGTTTCTTAAAAGCGCCTCAGCTGGGAGTTAACTCCTTGGGAATTGAGTCGTCCCAACCTACCTTTGCTTGCCACAGCCTTTGTATTAAAAGCTTACTTTGCACTACGAGAGGAGCGTAAAACCCTAAAGGATCGAATACTTTTGACACTATAGACAAAACTTTCCGTTTTGTAGGCGCAGAAGTGTATAAACTTTTTTTGCAAATTTTTGCAGATTTTGCAAAATAGCGATCGGTTGTTGCATTCCAATGGATACCTAATGTCTTCGAGTCTGAGCGCTCCCCCACCGGCACGACTAGATGCTCGATATCGGACGAGTCAGTTACCTAACTAGACACTTTAATCTGTACAGTGGACAACAATACCTCAGCAGAGCGTGAAAAATTACAAATAGAAGAAACTTCAGGAACGCTAAGCGGTTCTGAAACCGAAGATACATTGGGAGAACATTCAGTATGAGTGCTGACGGTTGGAACGTGGGACGCTGCATTTTCCGTTGCCGTTGAAAGCTTCGGACATTCGGTACCGGATTGCTTGAAACAGAGCAATGAGTTATGGCTCCGTTTGCAAAACTTGCAATCCGAAACAGACGAACATTTAAGTTGACGCTTGTGCCGAAGACACACCCCGCAATAATTCAGTTGTCTGACATTGTTGAATCGCGCCTTTACTGCTAACTCCCTGAACCTAGGACAATGATTCAAAAAGTGCTCCTCGTTGCACAATGGGCAAGACGAAGAACTGGTTTGAGCCAATGTATATGAACCGCCGGCAAGGTTAGAAGCAGTCCTGTTTGAACTCGCAGTATTCTTAGCCAACTGCATACTGCCATCAATAGTATCGCACCTGTCAGACAAATAATGCAAGGTTTTATTAACCGTAGGAACCGTTTTAGGGTACTTTAGCGCAAAATCGGAAGAAGTTCTTCCATCCGCTTTCGATTTGACGATGTACGCTATGACTGCTGCCTTGAATTCGGCGTCTGATATACCCTCGTTTTCGACAGCGCGTAGATTTTTTAAGACGGCATCATGACGCGAACGTAATTCCGAGTCTTTAGCTAACTTGGGAAACTCGAACAAACCATCCAGGTAGTTAAACATCAACAACTTTTTGTTATCATATCGCCTTTTCAATAATTCGACTGCCAATTCATAATTGGCATGTGTCGATTTAAGTTCCTCGACGACTCGAGCTGCAGGACCATTAAGCGAATTTTTTAAATATAGAAACTTTTCAGTTTGCAGAAGCTCCGAATTAGACCCGACCAAAGAATCGAACGCTTTGAAAAAATTCCAAAAATCTGCAAAATTACCAGAGAATTGAGGCAGAGAAATTGTAGGTAACTTCACATTATTGCGACAAGGGATTACGCAAGAACTTGCTAAATCATCGTTCAAATTTGAACGCTCACGAACCTTAAGGCTAGACTGGTACTCGGATAAGATTTCGTCGACATCTCCAGAGATAGAAAAATAAGTTTCCTGAAAATTCTAGAAAGTCGGTATGTCATCCAACTCAATGTTATCGGCACGAAGCTGTTCGATTATTGTCTTATACTCGTCCAAAAGAGGTTTAATGAATTCGAAGCGGCGCTTGACAATCCGGCAAATGTCACCTGCCATCGGACCTGTTAAGTCGCATATGAAATCGCGAAATTGTTCCAAACGTTCCACGACAAGATTAGCCTTCGCGATTAATAAATTATCGGGTTTTTGTTTAGATTTCGATTTAGGGCCCATGTTAAATAGAAGTTAAAAGAGTCCCTATAAAATTAACTCGAACGTACGCGAATATTTATGCGAATACTAGTGCAAATGTGCACTTTAAATACACAGAAAAGAGCCGAAACAATTTGTCAAATAGACTAGACAAGAGGCTCGTATAAAGTTAAATATAAATTCGTAATAAAGCGTTTTAAAATTGCTAAAATTAGGCTAGATGAGTATCGAATATACCTAACGCTGCACACGGTGCGGCGAGCCTAAGCAAACTAACTCTAATCACGTTATAAAATAAAAATTAAACCGATAATAAACCTGCAAAAAGGATCAAGCAGTCACACAAGAGAATTAACAATTGAGATGTATAAGCAAACGGTTTCTTAGCAAACTAAATTAGCCAATAGGGTTCCATTTACAAACATATACAGAGACGACGAAACATCGTTTTTGGATAGGGTCCCAAATCATCAAAGAAGACAGTGTCCCATGGTTGGCGGGGTGTTCTTGCTACTTGGATTGCCGGTGGTTGTCTTGGAGCCCATTTTGTCGTTGCACGACAAAACGTTATGACGTTTATGCATGTTTTAACATGTTTGCGAACGTCTTTTTGTAATTCTGGCCAGAAATATTTTTGTTGGATTGCCGAGTGGTTTCGTCTAAGCCGGGATATGTTGTTAATACCTCGGCTCGAAAAGATCTAGGCACGAGTACTCTCGGCTGGCCCCTCTGGGCCACGTAGAAACAGGTGTCCCTAATTTTGAAGTCGCCAATGAGATCTTCTTCTACATCGCTTTTTGGTCCACGCCTCTAGATGTCTTCCTACCGCCTCTTTAACCTAAGGACGCCTTGGTGATAGAGATGTAAACGACGGACTCTTGCTTCCAAGGGAAGTCCCAGGTAAGGGCCCTTCCAAGGGAAGGGCCAGGTCATTCTGTTAATCTGTTCTTCCTAGTCGTCATCGTCAACCCGTTCGTTATTGGGATTTCTTGAGATGTTCAGGTTCTTGATCAGGTAGTTCGTTCACCTTTCCAGGCAAGTGGACAATTTTAAAATTGAACTCTTGGAGGAGTATGGCCCATCGAGTTAATTTCGATTTGCCCTCTTTGAATCGATCTAACCATGTCAGGGCTCGGCTATCGGTATACAGTGTGAATACCTGGTCCTGTAGGTAATGACGGAAGCTCTTCAGGGCCCAAACCACCGCTAAGCATTCAATCTCATTATGGTATTTTCGTTCTGCTGGACGAAGTTTGGCACTCGCATAGCTGATCACTTTCCTTGCCTCCGGTGGGCCCTAAAACAGCACCGCTCCCATACCCACAATCGACGCATCAGTTTGCAGGGAAAAAGGCATTATCGGGTCTGGTCGGCACCGCTGGAGCGGTTCCTGAAGTTTTTCTTTAATTTTTAGGAACGCCTTTTCTACGGCCGTTGTCCATTGGAACCGTTTTCGTTTCGTGGTCAGATCTGTTAGTGGAGTCACGATCTCTGCGAAATTTGGTATAAATTCTCTCAACCAGCTAGTGGTGCCCACGAAACCTTTGAGGACTTTGTCCGTTTTCTGCCGTTGAAATCCGGTAAGTTTTTCCACATGTCGTTTTAATGGCAGAGTGGATGAGCCAGTTATAACATGCCCTAAATATTCGAGTTGGTTGGCAGCGAAATTGCACTTTTTGAGTGATACGTTGTAGCGTTATATTTTTTATTTGTAGTATACGCACCACCAGAAGAAATGTTAATAATTTTCGCCGTAAATGTTTATTGTACGTTTTCTACTTTTAACGATAAAAACTTGTCCTGGTTTAAGGACGACCGATTGAATTGAAACGGAGAGGATTCGGGTTCTAGATTTCGAATAGTAAAGAACGATTTTTAAAATATATTTTATTTAAAGTGTAAAATACATTTTCCTAATGTCGAGCTAAAAATTTCGTTAAGCCGCTAAGGCGCGGCTCCGGCTTTTAAAATGTCCCGACGTGTTCTGGGGCCGACAAATTGTGGACCGCTGAGACCAGTTTCTTTTCTTCATCTTGATTTCTTCGACATTTTCCTGCCAACCTCGTGGTACCGGTAAATGAGGCTGAATTTTTTTCACCTTTCTTCTGGTGGTGTGGTACATCCGTCTTTGTTCTTCTACCAAAGGTAAAATTTATTTCTAATTTTCTATTTAAAGAAAAGAAATGAAACCATAATTTGTCTAATTTATTTTTTTTTTGTTTTCCGACTTTAACTCAATGAGTATTTTCTTTTCTTTAATATTGAACTTATTGAAGTTTTGCTTTCGTTTATCAACCTACTAGATTAAATTTATAGAAATTTGTTATAATTTAACTTAATTATTTTTGATTATGCATTTAAATTTTTTACTTACCTGATGCAGGTAACGTACTTGCACTTGTATATTCATTTATTAAATTTGTATAAACTCGCGACATTTAATTTGCCTGCCGGCCTGGCGTGGCTTATTTATGCATTTCTGATTTTTTGTTGTTTCGATATCGTTATCGCTATCGCTTTATATTTTCTTTATTTGAAGATTTAAATTTTATTTTATATATCGAATTGATTATTATAAATTTATTTCTCGAATCTTGAAAGAACGAATAAAATAAAATTGTATTGTCAACTTGTATTTTTTTTGGACTCTACGGTGATACAGGTGGACATTAGACTTTTCCCTGGGTCTACCGATAGTTAAGCTCAATAGGGCGTCCACGGTATCACCCAAGGACAGAATATTAGCCATCCTCAGTCCCAAATAATTTAACATTACAAAATTTGGCGCCCGAGCAGGGACTTGAGCGCTTGGCGTTATTTTTTATCCTTGTTGTCCTGAATTAATTCCTAATTGCTAAATTTGAATAAATTCGTTCTCTCAATATTATAATTTTATACGTTCATTTTATTATCGATTTACTTACTGATCGTTTTAAATTTTAAATATGTCTGGAAAATCCGCGTATATACGTTCCTTGAAGAAGGAAGACTTACAAGAATTTGTTAAACGACTTGGAATTGACTTTCCTTCGGAGGAGACTGTTGACGCTCTCCGAAAGGCTGCGTCCCTCCACATCAGCGAGAGAAATATCGATTACGACCAATTACCATTCATTAATGAGGCTGATCGAGAAAAGTTTCATCCATCTCGACAAGCGAATGTATCTTCACCGTTATTTCCGCCTACATTCGTTTCAACTGCTGCGACTACTTCTCTCGATTCTGTTGCTAGCGCTATCTTTGCGCTTATTCAAAATCAAACATTACAACATACTAGTCTTATGCAACATCTTCAATCGATTTCAAATAAGGGCTCTAGCACCCCCGTAGCACCATTGACTTCGACACACCAATTCCTTAATGAATGCCAACAAAGAAAAATTACCTTTGGTGGTAGACCTAACGAGCGTATAGATATATTCTTCCGAAACATAGATGCCGTACGCAGGATTTACCCACTTGCTGATAGTGATCTCCTCAATCTGTTTCCGGCTCTACTCAACGAATCGGCGTCGATTTGGTTTGAAGCCAACCAAAGTCAGTTTAAAACTTGGCAACAATGTGTTACTGCCTTACGTCAAGTTTACCTCCCGTCTGATTACGAACACCTTATTCGTCGGGATCTGTTTTTGAGAACTCAAGCTCCAGGCGAAAGAATTGACCTTTTTTTAGTGTTCTTATCAACGTTAATAAAACGCTTTCTTCTCCATTTTCCGAATCAGAAATGATTGGCATCGCATCACACAATCTTCATCCATCTTATCATGTTACTGTTTCCGGAAAATCCTTCGGAACTTTGGACGAACTTGCTACCTGCTGCCGACAACTGGAGGAAGCCCGAAATCTTTCGAACCAATATGAACCGCCGCCTCAACGACTTTTAAAAGACCCTTTATTTGGAGCTACACTTTCTTATCAACGATCTTCGTTTCCGTCTCCCTCACAGACTTATCAACAACGACAACCACAGTCATCTACGAGCGCAGCAAATTCAAATATTTGCTTTCTTTGTAAAAAGCCTGGACACTTCTCTAAGAACTGTAATACTGTACTCGAAGTAAATGCCGTTGAGTTAGATGAAGGATCTGGTCATACCACATCGGAAAACACGACCTAGGGTTTGTAAAATCAGATTACAGGCCCTCCGAAATATGTAAAGTTCCGACAAAATCCGAATTAGAAGACGTTAAAGTCCTCGCCATTGGCGATTCCATTTTTCGCCAGATCAATAAATATTTTTGTATTGATGATGAGAACGCAGTTATATGTTGGCCAAATTGTACCATGGCACAAGCTTCGAAACTTATAAATGAAATACACGCCTCGCCTTAAGTAGTATTTCTTCACTTTGGCACCTACGATTTAAAAAGGGATAGCGAAGCGGTTGATTATCTCGTACCAGTTCAGCACATTTTAACTTCCGCAAAATCGAAATTCCCGATGGCAGAAATTTGTTTGAATTCCATACTCTATCGACAAGACTTGGAACACGACTTCATTAACTCGGTAAATAATATTTTTAACGAAACTGCCCCATCTGCAGAATGTCAATTTTTGCCAGTGTCTTCCTCTATCGAATCAGCCCACCTCTGCCCCGATGGGATTAACTTGAAAACTACTGGAAGCGCCTATCTGAGTGCTTATTAAATTACGTTAACCTGGCACCTAGCGATGACTGCTTATCATGGAACTGCTCACAGTCTTCAGCAGAACCTGTTCCTATCGCCGCTTCGTGGATTGTTCCTGAACTAATAAAACCCATATGGTCATTCGAATCGTCAGCCAGATTGTTTGTCTCACTTACTGTAGGTGGTATCAAGGTTGAAGCTCTGTTAGATACTGGAGCCTCTCACTGTCTGCTCCCCAGCAAATTAATACCAATACTCGAGAAACGGAAGATTGCAATCCAACCAATTCATCGTTACATTCGCCTGGCAGATGGAACTGAAATCCAGACCGATGGAAAAGCCGTAATACCTGTAAATTTAGGTCCTAGAACTTGGACTGGCGATTTCTTTTTCATGTCGACGTTACCTTATGAAGCTGTTATTGGCGTCGAAGGTATGCGAGGTCTTCAGATGACGATCGATTTCTCAACCCCGTCAGTGTCCGTTAAGGGAACAAACGTACCGTTGATTCATCTTTGCTCCACAGATTTTATTTCCGAAGTTGATGACCTTCTTGAAAAAGGATTGATAGAACCATCAACGAGCCCATGGTCTAGTCCGCTAATAGTGGTACCTAAAAAAAACGGAGAAAAACGAGTATGTGTAGATTTCCGAGCTGTTAATTCAAGAACGATAAAAAACTCTTACCCTTTACCGTATTTGCAAGAAGTCCTGGATTCACTTAAGGACAGTCACTTCGTTAGTTCCATCGATTTGAAAGTGGGTTCCTTCAAATTCCCCTTGATGAACCTAGCAAACCAATTACGGCATTTACAGTTCCGGGGAAGGGCTTGTACCAATACCGAGTTATGCCTTTCGGTCTATGTAATGCGCCAGCCACTTTCCAATATCTCGTAGATGTCGTTTTGCAGCCGCTCGTCGCTCAAAAAACCGTTCGAGTCTATATGGATGATATTATTATTACTACTGATACGTTCGATCGACATTTGGAAGCGTTAGATAATGTTTTTCACTTACTTCATGACGCAAATCTTGTTATCAATTGGAAAAAATCATTCTTTCTACAACCAGAACTTGAATTTTTGGGACACATCGTAGGTCAAGAAACCATTCGTGCTTCTCCTACGAAAATATCCGCTGTCGTAGATTATCCTAAACCAGTATCCGTCACGCAAATAAAATCCTTTCTTGGGGCATGTGCCTGGTTTAAGCGATTTATACCGAGTTTCTCCGATACTGCTGAACCTCCTACACGTCTCTTACATAAAAATCAACCTTGGGTTTGGGGAACTGAACAAGATGCAGCCTTCGAAACCCTAAAGAAACGTCTAACTACTACACCAATTCTTCGCTGCCCCGATTTTAAATTGCCGTTTGCGATAGAATGTGATGCAAGTAATGTTGGTCTAGAAGCAGTTTTAAGGCAAGAAGTAAAAGGAACACCCGTCGTCGTAGCGTATGCCTCACGAACTCTCAATCGAGCAGAACGGAACTTATCTACAACCCATAAGGAATTACTCGCTATTTTGTTTGCTGTTGAAAAATTCCAAGCTTACGTTGAAGGAACTAGCTTTCGAGTAATTACCGACCACAGTGCTCTTCAATGGTTACGGAGTCTCAAGAAACCAACCGGTAAATTCGCCAGATGGATACTGCGACTTGATCAATTTCATTTTGATGTTATCCATAAAAAAGGCTCGATGCTCGCAGTTAGTGATTGTCTGTCACGTGCACCCTACAATTATGAGGAACCTGAAAATTCTTCTGATCATGACGTCGTACATATATCTGCCGCACTTACTTTAACCAACATAACTGATTCGACGGATCCATGGTATTCAGAATTACTCCAACGTATAAAATCAAATCCAGAAGCTTATCCTTCTTTTAAAATTGAAGATGGTTTGATATATAAACGAATCGACGATAAACTTCTCAACCGACCCAAATGGCTCTTAGTTGTTCCTACAGATCTTCGTAATTTGGCTATAAAGAAGTTTCACGAGCCACCATCTGCTGCACATCTAGGAGTTAAAAAAACATTCAATAAAATACGTCAAAACTATTACTGGCCTAACATGTTTGTGACTATACGAGCTTCTGTTGTAAGGTGTAAAACATGTCAACAATTTAAAGCATCTAACCTCGCACCACCTGGTTCCATGGCAACGGATACTCCCAGTTTGAAACCTATGGCTCTCGTTTCGATCGATATAATTGGACCGCTTCCCAGGTCCAGTCGTCAGAACAAATTTGCCCTTGTAATGGTGGATGTAGCCACTAAATTCGTGGTAGCCGCACCAATGAAATCCGCGACTACCGCAGCCGTAGCAAAAGTTCTGATCAATGAACTTATACTTCTTCATGGACCACCGGAAGTTCTACTTTGTGATAATGGACCTGCATTTACAAGTCAAGATTTTTACGATTTATGTACTGAATATAATATTACTCTTCACCACGTACCTAAATATTATCCAAGAGGTAACGCTGTCGAAAGGACAAATCGAACACTCAAAACATCACTTTCCATATTTGCCCACGATGATCAGCGAAATTGGGATAATCATCTTAAATACTTAACATTCGCTATTAATACTAGTGTATCCGAAACTACAAATTTCTCTCCTTGTATGTTAATGTATGGACGTGAATTAAGACAATGTTTCAGCCTACATAATGTTACCGCTTCGTCTAATGTCTCACCGTTCGATGCCCAATATTATGCGAACACGTTACAGCACGATATCGCTCTGATTTTCGAAAAAGCTTTATCTGCCGTAGCTAAAGCGAAGGAACAACAATCCCACCAATATAATCTTCGCCATAGAAACGTTCCATTCCAAAAAGGTGATTTGGTGTGGCGTCGAAATTTCGCGTTGAGTCATGGTGCTGCGGGTATTGCAGCCAAATTATTACCTAAATATGTTGGACCATTTGTAATTAATAATGTATTGTCACCAACACAATTCAACTTACGTACTGTTAAAGGGAAAGATGTAGGCAGATGGTCATCGATACATTTAAAACCAGTTATTTAACGAAAGAATTGTTTCGTTTTCCTACTATTGTAAACATTGTAAACAGTGACAGTATTGTTCCTAAAGATTTTATTTTGTACTAGAACCTAATAGAAATTGTACTAAAAAGTAACAAATTGCTGTACTAAATGTGCTTCCATGATCAAAATGTACTAGATTCATTACAATTGCACTGAAATGTCAACACTGTCTATTAAGTTGTATCGTCGTTCAATATGTTCACTCCTCTTTTAGGAGGGGATAATTTGTAGCGTTATATTTTTTATTTGTAGTATACGCACCACCAGAAGAACTGTTAATAATTTTCGCCGTAAATGTTTATTGTACATTTTCTACTTTTAACGATAAAAACTTGTCCTGGTTTAAGGACGACCGATTGAATTGAAACGGAGAGGATTCGGGTTCTAGATTTCGAATAGTAAAGAACGATTTTTAAAATATATTTTATTTAAAGTGTAAAATACATTTTCCTAATGTCGAGCTAAAAATTTCGTTAAGCCGCTAAGGCGCGGCTCCGGCTTTTAAAATGTCCCGACGTGTTCTGGGGCCGACAAATTGTGGACCGCTGAGACCAGTTTCTTTTCTTCATCTTGATTTCTTCGACATTTTCCTGCCAACCTCGTGGTACCGGTAAATGAGGCTGAATTTTTTTCACCTTTCTTCTGGTGGTGTGGTACATCCGTCTTTGTTCTTCTACCAAAGGTAAAATTTATTTCTAATTTTCTATTTAAAGAAAAGAAATGAAACCATAATTTGTCTAATTTATTTTTTTTTGTTTTCCGACTTTAACTCAATGAGTATTTTCTTTTCTTTAATATTGAACTTATTGAAGTTTTGCTTTCGTTTATCAACCTACTAGATTAAATTTATAGAAATTTGTTATAATTTAACTTAATTATTTTTGATTATGCATTTAAATTTTTTACTTACCTGATGCAGGTAACGTACTTGCACTTGTATATTCATTTATTAAATTTGTATAAACTCGCGACATTTAATTTGCCTGCCGGCCTGGCGTGGCTTATTTATGCATTTCTGATTTTTTGTTGTTTCGATATCGTTATCGCTATCGCTTTATATTTTCTTTATTTGAAGATTTAAATTTTATTTTATATATCGAATTGATTATTATAAATTTATTTCTCGAATCTTGAAAGAACGAATAAAATAAAATTGTATTGTCAACTTGTATTTTTTTTGGACTCTACGGTGATACAGGTGGACATTAGACTTTTCCCTGGGTCTACCGATAGTTAAGCTCAATAGGGCGTCCACGGTATCACCCAAGGACAGAATATTAGCCATCCTCAGTCCCAAATAATTTAACATTACAACGTTGAGTCCGTGTGTTCTTAGTCTCTCCAGTATTAGGGTTAGATGGCGTATCTGCAAGGCGATCGGCGGAATACACGATGATTCATGTAGACCTTTACGAATATACAGGGTGTTTCCTAAACATGCGGCAAAAATTCAGGGGGTTGTTCCTTGGACTATTCTAAGAATATTTTGTCCTTTGATGATTTTTGAAAAACCTCTTTGTTTCGAAGATACAGGGGAAACAAAATTTTAGATAATAACATTTTATTATGAAAAATTACATGAAAATTTAACTTAACCTACAAAAACTGTTGAAAATTACCACCTCTAGCCAGCATACAAGCATCCAATCTTCTCCTCATTGACTGCCGAACCCTTTCAAAAACACCAGGATCATTTCTTATTAAGTTACACCCAGCAATGATGCAAGTCTTCCACATTTTCTACTGGAGTGGTATAAACTAATGATTTTAGATGGCCCCATAGGAAATAATCTAAGGGGTTTAAGTCCGGGGAACGAGCAGGCCATGAATGAGGTCCACCTCTTCCAATCCAGCGATCTCCGTATGTTAATGTTAAAAACTCACGAGCAACCAAACTAAAATGCACTGGTGCACCATCGTGCATAAACCACATTGCATTTCTTATTGTCAATGGTACATTCTCCAAAAACAGAGGTAACGTTTGTTCTATAAAAAGTTGCGATACACGTCCCCGGTAAGCCTTTCTGGTAAAAATATCGGCCCTATTAGCCAGTCACCCACAATACTAACCCAAACATTCAATGAGAACTGATGTTGAAAACGATCTTCAATTACCTCATGTGGATTTTCGTCGGCCCATACATGGTTGTTATAAAAATTTCTTATTGCATTTCTTGAGAAATTCGCTTCATCGGTAAAAAGAATCAGCGTCAGTAATTGAGGAATTTGAACTAATGTGGTTAAAAGCCATTGACACAATGCAATACGTGGGCGAAAATCAGTAGGAATAAGTGCCTGAAAGTGTTGCATATGGTATGGGTATAACAAATTGTCTTTAAGAATTTTCCAAACAGTCTTATTACTCACATTCAAAGTATTGGAAATTTTTCGAGTAGAAGTACGAGGGTCTTCTTTGATCATGTCCAGCACATTCTCTTCCAGTTTCACCGTTCTTACTGTGTTTGGCTTTCCTGGTCCCCCAATTTGTTTCAATGTGCCTGTTTCATGCAGACGTTGATGAATATTTTGAAACAATTTTCTATCAGGAATATTACGCCCAGGAAATCGTTCAATGTACAACCTCCTAGCTTTTAATGAATTTCCATCAGCAAGTCCATAAATGAAATTCATGTCAGTCATCTCGGCGTTTGTATAGCGATTCATAATAGTCAAAGATAAAATGTTAATTGCTAATACATCACAAAACGAATTCAAATGAAAACCGTGTTTAATCTGTATTCCTTTACCATCTGAATTTATCAATTTTAAGTAAAAAAACTGGCCGTTGTTAGTAATTGGAATGTTGTTAAACAAATTTAAAAATAAATTGTACCTACTTAGTAAACACAGTGCGGTACGCATTAATATTTAAACTATTATTAATTTTAAAAATATGAAAAATGTTGTTCGCCCTGTATCTTCGAAACAAAGAGGTTTTTCAAAAATCATCAAAGGACAAAACATTCTTAAAATAGTCCAAGGAACAACCCCCTGAATTTTTGCCGCATGTTTAGGAAACACCCTGTATATACTCGAACAATTAATTTTTGGAATGTAGCAGGGTCGTTTTTTAAGCCGAATGGCATCACAATAAATTCGTATGAAGAACCGTCTGGAAGGCAAAATGCGGTATACTTTCTGGACTCTCCGTCAAGCGGAATCTGCCAAAACCCGCTTTTAAGGTCGAGTGATGTGAAAATTTCAGCGGATCCGATCTCTCGTCTTCGGTTGCGGCATTCAGCTTCCTACAGAAGCCTACAAAATCTTGAGGTGCCATCTTTCTTTTTTACGATGACAACCGGAGAGGAATATGCTGAATTACTGTGTTGTATGACGCCGGTTGCTAGCATCTGTTCTACTTCGTCGTAAATTAACCTTTTCTTATCCGGTGTATATCTGACGTTTATAATTTGTTTCGTTTTGAGTTTAATTGAGTGAGTGGCGGCCGTGGTCGTTGGCTGCCTCAATCGATCATCAAATTTAAATTCAAATTTAAAAATCTTTATTTATAAAGTATAAATGTGGGTGTTGTTTTATTCTAATGAACCCTGTTATAGGAATTTACTTCCTTTTCAAAGGGGTGTAGTGTGATACAATTATCTGGCAAATTTGTTTATGGGAGCAGGCTGAGGCCGCTTTGTTCCCGTTTAAAGGCCAGCCATTTGAAAAAGAGCATAGGGAAACCTCAGAAAAACCTATGTCCTGGCCTTGTACAATACATATTGAAGGATAATAGTGAGCGTGTCGATTAGGGATAGGAAATAGGGTTGATGTTGGGTTAGGAGCGATTTTAGGAGTGCTCTTTTGCGGGTGAGGCCCGCGCAATTGACAATTCCAATTGTACTTTCCATTACAGGATAGGGGCGAAGGAGAAGTAGGCTAAATTGCCACTACCTGTTCATGACATTCATGAGGAGGATGGTGGTTATTTGGATGGTAAGTGAGTACATAGGGGGAAACGGGTTTTGGGGGGCGAACAGGGGCGACTTGTTCGGGGATTTCTGGGACTTTTGTCTTTCGGGACATTTAGTGGAATAGGCGGGGTGGTCGCCCTGCAATTGGGGCTTTGGATTTTGGGTCAGGAGGTTTTTCTGTGGTTTTCACCACAGGTAGGACAGGAGTAGATATGCTAGGGGGGTTCGAGCTCATTCCTTATGTAAATTAACATGGGAAATCGCCAAGGTCCGCAAATGGAAATTTTGGCTCTATTGTAAATATGTGCCATGGGGCCTCGGATAGGAAAGCTGTTTGATGTAAATATGTGCTATGGGGCCTCAGATAGGATAGGTGTTTGATGTAAATATGTGCTATGGGGCCTCGGATAGGAAAGGTGTTTGATGTAAATATGTGCCATGGGGCCTCGGATATCTTTAATACAGGGAAGGGGTAAGGGGATCACGATCTTTTGAACATCAATTTTACGAACGTCAATTTTATTATATTTTTACGAATAATAATTCCTCTATTTCCCTATAGAGATGAGTTATATACTATATATTTGTATACTTACAATGTTAGGAATGTTTTATTATTTATAAAAAGATTGACATACCATTAAACAATCATAATCACGTTAATATGTATATTGATTAGTATTGATTTGAGACTTAGAATTGATAGGTATTAATTCAAGATATATTCTATTTCCCTATACTTTTTATTCCTTAACAATCTTTTTAACGTAAAAGCTATACATACGGGATTTAGCAAAAGTGTTAAAAGTCTAAAGTACTCAACAGAACATCAATTTTATCATATGTTTATGAATAATAATTCCTCTATTCCCCTATAGAGATGAGTTATATACTATATATTTGTATACTTACAATGTTAGGAATGTTTTATTATTTGTAAAAAGATTGACATACCGTTAAAACAATCATAATCACGTTAATATGTATATTGATTAGTATTGATATGAGACTTAGAATTGATAGGTATTAATTCAAGATATATTCTATTTCCCTATACTTTTCATCCCTTAACAATCTCTTAGGTATGTTTAATTACAAGGGAAAATTGTATAAACAAAAAATAGTTTACAACAGTTAAGGTTTAATTAAAAAATCAAATTTATAATTTAATAATAAAATATTACACATTGTTTTAGAATTTAAAAATACCTAACGATATTAACATTATCGTGTTTAACGTTTTAACGATCCATGTATTAAGGATAAGTTAAAGAAAGAAGTGTGGGAAATTTAAAAATGTTTAAAAAGGTTTAAAAGGCCTTTTCAACACTATTAATAGGAATTATTTTAGAACAGTAACTGTTGCAATATTGCTTTGATATTAAGCTGCTTATCTTTAGACTATATAAACGTTACTATATCACATCATTTTCATATAAAATTAAGTATAACATAAATCGTTTAACATTTTTACGTTTACAACGCTTGACGTTTACCGTTTTAACATTGACGTTTTTGACGTTTGATGTTAACGTTTTTAACGTTTGATTTTAACGTTTTTTAACGTTTTCAACGTTTCATGTCGACGTTTTTTTTGACGTTTGACGTTTTCAACGTTTGATGTTGACGTGACGTTGACGTTTGACGTTTTCATCGTTTGATGTTGACGTGATGTTGACGTTTCCGTAATGTAATCTAAAACTATTGAGAAAAAAATAGTTAATTATACTAAAGTAAAATATGAAATTATATTGAGAATTTACCTTATTTATATATCGAAATGAATTAATCTTTTTATGGTATAATCTTTAGCTTAAGATGTAGACGTTTTAATGTTTTTTTTGACGCTTGACGTAGACGTTTTTTTTTAACGCTTAACTTTCTTGATGTTTGTTGTTGATATGACGTTGACGTTTTTAACAGTTCACATTCCCGTAATGTAAATAATCTAAAACTATTGAGAAAAGTTAACAAAAAATTTAAATGTTTTCTCATATGATATAAAAAAAATATATATAGTCAATTATACTAAAGTAATAAAATATGAAATTATATTGAGAATTTACCTTATTTATATACTGAAATCATTACATAATTGCAGCATCAAGTATACTTTTTATAGTCTGCTCTTCTGCTGGAACATCATAATCCTAGAGCACCATTCAACCACCTTCTTATTTTTTTATTATATACATAAACATCACTATAAATATTACCATGTTTTTTTTTAACTTAATTTTTTACGAATTATCACACCTAAATCACTTGTTGATAGATAATATAAAAACCCAGTAATAATTCACAGGTTTTCTATACTAAACTAAACCAAGCCACTCCTCTAAAACTGCTGACTGAAGCTTTTCTCCTTTATCAGTATGCGTATGAACTTGGTGTAATAATAACAGCTGGTAAATAATAATTGGCAATGAACTTTTTTTTTAATAGGTATTATAGGTATTATTTCTCTTTAACTAATAATTTTTTAACTTTTTTAGTATTAGTTTTGTGAAGTTAATAAAGATAAATTAAATAAAAGTATCAATTTATGTTAAGGTCTTAATTCTTTAAAAACCCTATAAAAATTTCTGAAAAAAATCGTTTGCACTGACAGAATTGAAGGTGTATCACCTTCTAATAAAACTTGCATATACCTATGTTTTGATTAGACCCTATATTTACTACATATAACGTTTTTAATAATTGCTATCGGTATAGAGAACGGTACATTTATTAAAAGTATTTATCATGTACCTATAGTGAAAATAATTTTTAATTTTTTTAAGGCGTCTAATTTTTCACTTTCTAAAATATAGAATACAAAAAATTATTATTGATCGATGTGATAGTTTAAATCGAAAATGGCGCCGCAGCGCAAAAATACCGCGCGCATCAGTATGTTTTTGGTGCTTTGTGAAAGTGAAAACCATTATTTATTTTTTTACTTGACACCATTGTTTTTTTCTTCAAAATAATTTTAATTAAATTTAATTTTTATTTATAATAATAACTTTTTTACAATTTTAATTTAATTTTTCCTTTAAAATACAGGGTGTTTCATTGGGAAAGGGCAATATTTTAACCCTGTTTAAAGGTCACCCAGGGGATTACAAAAAACCCATATACTATGGGTCTTGCGCCCTTTATAACCGAGTTACAGGGTGTTTTTTGAATTTGGCCCATTTCTTTCGGCGCCTATAACTTTTGAATCACTCAGTATATTTTTTTGATATTTGGCATAGATATTCAATACCTTTAGGACAATTTATTGCCACATTAAAAAATTACAAAATCCAGGTCCGGATTTAGAAAAATTAATAAAATTTGACCGACCCTAAAACAACACCCTATACATCATATTTTTAAAAATTGAATTTAAAATTCAGAAAGAGCATAAAAAACTGAATGTATTCATCAACTTTTTATTTTCCCGCATGCCGTTTTTCTACCAAAATTTAAACGTTAAAAGGTACATTATGAGATTTTTAGTTCATGTAAATTGTAATTGAAGGGATTTTAATTATTTTTTCTTTAATAAAACCAGATTTACTTAACACTTTCATGAAAATTCTTGAAATAGACCTATTGAACTTGAATTAACATTCACATAAACCAATAAAAATTACAAATACAGATCCGCACTTAATAAAATTAAAATGATTTCAATTCATTTAATAATTAATCATTGATTATTCAATGTTTACATTTCTACGTGAGAAAATTCAAAACTTAACTAAGTAATTTACTAGATTTTTAAAAAAGATACTATACTTGACGCGTTTGGAAGACGGTGTAATAAACACATTAATCAGCCGAAGTCCACCCGGGGTGTAAACGAGTCGCCGATATCACTCACTCCCCATTGGCCGGCCTAAAAGTTGATACTCTGTGAATGGTTTTGAGTAATTGTAGGCGATGTGCGAAATTTCTATCGATCGAATCGATCATTGTACAGGATTTTGCCGTACAGGGGTAGGGATATTTTGGAACCGCCTGACATTTTTATTACTCCGTCTTCCAAACGCGCCAAGTATAGAATAAATATTCTTTTCCACAACACCAAGAGGTAGAACACAAGGCACGTTTTTCTAATGAGGTATCCCCAATAGGGCTAATCCACACGAACTGGTAAAATGGAACAATGAATAAAAAATATGAAAAATAAACAAAAAAATTAACAAAAAACAACTCTAAAGCCAAAAGAACAAGAAATTTGGTTTTTAACCAAATAATTAATATCTACTAATTTAATACTAATTATAAATAACAAAATAATAATTAACAAACTAACAACAAAAAACACCAGAAAAAAGTCATTTTAACAATTGCTCAAAATGTTCTCCATTTTGTTTGATACATAATCTAGCTCTCCTAATCAAGTTGCAAATAATAAATCTTCTAAGAACATTGGGATTGTTTTTTAATTCTTTAAAATTGCTTACTAGGTAAATGTGTTCTATCTCTTGGTGGTGTGGAAAGGAGTACTTTTAGTATCTTTTGTAAAGAAGCTAATAAATTACATAGTTAAGTTTAGAATTTTCTCATGTAGAAATGTAAACATTGATTAATCAATGATTAATTATTAAATGAATTGAAATCATTTTAATTTTATTAAGTGCGGATCTGTATTTGTAATTTTTATTGGTTTATGTGAATGTTAATTCAAGTTCAATAGGTCTATTTCAAGAATTTTCATGAAAGTGTTAAGTAAATCTGGTTTTATTAAAGAAAAAATAATTAAAATCCCTTCAATTACAATTTACATGGACCAAAAATCTCATAATGTACCTTTTAACGTTTAAATTTTGGTAGAAAAACGGCATGCGGGAAAATAAAAAGTTGATGAATACATTCAATTTTTTATGCTCTTTCTGAATTTTAAATTCAATTTTTAAAAATATGATGTATAGGGTGTTGTTTTAGGGTCGGTCAAATTTTATTAATTTTTCTAAATCCGGACCTGGATTTTGTAATTTTTTAATGTGGCAATAAATTGTCCTAAAGGTATTGAATATCTATGCCAAATATCAAAAAAATATACTGAGTGATTCAAAAGTTATAGGTGTCGAAAGAAATGGGCCAAATTCAAAAAACACCCTGTAACTCGGTTATAAAGGGCGCAAGACCCATAGTATATGGGTTTTTTGTAATCCCCTGGGTGACCTCTATACAGGGTTAAAATATTGCCCTTTCCCAATGAAACACCCTGTATATGTAGCAATTTTCATACTTATTAACAAAAATTGCATAGCACTAAAACGGTTAATATTTATTATTTTACCATTAATTCTTTTTTTTTCTAATATTTTTTTTTAATCTACTGAAATAATAAGGTAGGAAATTAAAACAATAAAATATTTAAGGGTTCTTTTACTGGGGTACTCTATAAATAAAAAAAAATAATTATAAAATGCATTAGAGCTATTTACATATGTTTACCTTAGGGCCCACACCACGACCTCTTCATCGCCCCTTTCGACGAATATCCGGTGGGAGCCCACACGCCCCATCAACGTAAAAGTTGATGGGACGTTGGGCCCATCTCCTATCAGGACGATCATTCTTTTAGCCTGAAACAAAAAATTAAAGCTATATAAAATATATTTTTTTAATTAACAAGTAAATATTTTTTTTTCGAATCAATTTCTATTTAGGTTAAAAAGTATACAATTTAGAGATTTAAAAATTAAAATCCACGATAACTCTATTAACTTTACTATTACAATTTTAGTTTATTATCTGTTAAATATTTTTTATAAGAGACTATTTTTCTTCCATATATAGCTAAAATTTAAATTAATCAATTAAATTTAATTAATGAAATAATACAGGGTGTTTCACAACTTATCCAACAAATTCTAACCACATATACACTATTATGAAAGAAGTTGATTTCTCAAAAAAATGTAATAAAAGTCATACAGAAAACAAATTATAAACCTGAGTTTCTATAATAAATTGAAAAATAAATATCTACATTTTGCGTTCATAATTTTACTTTAATACTTTACTGTGTAAATATTATACTAAAACTACATCAATTAGTGCGGTGAAATTGGATTAGACGCGCCCAAGCTTACATTGTAGTAAATATGAACAATTTTGAACATCTTGTATAAGTAATTGAACTGTTAAACTATTATTAAATTATCTCGATTTCTATAAGATTTTCATTACATTTTTTTTTGAGAAAACTTCTCTCGTAACGGTGTATATATTGTTAAAATTTGTCGGATAAATTGTGAAACACTCTATATAAAAAAAAGCTACTAACATTATCCACTACAAGTTCAAAAACAATATATAGTAGGAATTAAAAAAAGAGGGGGATGAAAAAAAAAAAAAAACTGTTGTAGGTACTTACGCTGTCCTCCGGAGATAGCCGCCCCCTCACGTAGTTGTATATCCTATCAGATTCTGAAAAGAAAAAAATATTTATAAATTATTTATTATTAAATTATAATTATTATTTATTTTTTTAACTTACCCATTTTATTTTAATTCAATATTACTGAACTTTTTTTTTACTGAACTCTATTTTTTTATGAGTTTCTGCTTGTAGCCCGTAAGCTTCGTGAATGAAAATTTATGCAATGTATAATAAATATTTAAAAAGAGGTGGGAGTAGCGTTGGGGATAGATTGGGAATGTTTCAATGAAGAATGAAAGAAGGAATATATGTTAAGGCTGAGAATACACTAACGGTTGATACATCACAATTACAGGACATTTTTTATAGACATACTTATACTTTTTAATGAATATAATTTTAAATTTTAAGGGATAGGTTTTACAATTACTTTTCTACTTTAACATTAATGGAAAAAAGTCTAAATTTTCCAAATTTTTATACTCCATTTCTTACAATATTTTTAAAGGACTTATTCATATAGGACTAAATTTCAATTTATAAGTTTGTTAAGTATAATTATAAGTTTATTTTTTAATAAGCAATAAGATAGAAACATGTGTGTGCCTGGTTTAATAATTGAAATAACCCAGCCTCAATCGAGTCATATCAGCAATTGTAATTCTTTTCTCTTAATCTTTTCTTCTTCTTAGAAGAAGAATCTTTCTTCTCTTAATTCTTTTCTCTCGGCTTATTGATAATAAATAATGAAGATTAAATTTTAAATGGTTAAAGGTATACAGGATGTTTTCAACAATAAATGTAAAACTTTATACGCAGTGTGTACTACAGGGAGGTCTCAAATAACCCATTTGTTTAATAATCCTTAACCCTTTAAAAATCAATAATAATTTTCTCTGTTGTTAATCAAATTTATAAATAAATATGTTGACATGTAGTGTTGTTTGGAGTGTTAAGGATTTTTATAATTATTTTTTAGATCTATATCTTAGAATTTTACAACTTAAATTTCTATTAAATACCTTTTCTAATGGAGAATATGTGAATTGAATATAAAAAAATCTAAAGAAATTCAAAAAGTATATGTAATGATAGAAGTATCAAAAAAAATTTATTCATTTATAAAGGATAAAAGACCTGAAACATGAAGGTTGTTGGATCACCCTATAAACATATTTATAATTAAAACACCTACGCTTCAAGATATATATTCGTTTTATTTTATATTATAAACAAAGAACAATTGTAATATAGAGTACTTTTTAAGCAGTTCTCATATCCCCATATTATATTCACATATTGATAACGTATAATTTATAGTAAACAGATTTTTAAAAACGCTACGTTCATAGTATCTACTATCACAATAAGATAACCAGAACCTTGATAACATCGAATATTAAACATTTTTCTTAACTGAATTGAATAAGTTAATTCCAATTATTTCATAATTTAACATTTTTTTAATATATTAACTTTATAGTTCTAAAAAAGCGATCAGTCTTCCGTCCGACTAGAAAATGATTATATTTTTAATAATTCATTCCAAAGCTAGTTTAATCATGTTTACTGAAGTGATAACACATATTGCCACTCTTTTGGGGATTGCATCATCCAACTATAGTGATGACGCTTTCGAAAAATGTTTTAAGGAGTGTCGATTAGCGGTGAAAAGTATTCGAAACACTTTAAGATATTCAACGAATATTGGGGAAAAACGACGTTTACAAACTAATTTAGGGGAAATAATTAGCATGAGAAATCAACTAAAAGCATTAAAAAAGATGGGGACTGGTCTTCAAGAACGAACTCGAGATCGTGTTAAATGGGATGATTTAGAATCAGCATTCAATTGCCGCATTCGAACAGGTATCATTTCCAATTTACAACATAAGGACTCCACATCATTCCTTGATGATTGCAAGTCTCTTTTCAAAAGAAGGATTCGAAATACCTTAAAAAAATACACTTCCATAAAAGTTAATGCAGCTTTTGGTGGACAATTTGAAATTTTAAAGGGTGATAGAATTTTACAAGAAAACAAATACGTTACCACATCAAATTCACCTATTTACCGAAACACCAATTTAGATGATTGGTTCGATCAAAATATAACGATCCCAATTTTAAATGATTTAGAAGAATTTCAAGAACGTGATTCTGGATGGGCCCTTAAAAAGATTATCAATCTTGGAATTAATATTAATAAGTTTATTCCACAACTCGGTTCATCATTTATAGAATTACCAACAGGTATTAAAAGGAAGGAAGCTTGCATCAATGTTAAAAACAATGATAATGCATGTTTCGCTTGGGCAGTTACTTCAGCACTTTTCCCAGCGGAAAAAAATACTGATCGTATATCCTCTTATCCACATTACTCCAACGTTCTAAAATTAAAGGGGATTCAGTTTCCGATGACAATGAATCAGATCCTAAATTTTGAAAAACAGAATGATGTATCTATCAACGTCTACATTCTCCAGAAGAAAAAGTATTTTATAACCCTTCCAACGTATCTAACAAAAAACAAAAGAGATCGACACGTTAATCTACTCCTTATACAAGACAACTATGAAGAACCATCGCGTTATCATTATGTTTGGATAAAGAATTTATCAAGACTTTTATCAAGTCAGCTAAGCATGAAAAAATGTCAAAAATATGTTTGCGATCGTTGTCTTCACTATTTTAGTTCTGCAGAAAAACTTAATCAACATGTTGAGAATTGTGAAAAAATAAATGAGACTGCAATCAGAATGCCTGAATTGGGAAAAAATATTCTGAAATTTAAAAATTATAAGAATAAGGAAAAAGTACCTTTTATGGTTTACGCAGATCTTGAAAGTATACTAAAACCTACAGAAAATCTACAAAAGTCACAGCATCATGTTCCAGCTGTGATTGGATATTATGTTAAATGCTCGTATGATGATAGTTTATCGTTTTACCGCTCATATCGAGGGGAGGATTGTACGCAATGGTTTGCAGATGAGATGGCTCAGCTTGCAGAAAATGTATCTACAGTATTTTGGTGTCCTTATGATATTGATATGAAGGAAGAAAATTAATTCAGAACAGCCACCCATTGTCACATTTGTGAGCAGGAATTCTTTATCGAAGATGTGAAAGTACGAGATTATTTTCATCTTACTCCAGAAAACAACTACAGGGGCGCCGCTCACGAGGGTTGTAACCTCAATTTTAAAGATAGTCACGTTATACCTGTAGTTTTTTATAACTTAAGCGGTTATGACGCTCATTTTATAATTAATGATATTGCGACCAGAATGAAAGGTTCGATTAATCTACTACCCATTACCAAAGAGAAATATATCTCTTTTACGAAACATATTGATGATTATCCAATTCAATTTCGATTTATCGATAGTTATCGTTTCATGGCCTCTTCCTTAGATAAGTTGGCGTCATATTTAATGGAATATCCTAATTTACAATCCCAATTTTCCAACTTGACAAAGGAACAATATAAATTATTAACGAAGAAAGGAATAATGCCATATGATTATATTGATTCTTTTGATCGTTTTGCTGAAGTTTCTTTACCACCAATTGAGGCATTTTATAATAAATTACAAAATAAGCCATGTCCCAATCGTTTTTATCAACAAGCACAAGATGTATGGAATAGTTTTGAATGTGTAAATTTAGGACAGTACGTTGACCTATATATGAAGACTGATATTATGCTACTTGCTGATGTTTTCGAATGTTTTCGTGCAAGTTGTCATACAACATATGGTTTAGATCCTGCTAATTATTACACTCTACCAGGATTCACGTGGGATGCGATGCTTAAATATACCAACATAGAATTAGAATTACTTACCGATCTTGATATGTTTATTTTTGTCGAAAGAGGTATTCGTGGAGGATTAAGTCAGGTGTGCTCTAAAAGACAAGCTAAAGCAAATAATGAATATGTAAACAATTATGATCCTTCAAAGCCGAAGACTTTTTTAATGTACTACGACGTCAACAATCAGGTAATATATTTTTTTTTATTTAGAAAAAATTATTTAACACTTTTTTATTCAGTACGGATGGGCAATGAGTCAATATCTACCATGCGGGGGATTTGAATGGATTGATACTAATATTGACATTACTCAAATCTCTGATGATGCTACACATGGTTATATGTTGGAAGTAGATCTCGAATACCCCACTCACCTCCACAATCAACATAAAGATATACCTTTTTGTCCTGAACATATCAATCCTAAGACGATGAAGCCTCCTACAACCGTTAAGGAGTTAACTAAATTGATGGCTACCCTACATTTGAAAAAAAAAATATGTTATACACTATAGAGCGTTAAAGCAGGCGTTAGCTCACGGCTTAATTCTCAGAAAAATTCATAGAGTTCTCAAGTTTAAGCAAGTACCATGGCTTAAATCATACATCGATCTTAACACTGAACTAAGAAAGAAAGCTAAAAATGAATTTGAAAAAAATTTATTTAAACTCATGAATAATGCTGTATTCGGAAAAACTATGGAGAATATTCGTAAGAGGGTTAATATTAAACTTTTAACTGAATGGAGAGGTCGTTACGGAGCTAAAGCGTACATTTCTAAGCCTGAATTTAAGAATTGTACTATTTTTAATGAAAATTTAGTGGCGGTGGAGCTTAAGAAATTACAGATTTATTTAAATAAACCTATTTATGTAGGTCAAGCTATCTTAGATCTTGCAAAAACTACTTTATATGATTTTCACTATGGGTATATGATAAATGCGTTTAATAAATGTACCGTTCTCTATACCGATACTGATTCATTAATATATGAAATAAGTAATTAAGATCCCTATGAAGTAATGAAGCAGGACTGCTATAAATATTTTTATACATCAGATTACTCTCCTGAGAATATATATAACATCCCATTGGTCAATAAAAAAGTTATAGGCTTAATGAAAGATGAAAATAATGGAATTCCAATGACGGACTTTGTAGCATTACGTTCTAAACTATATTCCTTTAAAGTGTTGACTGATGAAAACAAGATTGAAAATTATAGAATACAGCTGCTACATGAGGGGTATGATGATAATGAAATTAAAATGATTATGAGGAACTTTTGTATTACAATGAAATCAAAAGGTGTTAAATCAAGTGTCATTGAAAATTGTATTACATTTAGTGACTATATAAATTGTCTTGAAACGTTTCAACAAAAATATGTTATCCAAAATTTAATTTGTTCAGAAAAACATCAGGTACAATCTATAACTCAGAAAAAGGTAGCTCTTAGCCCTTTTGATGATAAACGTTACCTTATACCGGGAACTAATGAGACCTTACCATGGGGTCATTATTCGATTTTATAAAAATATATGTGTATAAATAAAATAATGTTAAACACCTGTACAATTAATTTTTTATGTTAATCACCTATACTATTAATTTTTTATGTTAATCACCTATATTATTAATTTTTGTAAATATTGTAAATAAACGTATTATTAGTAAGTTTATCTTGTTTAGTTTTTTTTTTTTAACAAGAGCACGTGCGTGTAACCTAATACTCTATGGTACTATCGCTATAATCGCTTTCAAAAGCGATTTTATCTTAATCTTTTACATATCTTGGTTTTTATTAAAATTTTAATCTTAATATTTAAGTAATTTTTCAAATGAATTTATTTGAAAGTTAAGATATTATACATTAACGTTACACGCACACAAACGCACACAGTACGCATATAAACAATATAATCATTAATTTAATTTACAACAACAAACCTTTACCAAACCAATTCCAACAAGTTTCAACAAGTTAAATAATTTTTTTTTGCATCCCACATCCCTATATTTATATTAAAAAAAACTAAAAATTAACACGATGATACATTTAACACGTAGAATGCTGCAATTGAAATATCTTATAATTTCGATTTAATAATTAAATTTTTATGTTAGCCTATTACACAGTAGATAGTTGGGTAAACGAACCCTCACTCGTTTCTATTACTCGGTTTATATCTTTTTTTTTTTCTACATCTATAACATTAAAATTAAAATATTGTTATAAACTATTTCATTTCCTTAAAGGTTAAGATATTAATGAATTTTAAATGAATTTTATGAATACTCCATCGCACGTGCTAAAATGTATTGAAATGTTGATCGTTATCAGCAAATACTGACTGAGATAATCACAGATACGATGAAGGTCAAACTGTTGCAATTATTAAAAACGTTATATGTAGTAAATATAGGGTCTAATCAAAACATAGGTATATGCAAGTTTTATTAGAAGGTGATACACCTTCAATTCTGTCAGTGCAGACGATTTTTTTCAGAAATTTTTATAGGGTTTTTAAAGAATTAAGACGTTAACATAAATTGATACTTTTATTTAATTTATCTTTATTAACTTCACAAAACTAATACTAAAAAAGTTAAAAAATTATTAGTTAAAGAGAAATAATACCTATAATACCTATTAAAAAAAAAGTTCATTGCCAATTATTATTTACCAGCTGTTATTATTACACCAAGTTCATACGCATACTGATAAAGGAGAAAAGCTTCAGTCAGCAGTTTTAGAGGAGTGGCTTGGTTTAGTTTAGTATAGAAAACCTGTGAATTATTACTGGGTTTTTATATTATCTATCAACAAGTGATTGAGGTGTGATAATTCGTAAAAAATTATGTTAAAAAAAACATGGTAATATTTATAGTGATGTTTATGTATATAATAAAAAAATAAGAAGGTGGTTGAATGGTGCTCTAGGATTATGATGTTCCAGCAGAAGAGCAGACTATAAAAAGTGTTGTATCGGTCTTGATAGTGAAAACTTCTCAATAAATATTAAGAAAACGTGCTTTTCATAACCATTTATTAATTAACCTACTTATCTGTCAACAACGTCAAACTTCAAAGATATATAAGAAAAATGGTGGTCTCTGCCTATTCGGCTATTACAGTTCTCCCCCGCTTATTTGAAAAACGTGGCTTAACTTAATCTCTTTGGAAATCCCTGAGATATCCTGGTGGTCTTCTTTGTCGAACTGGACGTCTCTGCTCCTGTTCCGGTGTTTGCACTACTGTTGTTTCCGTTATCTCCTCGCTTTCTGCTTGCATGTTGGCAGAATCGTTTGCATTCTGGGTTGACTGGTTGTCCTGTGCAGAAAGTACCGGCACTTTTTCGCGTTGAACTTCCGGTAGTGGAACATCGGTTGATCGCAATTGGTCTATATGCCGTTTAAAAATATGTCCGTTATCCATTTTGACTATGTAATGAAGGAGTCCCAACTTGCGGGTGATCGTTCCCAGTTTCCATAGATTCTTATTGGCGGTGTAATATCGTGCCTGTACTCGTTCTCCCACTCTTAATTGTCTTGCCATTTTTTCCGGAACACGGGTTGATTGAAATTTAATAGGTTTAAAGGCATCTAATTGAGTCCTGATGTTACGTTAGAGGTATTGCTCTGCTGGCGTCTTCTGATTACTCATTGGTGTTGCTCTATACCGGAAAAGTATTTCTCTTACTTTAACTTGCATTGATAGAGGCTCGTTCGCCATTGCGGCCAGTTTTTTCTTCAACGTTTGGATGTTCCTTTCCGCTAACCCGTTTGTAGCGGGATGGCCTGGTGCGATAAATTTTTGATGAATTCCTGCGGTCTTGGTAAATGCTTGAAATTCTTCACTTGTAAAAATTGTAGCGTTATCTGAGACCATTACTTCAGGGTATCCATGTCGTGCGAATACATTTCTGAGTAATTCTATTGTCGAAGCTGATGATGGTGCGGCTGAACATATTTCAATTTCTGCCCATTTAGATTTTGCATCCACAATAACCAGAAAGTAGTAGCTTTGATATGGTCCAGCGTAATCGACGTGGATACGTTGCCAATTCCATTCTGGTTCCTCCCATGGATGTAGCGGTGCTTTCGTGGGGCTATTTTTGATATCGACGCATGCAGGGCAAGATCGAACTAGTTTTTCGATGTCGTTATCCATATTTTTCCAGTAAACATGGCGGCGTGCTAGCTGCTTCATCTTTGTTATCCCTACATGAGTTTTGTGGAGTTCTTTCAGGATTGATGGCCGCAGCGCTACTGGGATGATGACGCGTTGGCCTTTGAATATAATTCCGTTGTCCACATAATATTCTGTATTTTCATCCAGTTGCATTTCTTCTAGTAATTTCGAAAGGTTTTGATCATTTTGGGTTTCTTTACGTAAAGACTCGAATGTAATTTCCGAGTTGTATATTTTATTAATTGTTTCCTCGCATATTCGATGTACCTCTTCGTTGATTGTAGTATCGGTATGGAACTTTTTATCATTTGCTTGTACGGTTTTCGATAAACAATCAGCATTGGCGTTGTCAACGCCTTTCTTGAAAACAATCTTATAATCGAATCCCGATAAGAAAGCGGCGTAACGTTGTAAACGGGAGGCTGTCATCCGCGGAAGTTTTGAATGTTGATGAAAAATTCTTGAAATTGGTTGGTTGTCTGTAACCAATCGAAATTGTCGTCCGAACAAATATTGGAAAAATCGATCCGTTCCAAACACAATCGCTAATGCCTCCCTGTCCAGTTGTGAATAGTTTTGTTCCGCCTCTGTTAGCGCACGCGATGCAAATGCTACTGGTCTTTCCTCTCCATCCACGGTATGGGACAGGATCGCTCCAAGACCTGTAGGGCTTGCGTCGCAGGCTAGCTGAACCGGTAAATCAGGATTGAATGGCATGACTACTCTCTCACTGGCTATTTCATGTTTCAATTGAATGAATGCTGCTTCACATTCTGCTGTCCAGCGAAAGGGTGTGTGTTCTTTTAGTAGATATCGTAATGGAGCTGTGGTTGTTGATGTATTTGGAATTAAGCGGCTGTAGAATGTTACCATTCCAAGAAAAGTTTTTACTTCCCTGTTTGACTTCGGTCGTGGCATGTTTATAATTGCCTTGATTTTTTCTGGAGATTTTGAAATCTTGTTGAATTCGATGACAAATCCTAAAAATTCAATTCGTTGCTGAAAGAACTTGCATTTTCGGCGGTTCAAATGTAGATCAAATTTTTGTAAACATTCGAAACATATTCTCAGGTTCTCTTGACACTCTTCTTGTGTAACTCCGTGTATAATAATGTCATCGAAGTATTTTTCTGTTTTTGGTACGTTTTTCAAAATTTGGTCGATAATTCTGTTGAATTCTGATGGTGCCGTTTTAATTCCGAAGGATAGTCGATTCATTCTATACGTTCCTCGATGTGTTGATATTGTCTGGATTTTACTAGACTCTTCATCCACTTGAACATGTAGATATGCCTTAAACAAATCTAAACGACAAAAATACCTTGCATTTCGAAGACTATTGAGTATATCATCGATCTTCCGGATTGGGTAATGTGCATCTATCAATCGTTCATTCACCCCGACTTTGTAATCCACACACAATCGAACTCCCCCGTCTGGTTTTGGAACGACTACAAGTGGGGAGCCCCAATCGCTGGTGTCGGTTTTTGTAATGATTCCTGCTTCTTCCAGGTCATCTAACTCCTGTTCAACTCGACTAAATAACGCATAAGGAATTTCCCGTTCGCGATGAAAAACTGGTGATGCTTTTTCTCGAAGTTTTAAAGTTATTTTAAATCCTGGTATACAGCCTATCTTTTCCTGGAAAATATCAGAGTATTGGGAAATAATTTCATCGATATTATTTTTGATACTACAAATACGTTGGTTTGATACTTGATAAGTTGAGTTTTGTACGTCGATTTCATTCAAGTTTATTCCTAGTCTTCGAATCCATGCTCGTCCCACTATTGCATCGAAATTTCCAGAGACGACGTAAATATCCTCACGCATAGTCTGTCCATTGTAACTTACATTTACTGAAACTTTCCCGTCTGCAGCGAATAATTCTTGTGTATATGTCCGGAACTTAACTTTCGATGGTTGAAGTGGGATATTAAGCTCCAGCTGTGTGAATGTTGATCTAGGTAGAAATGTATAACCGGATCCCGAGTCGATTTCGAAAGTTACGGGTTTTCCTTCGATGTGCATTTGAATGTAATAGCGTTCTAAGTCCTGTTCCTCATGTTGATTTTGATAAATGTCTATGATCTGGAACATACCATAATCTCTACTAGATGATTCGCCGTCTTCGTCATCACTGACAAGCTGGTTTGTGGATGATCCTGATTCTTGAATTTGGTTTGACGAAAAACTACAATTTTGATTTGATTTGATTTCTTGTCGAGTAATGATTTGATGCAGACTTTCATAACATGTCCACTTTTTTTACATATCGACCATTTAAGATTACTTGTTTTTATTCTACAGTCTTTTGACGAATGATTATTTCTTCCACATCTAAAACATAGTCCATCGATACCTAATGTTTTGAAGTCGATCTTGGAATCTCGACTCCTTGGCTGCGAGCGATGATTTGATGCGTTGTGTTGAAAATTATTTTGCTTCCCAAACTGACTCCTGGCTTTGTGTCCTATTCTGTTGATGTCGTTTGTGTTCGTTGATGTCGAAGCAATCCGGTGTCCCAGTTCCTTTGAGTCTGCTTTGGAAGCTTCTATTGCTACCGCTTGAGCCACTATTTCTTCAAATCGTTCTTTGTCAGATTGCAACAATTGTTCTCGAATTGAATTATCGTTAATTCCCCTAATAAACTGTGCTCGAAGGAAGATATTTGATATCGATGCTTTACAGTCGCAATCAGAAACAAAATTGCAATCAGATGTATCGGCTCTAAGCACGGCTACGAATTCTGCTATCGACTGGTTTTCGTTCTGGTACCTTGATAAAAATTGATGTTGCGCTACGAGTACGTTTTTCTTTGGTTCCAAGTGTGTTTCTAGGAGTTTCATCAACTCATCGTATGTCTTCTCTTTAGGGGAACTTGGTGCAGACAATGCTGAAATTATTTTGAAATACTTAGCACCAATTGAATTCAGAACTAATTTGGCACAGTAACTTTTATTGTTGATGATGTTCTTCATTTCTAGATAGTTTTCGAATCTTGCTTTATAATTGCGGAAGGATTCCTTCGCTGGGTCAAAATTTTCGAAATTAGGTAACAGAGCTGCATTAACATAATCAGGAGGATTTCTATTAGTGTCCTGGTCCGGTTTCACTAACAATTTTTCTAACATTTGCTGTTGGAATTGCATAAACGTAGCAAATTGTTGACTATCCATACTTATCAATTATAATCACCTTAGGGTAGTAATAGAGCAAGCTACTCGATCCACCTGCTAATTACCTGCTAGTAATGTATGTATCTTCGAACTTTTGATCCGTTATAATTTATTATTTTCCTCCTTTTTGGTCGATATAAAGTAATCGAACACGTGCCTCGGCGGTTATGTGAGGTTATGTTCTTCGATAGTTGATTATTTTCGATTATTCCTTGTTCTTCGATAGTTGATTATTTTCGATTATTCCTTGTTTTACCTCGTCGCCAATCTGTTGTATCGGTCTTGATAGTGAAAACTTCTCAATAAATATTAAGAAAACGTGCTTTTCATAACCATTTATTAATTAACCTACTTATCTGTCAACAACGTCAAACTTCAAAGATATATAAGAAAAATAGTGGTCTCTGCCTATTCGGCTATTACAAAAAGTATACTTGATGCTGCAATTATGTAATGATTTCAGTATATAAATAAGGTAAATTCTCAATATAATTTCATATTTTATTACTTTAGTATAATTGACTATATATATTTTTTTTATATCATATGAGAAAACATTTAAATTTTTTGTTAACTTTTCTCAATAGTTTTAGATTATTTACATTACGGGAATGTGAACTGTTAAAAACGTCAACGTCACATCAACAACAAACATCAAGAAAGTTAAGCGTTAAAAAAAAACGTCTACGTCAAGCGTCAAAAAAACATTAAAACGTCTACATCTTAAGCTAAAGATTATACCATAAAAAGATTAATTCATTTCGATATATAAATAAGGTAAATTCTCAATATAATTTCATATTTTACTTTAGTATAATTAACTATTTTTTTTTTCTCAATAGTTTTAGATTACATTACGGAAACGTCAACATCACGTCAACATCAAACGATGAAAACGTCAAACGTCAACGTCACGTCAACATCAAACGTTGAAAACGTCAAACGTCAAAAAAAACGTCGACATGAAACGTTGAAAACCATAGAGAAAGAAAGATGAGAGAGTTCGATCTCTTACTAAAAATTGGCAACGCGTAGATGGTGCTGTTCCTAGTGGCTGGTCCCACGAACTAATGAAATATCGAGTAGATTTCTTCTATATTTCAAAATTAAAAATGGGTTATATATTCAATTTTATTTTTATAATATTGCTATATTGCAAATTAGAAAATAAGAACAACTTTTGTTAATAAGAAATGTATTTATTTAAAGATATAAAAAATTGAATACATACATATAACCTAAATAGACAATACAATACATACAATTCAACATTTGAACATCATTCGACAAAATTAATAACATTTGACACTAATAACAAAAATATAAATAGAATACGTATATAATACATGTGGAATAGAAAATATAATAGAATAAATAGAAACGTAAAACAAATACAACCTTGTTACTTCGAAGTCAGATGAGTCAGATCCCTCAGTTCCCAGGGCCTACAGCGTCCAATTCTTGTAGAGCTAACTAAAACAGAAAAAAATATGAGCAGCATCTAATTTAGGAAAATAACAAAAACAGCGAGATGTATTAGAAAAACAAAGAAATCAAATATTATAAGTAGATAGCTATGTAGAAAAATGATCTTCACAGAGTCTCATTTGTTTGGATGAATGAGACAAACCTATAAATAATAATCCTATAATATCAAACCATTTTTTCTTTCACTCAAATTTGAAGGGAATTTAAAAAAAAACGCTTTTGAAGATTATCTTCGGGGGGACAAATTTACAAATTTTTGCATCTTGGTGATGCACATTTACGAGCCTTCCTTCGAATTGGTGTTGACATTTTAAATTTGCAAACAAATATAAATATAAAATATAAAAATACTCACAATTTAGGTTAAGCACTAAAATGGCGTCTACATCAACATCACTAACGAAACTCACTTAATTAAAACAACGGACGGGCGACGACCGACGACCCGCGATCGCGATCGTTTCCATACGGATCTCATATAAAATTAGCCAATCAAAACAATCGAAATTCATTTAATTTTTCGATAGCAGCGCCTCTAACGGCTGGTCTTCGTTCTAAGGGCATGTTGTCGACTCTGTCCTATGCATTAAACAGTCTCTTTTATTTTGTCTATGTTGAAAACGTTAAAAAACGTTGAAATCAAACGTTAAAAAACGTTAACATCAAACGTCAAAAACGTCAATGTTAAAACGGTAAACGTCAAGCGATGTAAACGTAAAAATGTTAAACGATTTATGTTATACTTAATTTTATATGAAAATGATGTGATATAGTAACGTTTATATAGTCTATAGATAGGCAGCTTAATATCAAAGCAATATTACAACAGTTACTGTTCTAAAATAATTCCTATTAACAGTGTTGAAAAGGCCTTTTAAACCTTTTTAAACATTTTTAAATTTCCCACACTTCTTTCTTTAACTTATCCTTAATACATGCATCGTTAAAACGTTAAACACGATAATGTTAATATCGTTAGGTATTTTTAAATTCTAAAACAATGTGTAATATTTTATTATTAAATTATAAATTTGATTTTTTTGTTGTAAACTATTTTTTGTTTATACAATTTTACCTTGTAATTAAACATACCTAAGAGCTTGTTAAGGGATGAAAAGTATAGGGAAATAGAATATATCTTGAATTAATACCTATCAATTCTAAGTCTCATATCAATATTAATCACAGCGTTGCCAACTGTTCTGATCGGTTTTCCCCAACAAACCTAGTGCGATTCCACACAATTCCCCACATCTCACATAAATTTTTTTGGATCATATTTTAGGTACAGTACAACTAATTAAAATCACAAAAAAACATTTATTAAACAAAAAAACTATATCTAGTATACAGAATTTGTAGGTACTTACACAAATATATTTATAAATATTATTCTTATATGAAAATAATTATTTTTTCCAAATGTTAGTGGATAACATTTTATTATCCGGTTCAAATTTAACTATACCACCATTTAATTGAATACCTTGTTTGGTGTGTAAAATGGCTTCCGTGGTAGAATTGTCTAAATTTACCCTGGTATCGGTTTTTATATCGTTTAGATTGCTGAATATTCTTTCTACCGACGCGTTAGAAAACGGAAGAATGAGTAATAAAGAAATAACAACTTTCAAATTTGGATAGAGAATTTTGTTAATTGTATTTTTTAAATTAAAAACCCTGAGCCAATATTCTTCGGCACTTTCAAAAGGTAATTGTAAATCATGGTTTGCAAAATCTAGCAATGCATGGGCCTTCCACTCATTATCAAGCTCCTGGATATTAACATTTTCTCTTAAAATGGGAAATCTTTCTAAGACCTTAGATAAGCTCTTAATTTCAAATGATTGTGCTGTTAGGGGATCTACTATTGCCAATAAAGAAAAGACACTATCATCAAAAGTAAATCTATTTTTAATTTCACCAACGAGTTTTATATAAAAATTAAGGCAGCTTGTATAAAACAGTAAGAGATCCTCATGACTTACATAGTCTTTAACATTAGCTAAAGATTCTGAAGCTTGCATGCCTAAATATATGTTTTTGTGTTCCACAAAGAAATGTGGATTTTCATGATTAATTTGAAAAATATTTTTGACGTTCTTTATTACAGACATCTTTATATAATTTGAACATAACGATTTTAAAAGGGACTCTGTTTCGGGTTTAAGTCTGTGCAACAAGGGGCTTTCTGTCTGAAATAAAGTATTGAAGTTATTTAGAATGCCAAGCACATAGGACATGAACTCTAAATAAATACGGGTAAACTTATTTCTCATGGTCAGAAGCATGTCCTCAGTTGTTTTTGAGGGATCAGTAAATACGGTTTCCGCAAGATAGGCTTCAAGAGCATCAAACTGTTCCAAAAACCTATCAACGCAGGCTTGCATGGAAAGCCACCTTGTATTAGAGGGTAGTTTAATTTTGTGTAATTGAACATTGAAAAAGTTTTGGAACTCCTGAAACTTCTCTTGTCTACACGCGCTCCTACTAAAATGAGCCCCTACGTTTCGCAGAAGGTCCTCTACTGACCTCGGTAAACTAAGACATGCTTTGGACGACGCTAAATGAATTAAATGGCAAGAACATTTTATGCAACAAATATTGGGAAATTCACTTTTTAATCGCGATACAACCGAATTATGCTCTCCAAACATTACGTTGGTAGTATCGGAGGAATACCCTACCAAATTTGAAAGCGGTATATCTTTTTTAACAATTACATCTTTTAAAGTATTGAAAAGTGTTTCTGCGTCTCCATTTGGGACTTCAACCATGTCAAAAAATCTTGTTTCGACTGATTTTTTTAAAAAAATTATAGTAAATGCACATTGCTTAGAAGTACTTTTATCCGTAGTTTCATCCATTATTATGGAAAAAAAACAGCCGGGTTTCCGAAGTTCAGCACTAAGTTGATTCTTAAAATTTTTTCCTAATGCTTCTTTCATGCATGCTGTTGCTTTTGTTCTTTTTAAGGACAGATCTTTAGCAATTTTCGAGTCTGGAAAAATATTGGCGCACAGTGGTGCAAGTGTGTCCATTAGTAAAAATGGCAGATTGTTAACTGCAAGAAGACCACATAATTTTATTTCAGCTCGCTTAGTGGCCTCTCCGCCACGCTTTGTGATCATATCTGCTATTTTGTTATTACACGCAATTTGTCGTATATTCAGTTGATGCCTCTCACTTAACGCATGCCTGTATAAGTCCTTTTTATGAGCAACTAAGGACATGTTACATGCTTTACAAAAGGCATACTCGTTCTTGTTATCAGTTGTGGTTTCTTGTTTAGTAAGCCAATCCTTAAACTTCGGCTCCTGCAACCATGAACTGACAAATTTGTAATACCTTTTTGCCCCTGCGGTTTTTAATTTTCTTTTTGCAGGTTGTTCATCCTGGCATTCTCCCTAAAACACAATTTTAATTAAAGCAAAATTACAAACACGACTATATCCACTGCCATAAAGTATATTATAAAATTTTATTCATTACCAACATTCGGAACCTCTTATTGAATGACCCATTATAAAAACAAACTACTGATTTGAATTTTTTTCGCACCTCTAATAAAGTTGCCTTTGACGTTTTCTCTACCTCTACAAAGCTACATGAAGCAGTATTCTCAATATTCTCATTATCACTGATCTAAAAAATAATAATTTTGTTTTTAGGCTATACAAATATAATACAAAAGTACCTAATAAACATTAGTATGGTTTTATTTATAAGAGTAAACCAAAACCGATTACTAATGTTATCAAATCATATAAACTATCATGCAATAATGTAAAAAAGTAAAACTATTAAAACTAACCACCACCTCCAAATTTGTCAGATTCTCTGATTCAACTGTTAATTTTGGTTTCTTTATTAACCACTTATCCATGTTTAAAATGTTAAGAAGAGTACAATCACGTTTTCTATGTTCTATGCGCCAGATTCAACCTAAATTTAATAAAAAAAATCTAAATTTTTTTTCGACTGGACTAACCTAATTTGATCTATAACTATAAATATGATATATGAATATGACCTACTAAATCACTTACCAATCTTATCATCCACCATTCACCTGATCCATCTGCTTTTTTGTAAAAGTGTTATGGAATATCGTTATGGTTATGTTGTTATGTTTGTGTTATGTTATGTTTCGACTTGACAGTTGAAGTTTGGATTTGTAACAGGAATTTAAAGGAACGCCACGGACTACAACTATTCGGAAGTTCGGAACAATCGCGCCCATCGCGCCACCTGTTTAAGTGTTTAAGGAAATTCCCCAAAAAATGCCCTCTCTTGACTGTTCCCCACAAATTCCCCACACTCAAAGAAATTCCACACATTTTGTGGAATTCCACACAGATTGGCAACTCTGATTAATCAATATACATATTAACGTGATTATGATTGTTTAACGGTATGTCAATCTTTTTACAAATAATAAAACATTCCTAACATTGTAAGTATACAAATATATAGTATATAACTCATCTCTATAGGGAAATAGAGGAATTATTATTCATAAAAATATGATAAAATTGATGTTCTGTTGAGTACTTTAGACTTTTAACACTTTTGCTAAATCCCGTATGTATAGCTTTTACGTTAAAAAGATTGTTAAGGAATAAAAAGTATAGGGAAATAGAATATATCTTGAATTAATACCTATCAATTCTAAGTCTCATATCAATACTAATCAATATACATATTAACGTGATTATGATTGTTTAATGGTATGTCAATCTTTTTATAAATAATAAAACATTCCTAACATTGTAAGTATACAAATATATAGTATATAACTCATCTCTATAGGGAAATAGAGGAATTATTATTCGTAAAAATATAATAAAATTGATGTTCGTAAAATTGATGTTCAAAAGATCGTGATCCCCTTACCCCTTCCCTGTATTAAAGATATCCGAGGCCCCATGGCACATATTTACATCAAACACCTTTCCTATCCGAGGCCCCATAGCACATATTTACATCAAACAGCTTTCCTATCTGAGACCCCATGGCACATATTTACATCAAACAGCTTTCCTATCCGAGGCCCCATGGCACATATTTACATCAAACAGCTTTCCTATCTGAGACCCCATGGCACATATTTACACCAGACCTAGCGTCCGCTAAGCACCCAACACCCCGGTAAACGTCCGGTAAACGTTCGCGTCCAGAAGCGCTGACGTCATCATCTGCGCTAAAAGGTGGCACCAGTCACCCGGCAACCTATGACCTTTAACGTCGGTAATCTAAACGCCTGCGTCCGGAAGCGCTGACGTCATCACCTGCGCGCCAAAGATCCATGGCATCAGTCGCCCCCAACCTATGACCTTCAACGTCGGTACGATGGTGGTAAGCCACACCTCCCCGCGCATGCGCAGATCGTACAATAGAGCCAAAATTTCCATTTGCGGACCTTGGCGATTTCCCATGTTAATTTACATAAGGAATGAGCTCGAACCCCCCTAGCATATCTACTGACAGGTAATTTTATTGGAGCATTCGCTAGCGGAATAACCGTTTTGCGAACACTGGGTGCAGAATTTCGTAATAGGGGGGATAGGGTTGGTGTTGGAGGGTTCGACGGGGCGGATTTGGGCATCGAGAACTATGCCTTGGGTAACCGCTCGGGTATAATGAGTCTCCGACTCAGTTATAACCCTGACGAGTCTGGTAGGGAGGTTGGCTGCTTTGGAGATAATTCTCCAGGATTTTTTAAAAGGGCCTGGTCTTTCAGGGCGGATTGGAATTCTTCGTCGGTAACGTCGTTGTCGATGTTCTTTACGACGAAGGAAAAGGTGGGTTTAGTGGGGGTTTGAGGGTATCGTTTCCGCTAAGGGAGGGGCTGGATAGAGGGATGAGGATGATGTTATTGTCACCGGTGCGGTGGCGAAGGGAGGTTTGGATAGAATCCAGGGATTTGCGGGAGGTGGTTTTTAGGAGTGCGGTTTGATTAAAGTTGGCTATGAGGTAGGTGATTTCATTTAAAAGGAGTTCGTTGATGTTAAGAAGTAGGAAAAGTTCCTTTTGGGAGCGGTATTTAAGAGGTAAATTTCGGATATTTATGGAGGTAAGGGGTGGGGGTTGGGGTAGGTGTTTGTAAAACAGGAAAAAATATAAGAGGGGGTGGGGTAATTAGGGAGGTAGAAGAAATAAAAGAGGCGGAGGAGAAAGAAGGTATTTTGGAGGGTGAGGGGGTAGTTTCGTGAGGGTTAGTTGGGTTGGTTTGTGTCCGTTGTCGGGTGGAGGAAAATGATTTTGTTTTGGGAATAGGGGGTTTGGAAATGGTTTTTTTGGGGCGCATTTTGTGAAAATTGAGGGATTGAATGGGATTGTTGGGATTGAATCCCAACTCGCCTGGCCTCGGAATCGGAACTCGCCTCGTAAAGTTCTACTGATTCGTGTCGACGTTCCCAGTAAATTGTTTCCCGTGCTTCTGATCCTACGTGTAAGCATCGGCGTTGGACGTCGATCAGGGCTTTTTCACGTTGAAGCCAATCTGGAAACTGCTTCGTCGTCAAGTTCGTCCGGGTTGTTGATTCTGGGTATTCCGCCGAGTTTTCGTTCTAACGAGCTTTTGAACGAAGCCCAGTTTGTTTTTGTCGTTTTCCACTCGACGTTTGCGCACTCGCCCTCTCCTAGTATTAATAGGATCGGGTTATGCGCTCCTCCACCCTCGTAGAGAGAGGAGATGTCGTGTGGAAAGGCAATATTTTTCAATATCGCCACGTCAAGAACGTCTGGGCGGCCCATCCCACTGTAGTGAGTCGGCTCCGGGGTCCCACAACGAAGCAATTCGGATGAGTATCCGTATACCTCGTAAGAGTGTTTTCTTTGGAGTTTGTCGTTCGACTATGCCATTCCGGAGATTTAGCGTTTAAATCGCCAATCAGAACGGTCGGTAATCTACCTTGTTCTTCAAAAAGATTGTTTAGATCTTCTTCGTGCAGCCGGTCGTGTGGCCTAACGTAGACAGAAGCAAACTTAACTGCGCCTCGTGACGTATTCACTACTACGCAAGTGGCTTCCATCGTTATTAGACCGACCGGCGTCGGCAGCGAATAATGATCTAAACTTTTTTTATTAGCAACGCAGTTCCTCCGGAATTGTTTCTCACGTCGATTCTGTACGTTTCATAACCTGACGCTCTGAGATTTAATTCGTTACTCAGTTTGGTTTCTTGCAAAGCAAGAATGTCGATTTCGAAACGTTCGATAAGTTCGAGAACCGTATCGAGGTTTGATCGAATTCTGCCTGAGTTCCACGAAAGTATCCTCAGTTTGCCTGGTTTGTATGAAACTAGAACCATTATCGTGATTTCTTGGCATTTTGAGTTGGAAGAAGTCCTCCAAATTGACCGACCGAGGCAGTTGCTCGCGCAGGGCGGATATGTCCGGAATTTCGGCAGTTTGGATCGTTCCAACTACGTTAGCCAAGTGAGCTGGGGGCTCACCTGTGTTGCTAGTGCAGTTTTTAAGGCGATTATCTTCGCTACCCGCATTTTGGGGCGCCCACGAGAGTTTGCAGGATGCTCGCCAGCGCAATTTGCGCACGTAGCTTTCTGCTCCTTCGGACGGGTGCACTCCTTTGCGCTATGGCCTTTCCCGTAGCACACGCACTTCGGGTTTACGTTGCAGTGAGACTGCGCGTGGTGAAACCCTTGGCACCTGTAGTATTGGGTAGGGCCGGGCAAAGACTTCTTTAGCTCAACGGTAACCGTGATGGCCGTGCAGTGCTTGATACCAAGTATCAAGGCTTTTTGCGCGACCGGCACCTCCTCCAAAAATAGTGGAAGCGGTTTTTTCTTTCGCTTTGAAGTAAGGTTCTGGGTCTTTGACGGAGTCAAGCCAGAACTCTCGAGGTCCTCGCGGATGTCCTCGATAGGTGTATTGTTCACCAACCCCCTTATTACCGCCTTGAAGGGACGGTTTTCGGGGAGTGTGAAGGACATCCATTTGATACCGGTCGTACCCTTCATCTCCTCGAAGTATTTTGTCATACTCCGATAATCCGAAGGGGTCTCGGGGGTGATTCTCATCGAATCACCGCGACGGGACAGGACCGCGTTCGAATATTTAATGTCCCGCGATTTCAATTCCGCTCTGAGGGTCTTCCAGGGCGTGACCGATTTTAAAATAACCGGTGTGATGTTCCTATACTTGCCGCGTTTGGAAGACGGAGTAATAAAAATGTCAGGCGGTTCCAAAATATCCCTACCCAAGTACGGCAAAACCCCGCTTTACGCTGTACAATGATCGACTCTATCGATGGAAATTTCGCAACAAAGTTTACAAAACGAGGTGTTTCTTTACTTTTGAGTGTCAAGAAATGATTTAACATTGATTTGTTTTTATACTGAAGCTAGCGGGGAGTAGGTACATTACCTAATTTACAGTAACAATACCAATTTATCCTCATTAAAGGATTTCTCTTAAGCCTACCTGCGACTGTCTCTACTTCATTATCTAATAAGTATATCATGAGTTTTAAACCAGGATGTTTGTTATTATTTAGTAGAAATAATAATCATTCAATTATAAAATTACAATATATTACAACTAAATTAAAATAACCATTAAATATACATTAAAAAAACATTTTATACCTATTAACTGTAATTACAATTTGTACAAAATTACTCACAATCTGAATCTGATTCAGATTCAGATTCGCCTAAATTAATTGTTAATACTTCTATTTGGGTTTCTATAATTCCGTCCATTTCCCACATTTTTTTTTCAATTTTCTTGGTATGTTCTATTGTGTCGTGCCAGTTTGCTATTGAGACTTCTTCAATTGCCTCTTGTAAATGGAGCTTTACGTCCGCCAATTTAAAAGTCTGGTTAACCGCAGCCACTTTGTTTTTAACCTTTGCCCAAATAAGTTCGATGGGATTTAATTCACAGTGATAAGGGGGCAGGCGTAAAACAATTTTACTTTGTTCCTTTGCCATCTCATCAACTACAAATTTGGTGTATACTTCCTTGTGCTGCTTGACGATTCTTAGGAGCTCCAACTTCAGTTGTGTTTCATCGAACGCGATATTTTTCGCAGTAAGCCATGCCTGTATTTCGGCTTTTCTGGATATAGACGTTGGTATTTTCTCAAGCTTTCGAGAGGGGCAAGGGGTCAACAACAGCCCTTTCTTAAATAAGGTTTAGTGCTTTACTGAACCACTCTTCAAAAACTTGAGAGTTCATTTCCTCGTGATAGTCTCCTGTTATGTTACTCTCACAAACGAGGAGACCACCTTCCAAAAATCCCTCTTCCGATCCTATATGGACGATTATTAATCGTTTTTCTTTGCCGCTAGGACTTTTAAGTCCTGGAGATTTTTCCAAAAAACCCTTCCAAAAAAGCCTGGCGCGAAGATTGAACTGTTTCATCAACCCAAACCTTGGACTTCGTATGGCCAGTATTTAGCCAAGTTTCGTCCATGAAATATATCTTCCGTCCTTCTTCTCTAAACTATTTGATATCGCGAAGATAGTTCCGCCTCCAGATGATGAGATCGTCTCTCTTAGTCAAGAAACTGTTCCTCTTGCGCTTTTTAAATGTGGAAGCAAAATTATAATTTAATTTTTATTTTTTCATTATGTATGTACGCGCTATAGTTACAATTATTTTAGTTCATAAAATAACGTAAAAAATGGGCAAGTACAATAACACTGCATTTCTTACCTAAAGTTTTATTGTTTCAAGACTTTTCGCAGCGTGGATTCTCTTAAGGAAGGTACTTGGCCAGTGTCTTTAGCTTCTTTAAGTATTTTATAAACCGTTGATTTGCAGACACCTAATAAAACAGTTTTCTTTTAATTTATTTATATAGGCAAGTATAGAATTAGTATGAATTCATGCCTTGAATTTTTTATTGTATATAATGTAACAATATATATTAAAGTATATTAAAGTGTATATTAAAGTAACAATTTCGACACCAAACCTGACGTTTTCCTCTAGAAATGTCTTGTATGTGTTAAGAATCACCGTCTTTTCAGCAACAGAAATGTGGTTCCTTTTTTCACGTTTTTTTTGAGGAGATTCAATGCGGTGTTCCATTTTTGTTTAAAAAAATGGATAAACTCATTGGAGTTTATTATTGAATAAAATAACATTAACACAACAATACTCAATAACAACGTCAACGATAATCAAAAGAGAAAACTAATATAATTACAAAGTCGAAAGCAGCGTGAGAAATCAATAAGGTACGGGTACCTACTGTTGTTTGTTGCCTTTGAAACGGGCTTTGCGAGGGATGTACATCGCCTACAATTAGTCAAAACCAATTGCAAAGTATCAACTTTTAAGGCGGCCAATGGGGAGTTAGTACTACCGGCGGCTCGTTAACACCCCGGGTGGACTTCGGATGATTAATGTGTTTATTACTCCGTCTTCCAAACGCGTCAAGTATAGTCACCTCTGTGCGGGCCTTCGAATCGCCGGATGGTGTCTGCTCTGCAGCAGCTTCTTGTTTTGCCTTTTTTTTCGCCTTAGCCGACTTTTTTGGTTTCACTTCGGTGAAACCGTCGGTTTTGGCGGAGGCGCCGGACGTAGGCCGAGGAATTTCACCTGATTCGGGTGTGTTTCCTTTGGCCGCCCGTTTTGGTTTAGGTCCCGAAGAGGGAGCGTGCACTTTGTCTGCTACGGGAGCAGACGCCGCGGCATCCGTACGGGACCTTTTCGCCGTGGGCGAGGAAGGTAACGAGACCGGAGTCTCGGGGGTTTCGGAAGCGTCCGGGGACTTCTTCCTCTTGCTCTTCGAAGGACCAGCATTTTTATCGGTTCTGAGTTCTCTCAGCTCCGACAAAATCCGGTCCATCATCGAAGATTGTCGTTCGATTTGAGCTAGCATTAGCTCATTTTGCTTTTGGAGGTGTTTCCTTTTGCGCTCTGCCTCCTCGTACAATTTCTTGTATTCTTTGGGACTCGCTGGGCGAGTCCAGGCATTGACAGTTTAAACGACCTCTGGCTTGTTTCGCTTTCGTGACTGTAGTTTTGACGTGCTGAGTAAACGTCAATGACTTGTCAAGAATGACACCTAGGTACTTGGCCGTAGTGCTCCAGCGAATTTCTTTGCCGAAGATTTCCAACGGTTCCCCGGGTTGACATCGACGTTTTGTAAACAGCACCGCCTGACTTTTGTCGCAGTTAATGGAAATTTTCCATTTTACGCACCATTCTTCCAGCTCGAGCAACGCCTCTTCCTGATACTTTCGTACCATCCGGGCGTTTAAGCTGCGGGCTGCAATAGCGGTGTCGTCAGCGTACAAACTGAGCATTGTTTGTCTGCTTTTTGGCACATCTGATGTGTATATAGTGTATAGCAGCGGTGATAACACCGCCCCTTGCGGTACCCCAGCTTCCAAACCTCCTTGTGTCGATATGTGTTGACCTATCTTGACGCGGTCGTCGAGGAAGCTTTTCACTAGACACACCAGTGAGCGGGAGTATCCGAATTCTGTCATTTTAAACAACAGACCCTCGTGCCAGACTCGGTCGAAAGCCTTACTGACATCCAGAAAAACCGCCCCCGTTGACTAGTTTCGATTGAAACCTTGAGTTACAAACTCCACCAGTCTGAGGACTTGGGTTTCGCAGGAACGTTCAGCTCGGAATCTGAACTGTCCGGAAGCACGTTGAGGGTTTCGGTTTCTTCCATCAACCTTTTTAGTGTTACTTTTTCCGCTATTTTGCTCATAGAGGGGAGTAAACTTATCGGTCGATAATTTTGCGGAAATGCGTGATCCTTGTTTGGTTTCGGAATCATGATTACATCCGCTCGCCTCCACTCCACGGGGAAGTGTTTTAGGCGGAGCATGGCGTTGATGATGGTAGTTAAAAATACTACCCCCTTCCGGGGAAGGTTTTTCAACGCTCCGTTGGATATTTGATCGTGACCCGGCGCCTTCTTCACTTTGACATTTTTGATAAATTCCCAGACCTCCTCGGGGAGGTGTGTGGGATAATCATGTCGTCGTCGCTAGGATGCATTTCCTCGATTGTATCCTCTACCTCTTCGACAAAGTCAAGGTCCTCGTCGTCATGTTCGTTAAGCGAGTATTGGATCTCCAGCGTCCGTTTGAACGCTTCGGCTTTGTCAATATCACTAAACACAAGACCGTTGTCGCTGTACAATGTTTGAGTGGGTTTGTGTCTGCCTTGCCTTATAACTCTTTGGAGATTCCAAAGCCCCGGTTGTTGGGGGCCTAATTCTTGCAGACGTCTATCCCACTGCTCACTGCGGTGCTCTTTAAGACCATCTTTGACTTGACGAGTCAGCGAATTTGCTAATCGTTTGTCCTCCTCTCTTCTCGATAAGCCTTTCGTCGTGCTCGGTTCTTTTCAAGAATAAGTCGTCTTAAATCGTTACTTATTTGTTTAAAAGCTGTCGTTAATTGCGGTAGGCTCAGCCCACCGCGCTGCCCCGTCGCCCCCCCTGGCTAGAGAGGTCCATGTAGGGAAAAAGGGACGGTATGGGACTTTTCTGCGCCGCCGTTTCTTCGCTGCCCGTTCATCGCCGCCCTTTCAACGCCAAGACGGTTCTACGCCAGCCGGTTCTACACCGGCTGTTTCTACGCCAAATTCTGGTAATGTAAGGATAGGCATTTTAAAGAATAACATGTACACTGGAAAAGCTGATTCTTTTCATGTTGTTAAATCAATGGTATTTCGCGAAAAACCTTTATTAATTAAACCACAGAATTTGTTCCAGTTAAACTTTCCACTCTGTATTAAATCCTTGCATACTGCTGCAACTTGTTAAAATAATAATTCAAATGGACTAGACAGACTTATACAGTATGTTGCCACTAATAAGGTTCACTGCTTATAAGACTTCTTATTACAATCAAATTTGAAAAACCCGATTCATAGTACAGTAGTAGCCATTGGTTGTAATCACGGATAATGTTATCAATCGCTTATTGTTATAAAAATACGAGTATGTTAGTCCCCTTCATCCTTATTCTATTATAGATATTAAGAAATAATCGCGTATTGTAATCCAAACTTCGCTTATTGTTATCGATTTTGACCATTCTTTCAATTTTTCGACAATGTGCAATCTATTAAAAATCAATTTAGGGTATTATTTAAATGAGGCATAATAAAAATAATCTGCTGCCAATCTAAATTTTCCCTTTAAGGGATTGCAAATAGAATTCGTAGAAATTCATTAAAAATTTTTGGTCATTAAAAAAATAATAGCACCTCCTCCTTTGATTGGGTCTTGATTGGGAGCGAATTTGGATTTGGTTTAAATATGGGGTAGGTGGCATTAACACATCATTTTAAGTTGATTTGGTTGTGAGTAAACGTGAATTGGTATTTTTTGTGAATAAGTAAATCAACTAACTTAATAATGGAACCAGTAGTTCTTAGCAAAAGAGGGAACGAGAAGTTTTCCTATAATGGATATTTGTACGTATTCGACAAAAACAGTAAAAGGGATAATACTATAAAATTTTGGCGCTGTGAGGAAGTGGGTCGCTGCAAAGGAAGAATTCATACGAAAGATGGAGATGTGATCAAACAAATCAACAATCATTCTCATCCTTCGTCGGCAGCAGCCATAGAAGTAGCAACTTTTGTTACCCAAATAAAACGTCGTACAGGAGAAAATATGGAGTGTACAAGTGAAGTCATAAATCAGTGCGCAGTAAACGTTCCTCAGGCTGTATTGTCCTCGATTCCAAATAATACAGCCTTGAGGAAAATGATTAGAAGAAAACGAAATCAAATTAATGCTGCACCCGCTGATCCCGTGGACCTAAACGATTTAGTTTTGCCAAATGCATATAAGATATACGCATATCAACCAGGAAGAGAGGAGACTTTTTTGTTAAGCGATGATGGAGAAGGAGCAAACAGAATTTTAATATTTGGAAGAGAAAGCTGGTTGCAGAATTTTCATAATTCCGAAACATGGTATGCGGATGGTACCTTCGCAATAGCACCAAGGCTATTTTCTCAAGTATATATCCTAATGGCAAGAAAACATGGAGGGGTGCATCCTATATTTTATGCACTATTGCCTAATAAGCAGCGTATTACATACACTCGTATGTTCGAACAGATAAAAACGCTACTGCCAAATTTAAGTCCGACATCTATTATTTGTGATTATGAATACGCCGCTTTTAGTGCTATGAAAGATTGTTTTCCGGATGTACACGTAAAAGGTTGCTTCTTCCATTTATCACAAAATATGAGGAAGCATCTTGCTGAGATTGGTCTTATTCGTCAATACAACAATGATGCTGAATTTGCATTACGAGCTAAAATGATTATTGCTTTAGCTTTTGTGCCTATTGCTGCTTTAGATGAGTACATCGACGCTTTAGCAAATGATTTGCCACTTGGCCTTCAACCGCTTTTGAATTGGCAGCAAATCGTCGATTGCGTTGTGAATTAGGTATGCACCACCCAACTATTTGGAAATTTATAGATGGATTGCGAAAAGTGCAAAAAGGACGCGACGCTTATTTGGAGCAACTTATTGCTGGACTTTACCACCTATGAAGCTCAAAAAATATCGTGACGCTGATGAACGTATACGAAGAATTGTCTTAGAATATGGAAATAGGGAACCTTTAAATTATTTACGTGGCCTAGCACAAAATTATCAAATGACGCATTAATTTTATTTTTATTTTATTCTTATGTTATCTTATTATTTTTCAATGTATCTTTAATCAGTTGTAAACAAACTTACCCTTTTAGATAGTATATAGTAATCGATATTCTATATTCTTTAATTATTTTATAACTTTTTGTATTATAAATTATCTTTTATTATTATATTTATAACAAATGCATTTGTTGTTCCTTAATTTTCTTCAACCCTACATTTACACCATACATTCTATAAAAATCCTATGGGTTGAGCAATGAAAGATTAAAATATCATTCATTATTAATTTTTTTTCAAAATTTCCCGATCCGGTGTAGAAATAGCCTGCGTAGGACCGGCTGGCGTAGAACCGTCTTGACGTAGAAATGGCGGCGATGAACGGGCGGCGAAGAAGCGGCGGCGTAGAAACGTACTAGACCCAAAAAGGGATATACAGGGTATACCACGGTCGATGGCAGGTGAGGCGTTTAGGAAAAACGGAGCGTACGATTGTCGTGAAAATTTGGTTATTTAAGTAATTGGTTCTGTTCTATCGATTTAAAATATTTTCAACGCTGCGGCGTTACCACTTCTATCGAAAAGTAGCAGCAACTTTGTTATTTTAAATGAGACACCCTGTATATTTTTACATATTTTGCTCCGCTATTGCTTTCTGATTATTTTTGTATAATAATTAATTAATAATTAATAATTATTAATAATTAATAATTTTTGTATAATTTTTGTTCTACACACCGCGCTTTGGCTTGGTTAGATTAAAAATCAAATAATTTCGACGGTTTCGACACTTCGACAGTATCAAAACGGGTTCGGATGGGTGAACGTCGAGTCGATTAAAAAGAAATGAGAATTTTTAAACGATAATTTATTGAAAAAATATCACTATTATTAAAATAGAATTATGTAGATCCTCCGCCATCCTTTGAATATATAGGGAGCGTGGGATCCTATAAAATCCACGTTGAAAGGGGCGAAACAATTATGTACCGTGTGGGCGAGAAGGTAAAATAGTTTGTATTTTTTTATTTTTTGTAGAGGTCCACAATAAAGAAGTAAATATATAAAAAAGTTTTTTGTTTCTTTCTTTTTCATGTTTTACTTCATACTCATATATAGAAATAGTTTTAGTTTGCAAAGTTTTTAATTGTATTGACCGTTTTCTCATTTGGACGGGAACGTGTTCAGCGCCAAAAGCAAAAGCCTCTCCTGCTAATAAAACAACATTCTACAATAAAGGTTTAATTACCGCTCAACCTACTGCATCAGCACAAATCTGTAAAAATTCAATCTAAGAAAACGTTTATTGATGTATTATACAATGTGTTTACAAATCCTTTATAACATTTAACAAAAAGTTTACAAACATTTTATTATTATGTTTACAATGAGTATAAAAATATTCATATACAAAAAAGAAACACATCTTTCAACTTTTTTATGAGAAGATTCCAACAGTTTAGCAAAGGTGCAGTAGGGACCATACTTTATGTGGTCATTAATTGGATCATCATTTAATTTCCATTTATAAACTTCACAACCGCAACAGAAACCTCTAACACAATCTTCAATCCCTGTATAGTAAAATCCGGCTAATGCTAGTTCTGTTGGAGACACAGCACCTTTCCAGTTTTTAAAACTTCCTAATCTGCAGTCGAAAGAATTTGAAAACTTTTCTTCAGCACACATTTTTTATAAAATTCACTGAGATCGAAATAATTTTTTTAACTAGTAGAATAGTTATAACAACTGAAGTGTAGTAAGGCAACCAATGATTTGAATTATTTTCCACTGCGAACGTATTTTCTTTTTTATTGAGTGGAGTGGGGTATAAATTTCGCCAATCTGTTTCTTCCATTGCATTATTTAATAATCTAATTTTTAATTTAAACAATGTGCTATTTTGTGGTAATTTAACGGTATAAATCAGCCTCTTACTGCATGAATAGCTAACCATTCTATCCCAATTATCCGGCCAGCTCTCATTTTTAGTTCCATTTTTATCAAAACAAATAAACACTTCTTTACTATTATATGGGTGTTTAATATAAAACTAATTAAACCAAATGGCTTGAAGAATTAAAATACTTGTGAAACGCCGGGGTTTTTTCAAAAACACTTTATTATCGCAACACCAATAATCGCCATTAATAGGTCGCCGATATTCGCCGTTCGCCGAATTGTAGTTCGCCACGCCAACGCCGGCTTGACACTGTCCTCCCAACCTCCCCTTGCCACGCGCGCTTACTCGCCTAAGCCGCATTCGCCGGTCACACTGACTCATCTATTCGAGATTTCCTATCGCCGTATAAGAAATCCGTTTTCGCAAATTTTGGGCAGTTCACTCGGCCATCCTGCAGAATTAAATGTCCTCATTAATTTACCAAACTCCGCCCATGCAATCATCTATGCATTCACTCGCCAAAATCGCCAAACTCGTCTGCTTAATTCGTCTATGATTTTCGCCTGGTACGCCTAATACGCCTAATTTGCCCAATACATTCACCTAATTTGTCTCGCCAATTTCATCAAGTGTGTGTCACGTTAATTCGCCTGAAACTCTCGTCTAGTACACCTAGTATATTCGCCTTACTCGCCAAATTGGTCCAAGTAATTTGCCTGAAATGCTCGCCTATTGCATTCCTAATCTACCTGATTAATCGAATGATATGGTTTCAACAAATCGACCGCCTCGATTGTTTTACACGGTTTGTACTCTTTAACGCCTTTTATCTCCTCAATGAATATCTCGCCAGATCTTTCGCTTTTAATACGATGCATCCAGTTGTTTGTTAACCATTTTATCACCAACACCAGCGCCCGTCTAAATCACCTGCTTTGTATTTGTTCGCCTCCTTCCTCGTCTATGGTCAATTCTCATCTTCCTCCTGTTAGCCGCCTAGTTTCTAAGTATTCGCCAACGCCCTCGTTCGTCTTTCGTGCACTCTTTTGCCATCGATAAGACTCAACCAACGCCGTTCGGGGATCTCATCGACATCGCACACCATTCGCCCACCTTGGTTAACGCCACCAAGTTTAAGTTTCCCGCTAACGTTTTTCACCAACGTTATTCGCCAACTCCAAATTTGCCGCCTAACTTTCCGCTTTATTCGACCCAATCATCGGACATTCCCTATAGGAGTAACCTGGCACTTCGCCTTAGTGTATTCGCCTGGTTTGTAGTTGGTTGCTGTCTTCCGTTTTCGGTCAAATCTCGATGTCATCTTCTGAGCCGCCTGATCGATGTTCGCCACCGCTTTGCTCGCCGCTCGTGTACTCCTTCGCCATCGACAAGGCCCAGCCGACGCCGTTTTCCGGGAGCCTCATCGAAAAACTTTCGTTCGTTTTGGTTTACACCGCCCGTTTTACGTTTTCCGCCAACGTTCTTCGCCAGCTCCGAAGTTGTCGCCCAACTTTCTGTCGTATTCGACCCAATCATCGGACATTCTCATTTAGAGTGTAACCTGGCACTTCGCCTTAGTGCAATCGCCTGATTCCGCCCAAAACTTTTCGTCTCGTCACGCCCGTTATCCTGAAGAGTTCGGTCGTTACCTCGCTCACTCAGGTGGATGGACTGCTCGGTTGAATCAGCCTGATTCAGGTTTCCACCAAATTCGAATAGGTACGCCAAATTCGAATAAGTACGCCATGTTCGCCAAACGCCTGTTTGAGCATTCAACATCCGGTGAGACATTCACCACGTCTCCTTGACCACCGCCGGCCCGCCTGTTATTTGTAGTGCTGATCAGCTCGCCATTCGACAAGTCGGTTACTCGTCCGTGATTATGTGAGAACATTGAGTGAGTAGGAGAGAAATGCATGCTAGAGTTGGTGGCGTTACTAAAACCCCACACAACGCCCGGCAGCTTCTCGATCCGTCTCTCTCGCTCTCAGTGGTCGAAGTTGTCGCCTCAACTATCGTCGTATTGGCCGTTTCGCCTGACCATTCGCCATAGGAGTTGCTTCAGCATTCACCATACATGCTAAACGCCCTTTTCTGCTAAAAACACCTTGAACTCTGCACTGACAAACACCTTGCCTCGATCAGAGATCAATCACCGGGGATAGCCGAATTCGCTGAACGCCTCGCGCTTTCGTGCTATAGTCATCTTCGCCTTAAGAGTCTTCAAGGGTTTCGCCAGCACGAACTTAGTAAACCCATTCGCCATAATGAGTGTATAAGCGTGCCCCCCATATTCCTAATGGATACACCTAAATGATCGACATGCGCCGTATCGAATGGTATTACCCGCCGCCTGATGGGATGCAAGAAGCCCCGCCTGTATTGGTCTTTTGCAAACCCGCAGTTGAGAAATAACGCCACATATTTCTCGACGAAACGCCGCTTTCGAGGAAACCAATGAGTTCTTCGATAAACGCCAGACACCGTTTGACCGCTGGATGACCCATGTCATCGTGTTTATTACGCAACAATCCGAATTTCGCCATCGTCAGACCTCGTCTTTTCGCCTGTCGCCGTTTTAAGCTGGTCTTTCTTGCTGAAATTTGTAATGCGCCTTTACAACCGTTGGTACGTCATTAGTCGCCAACAACTTAACAATCTCTTGCGCCTTAGGATCTTGTAATTGCGCCGTTAGAAACCAATCGCCTTCTTCCGTCTTGACAACGTTAACGCCTATTGTTCGGACAGGATTGTTTCTATTTAACACATCACCTATACGCCCATCGTCGATCACCTATACGCCACATTAACGCCCAGTCGATGTTGTATCTCTATATCGTGCGCCTGAATCGCCAGCTACCACCTAGCTCTCGAAGCACCAAATCCTTTTTGAGCAACGCCGCTTTAACCACCACATAGTCTGTTACCTTAAAGTGAACGCCCACCAAAAATACTTGAAATCGCCTGGTTTACTCCTCCACCGCCAGTGTTTCCAGTTCGTAGCTTCGATGGACCTACTGTAGTCGCCATATTGAAATATTCTACCGCCCTAAGAGATTTATCTTCGCCAATTAGAAGAAGATACCAGATACGCCTAGTTCACTAGCATCTGTGTGAAGTTCATTAGCCGCCTTACTATTTTACAACGCCAGAATTGGTTGGTCTGATAATTTCGCCTTTATCAACTAAAACGAAAGTTGTTGTTCGTCCGCCCATCGCTATTATTCAGCACGCATATTGGTCAAACTTGTCAGTGGCTTCGCCAACCATTCAAAGTTTCGAATACATTTCCTAGTAACTCGCCACCCCTAGGAACTGACTAACGCCGTGGACATCTTCAAGTTCAAGAAAATATAACACCACCAGTGTTTTACATCACCCAGGTTTAATGCACGCCGCATCGGTCTCGCGACCTAAATATTTAGTACTTCGCTACAAAACGAGCACTTCTCCAGTTTCAGCTTCAGGCCAGCTTTCTGCACCAACACCGATTCCAATATCGCCATATTTCGTTCTTGCTCGCCGTGTAAGGTAGATCATCAATATACGTCAACAGCTCACCACATAGCAATTTTATCAATCGCCCCATATATTCTGAAATCGCCATTATTTTCGGAATAAACGCCCATGGGACTCGTACACGCCGATTCGCTTTCTCTTATCACGCCTATCGCCAAGAGTTTGCACCTTTTCTCGAACCGCCATTATCGCAGAACCTAAAACCTGAAACCAAAAATCATCGTCGCTGGGAATACGCCGATAACACACCGATTTTCGTTTACGTAGATCAATAAATTAATTAATCGCCTTTTTACGTCACCCGTGGTATCGCCTATATTTACGCCTGCAAAACCTGCACTAATCTGTCGTTTTCCTCACTTTAACGCCGGTTCGTTGAATCGCCCCTGCAACATCTTCGCTGGGCAGATAGATTTCTGATCGCCCAATGAGCTACGCCTCGCTCCCACTAGCCTACTTGTCACCTAAATGAATCGCCTTAGTTGAACAAAAATGTTCGCCTATTAAACCCGCCGAAATCATCACGATGGAACGCCCAATCGGAAATTGCTTGCCCCCCATACAAATTTTCCGCCATTTATACCTTGCTCCTCGAATTCGGTACATCAAGCGTGATTCGCCTCATAAGCTCGTTGATGTCCGGTCCTTTGGTGAGATACGTCTTGCCGCCACGTACTACCATTGTGACGCCATCGTAACGCCCAGTGCGCCAATTAATTCTTACTACAAGAGTAGTTCAACGCCAACGCCTGAGTTTCGGATGATTTATTCGCCAAAATCTTTTCGAAATTTACACGCCTTTACGCGGTGGTAACGCCCCGTCGAAATCTGCCCACCTAAGCGCCTTACCGCCTCTGAGAAATTAGGTTCCAGTTGCTTCCAGTATCCGAATACGTCATTACTTCTTCGCCTCCATGAACGCCTCTGTAAAAACAAATCCTATCGCCTGGACATTCGCCTGGAGCTCCTTCGGCCCACGATCTTCACCCAATTACAGAGCCAGTTTCACCTAATAGTACGCCCTCATTCTCTTGGTTGGCTGCTTGCGCCGGACCAAATACTTCACGAGGACTGCACCGTAGTCCCGTCGTCTGCGAAACCGCCTTCCGTAATTTCTTCCCACGAGAGGTTGCATTCCCCTCGCTGGTGGAACGTTTCGCCGCACCATCTAATATCGCCTGCATGATTACGTCGTATGTGTCGCCCACCAGTGAACAAACACCTGTCCACGTTGGAATCCGGGTCGCCAGGATCGAAATGATCAATTATCTCGAACCCCAACGACAAGGGTCGAAACGCCTACATCAACAACTCTCTCCCTCTGATAGCGTCTCCATCACGGAGAGTAGATGGTGTCGGAGTCGCCTTCTACGCAATCGCCTTCGACTTCTCCGTCATTCTCGAATTACAGGAACGCCTGCTGCATAGTCACCCGCCCGACGATCTTCATGAACTCGCCTGCTTAACGCCCTTCATGAACTCGCCTGCTCAATGCCCTTCATGAACTCGCCTGCTCAACGCCCTTCACGCTCACCTGCGCTTAGAGTATTCGCCAGCATTCGCCAGTTCACCCGCCGGAAAATCCTTCAAGTTCGGGTTGTACCGTCCTGACTTCGCCGTTTCCTCTGGTCGCCATTTTTCCTCTAATTCACAATCTAGTTCCGCCTCTAGATCGAGAATTCATCGCCAGTACCGCCCACTAGTTAAAAAGATTCGATTCGGTTTCAGTAAATTATTAATTTTCGCCAATTAAATAATTTATCTTCGCCTACGCCATTGGAATATCTGCTATTGGCACCAACGTCAGGGCTGACGCGCGAATCGTACAATCAAAGAAGATATCGCGAATTGAACTCGCCCAATAAGAGCGCATGTTGCAATTGCAAAGCATCCTGAAACATCGTCCGTCGCCAATGCACCTGTGGCTTAACCGATTGCCGATATTCGTCAATTCAATCTTGGCCAGGGATTGAACTAAACCATCAGCGGTGGCCCGCCAACCGTTACGCGCCTCTCGTTGTCCTTTAAAGCCGATCACCTTCCGCCTAATCTACTATTTCGCCAATCGCCATTCGCTAATCACCAGCTGTCAACCGCCAATCGCCAGCTGTCACCTAATTATCATCCGCCAATCGCCAATTGTTAGTCGCCAATCGCCTAACGCGATCAGCCAATCCCGATGTATTTATCACCAATCGCCAATCCCGATGTATTTATCACCAATCGCCATGTAATAATCATCAATCGCCAATCACGATGTATTTATCACCAATCGCTATCTAATAATCACCAATCGTAAATCGCAACGTATTTATCACCAATCGCTATCTAATAATCACCAATCGTAAATCGCAACGTATTTATCCCCAATCGCCATCTAATAATCACCAGTCGCCAAAAAAATAGATGCGCTATTTATAATTAATTAAACGCCTATGATTAATTCACCATAATAAGAAATCGCCAGCTTATCAAATAAACAAATCGCCAATTTGTTAAAATAAAAATAAAATAAAATAAAACTACGCCACTGGAATATTTTATTAAAATTAATCCAAACAAATGCTTATCACCGTTGGAATGCGGTCGCTTCGTTGTTATACTTTTTTTTGTCACCGCCAGTCAAGTCACCGCTTGCCGTCGATTGCGAAAATTAAAAACCACCTTCGCCGGGATGGATTTCACCTTTGTATTTCGCCGATCAAATTTACAAATACGCCGCTTCGATTTTACTCCAACTCCAGTATGTTATATCACCGTGATAATAAAATGGGTACTTACAGTTTAATCGCCTAAACATTAAGATCTTTGAAACACCTGAACAAACCAAGATCGCCCTTTTTCCGCCGGAGATTTTCCTCCTGAAAATCCTTCGCCTTAAGCCTCTTCGCACGCTGATCCTGATCCCACTTCTGATTTGAAACGCCGGGGTTTTCTCAAAAACACTTTATTATCACAACACCAATAATTGCCATTAATAGGTCGCCGATATTCGCCGTTCGCCGAATTGTAGTTCGCCACACCAACGCCGGCTTGACACTGTCCTCCCAACCTCCCCTTGCCACGCGCGCTTACTCGCCTAAGCCACATTCGCCGATCACACTGACTCATCTATTCGAGATTTCCTATCGCCGTATAGGAAACCCGTTTTCGCAAATTTTGGGCAGTTCACTTGTTAACATTTTAACCACTATTAAACAAGTGAGGATTTTTTATATTTAAAAGCATTTATACCATACGACAAGTTATCCTGCATTCATTCACCGAAGCCACGCCTCAGTTCGACAGATTTTCTGTTCTTTACTATCTTAATTGATTGAGGGTCTCTAAAGAAATTTGCCAAGTTATCATCCAGCATTAAATAAAATTACAATAAATACAACTAATAATTTTTTTTATTCAAAACATTTACAAATGTTTAAGAGATATAAATTATAAAGCGTTTAATAATTTTCTTATACATTTTACTTTTTTTATCATCATTTATCACGCTTTTCAATGGATTGTTTTCATCTTTGCTCGAAAACTTTTATATATTGTTCTGTTATTTCTTGTTTTCCATCATCACTATCATCCGTAGTATGCTCAGGGGATTCATCGCTTTCGTCACTATCGTCCTGGTCTATTTGTTGATTTTGCTCATTCTCATAATTCTGCTCCATATTCTGATTGGTTTCATTTAAATTTTCATCGTTAGAAATATCTAAATAATTGGTATTACCAATCGGTTTTATTTCTTCGAAACATCCACTAACAATTTCTATATCACTTGCTGCTTCATTCGAAATAATATGTATGTTCTTTTTTGGTAACATAGGATTCTTAAAATCTCTCGCGAATGTTTTCATTTTGAATAAATTTTATAAACTGAATATCAAAAAGTGTTCAATGTGTAGTACAATAAAATCTGCCCCCACGTCCCCCCACCAAATTATGAGTAATATTTAAAAACTGAATAGTGAAACTGTTTGTCGCTAAGTTTAGTTATAACAGTCACTGTGTGGATGGCTTACAAAAAGTATACTAAAATTGTCGATTTATACAGTGGCATTACTAATATGCGAGAAAGATTTAACGATATGCATTTTGATGCGGAACATGAACAAGTTTACGGGGGTGCTCAAGGGTTCTACGACGAAGACGAGTTAATTTCGTTATCCAGAAAATATCAAAAAGGATATGAAATTTGTTTAGCATTTGAAAATAATACAATTTGCTTGGGATGTCTCGTTTCAAGTCTACGAAATGCTGAGCTACAGGGATTTTTAGATTGTATTCAAAAATATTTGCCAACGTTTCTGCGAGGACCTGGAGAGGGAGAAGAGGAAGGGGAGAACCGCCCACTCCAATTAGGAAATATTAATATAAAATGTATTTTCCTTGTAGTATATTTAGTTTTAATCATGAATTACAATAATAAATACAGTGTGTCCACGGATGGGGTTGCCTATAGGAGAAAAATTTTTATTATTCATTTTACGACAAAAAGTCATTGTTTATAAACATTTTTGCTTCTTTTAAAAATGAGAATAACGCTGAAAAATCTTAGATTGGATCTACAGGGTGTTGCCAAATTAAGAAAACATGAAAATACCTCAAGAGAGAAGTACCATTATTTTTTATTTTACACAAAATTTTTATAAAAGAAAGTGATTTATAATCTAAAATAAAGCCTGAATACAAATTTTCAAATTAAAATTCCAATTTTGTGTGTCCACGGATGGAGTTGACCAGAGGAGAAAATGATTATTAATTTTACGACCAAAAGTAATTTTTTATAAAAAAAAACTTTCTTGCGAAAATGGGATTCACATATCAAACATTAGATAAGATGTATAGGGTGTTAGTAAATTAAGAAACAGGAAAAAATTTCAAGAAAGAAAGAATTTATTTATTATCTTACATTATTATTTACAAAAAAATGCTTTGAATCCAAAGTAAATTAAAATAACTTAATAATACAAAAATTGTATTTTTTATTTGAAAATTTATGTTTAGGCTTTACTTTGGATTAAAAGCATTTTTTTGTAAATAATGTAAGATAATAAATAAATTCTTTTTTTATCTAAGATAATAAATTTTTTTCCTGTTTCTTAATTACACTGATAATTAATGACGTCCCAAATGTTCGAATTGGTGTCTGTCATTTTGGATACACTGTTTTAACCTTCCTCTAGTCGAAGAAACAGCTGCTTCCACTTCAGCTCGAGATATGCTGCGAATAGCGTCCCTTATTCGCTGAATCATATCCTCCCTTGTCGTGGGTCTTGTGGTATAAACAAGGTCTTTCCCAAGCAGCATTTTAGGTGGACTATTACCAAATTTTTACTTTATTTTGAAACTTCCACCAAATTATTAAGGATAATTCCACTTGGTTTCCACGTGGTTTCAACCAAAATGGTATAAAATGCCACGTAAATTCCACGTTGAATATTAGTTACTTTGGTGAAAATAGATCTATTGGTGTTAGGTTACTTATCACCTATCATTTATATTTTTACTTAAAAAACACGTTACAACGACGTGGTACTTTACTTATTTTCCACCATCATTAGAAACGCTCTAACGAAATGATGTCTAAAATTGTAAAAATGAAAATAAAGTATGGCTAATATTACTCCATGATGATTTTCTTTATATTATGAATATGTATATATGCGCTATATTTGCGTGATATACTCGTGAAATTAAATGATAACACAAGTTTTTTGTAACAGTTTTTAATTCTACCTTGAAAATCAACAGAGCCCTTTAAAAATACATGTATTACATAAAAAAATAAATAAATAATTTACGTTTAATTTTTTTATAAATTATTTTTTTCTATAAAAATTATTTTAGTGTTTCATAATCATTTAATATCAGACATAAGAACGCTTTTTAAATATTTTATTAATTGTTTTTAACATTGAAAAATTCATATAATTTGTTTCCGCTACAATTCTTAAATATGAATATGGCTGCTTTGCCTATTTTTTTTTAATAGGTGACATTACTAAATAATAACCAAAATTCTTCACCTATTTTAATCAATTGGTGATAAATAACGTATTTTTTTCACCTTGCAGTTTTAGGTTTTTTATTTTACTTATAATATACCAAATTTTATTACTTAATCCACCAATTAGAGGATTTTTACCACTTATTAGTGATATTATTTACTTAATGGTGATTATAGAACCTCAAAAGTTATATTTTCCACTTCAACCAAGCCGCGCACGTCTAGGCAGCATTTGGATCTCAGAAGTTATTGGCTTTACCGAAGGAACATTAAAAATTGAAATCAATATTGGCCAAAACTCTTTATTGCTGCTATTAAATGGAGAAATTCCATCTACATTGATTATTAACTGAATTGAGTTTGGTAAATTAGTAAATCGATGGAAAATGGCAAGTAAATTTTCTGTCAATTTGTTGTACCATATATGACCATTGTCTAACTGGATAATAGACAGCGTTGACGGCGTTTTCAAAAAGGTCCGGGCATCTTTTACGTTTTCAGTAGTCTTTCCATGTTTATTTAAAAGTTTTAAAAGTTCTGAAATTGACTTTAAACTTAAATTATTCAGCAGAGTCCATTGTCTTAAATCTGCATAGAAATTTAATTGTTGTTCGATATTCACTACTTCAGAATTTGGTTGATTGCAATCTGGAATATTGTCATTATATTCACAATTTTCACTGTTTTCACTACTCTTCCCACATTCAACATTTGGTAACTTGTCATTAATGTCATTTGGTAACTTGGCAGATTAAATTTAATCTGCCCCTTAGGTAGAAATCAGGACATGTCAAATCAGGTGACCTGTATCAAGCATGCAGGGAAACTCTTACTTATTAATATTACAAAATTTGGACATTATACCTCGGAGGCCACGGAAATATGCTACCTCTCCCAATCCACCTATTAGGATATACCCGGTCAAGAAATTGACGAACATTTACAGCGAAATGGGCAGGACAGCCTTCATGTTGGAAAAACATTGATAATCTGATTTCATATGGCACGTCGTCTAAAAGATCTGGTAGGTGATTCTCCAGAAAATTTAAATATGTTAGCCCATTAAGAGGCTCATCAAAAATAAAGGGCCCTATAATTTCAGAGCCTAAAATGCCACACCAAACATTCACGCTCCACCTTCCTTGATGTTGCACCTCCTGCATCCAACGGGGATTAGTGTCTGACCAGTAGTGCATATTGTGTCTATTAACACCTCCGTTACTATGAAACGTTACTATGAAATGGATGCAACCTAAGACAAATATAATAAATATGACAATCATAACAATATATGAGCAGAAAAAGATAATTACCCGCGAGTTTTCAATATACGGAACACAGTGGATTGTGGATTTAGAAAGTCCTAACTCTCTCGAGATTCTCCGAACAATTAGCTGAGGTTGAGCTGCTACAAGCTAAAACGTTAATCACGTTTTCCTCAGTTCTTTCGGTATGAATTCTGCGGGGTTTGGGTCTTAGGAGACTAAATTCGCTAAATTGGTAAATAATCTTCTTAAGGGTCGGCGTCTTTGAGGATATCGCAGGGCGTATTGCCTTGCAGCAATAGTCGCATTTTGGAAACACTCAAAATAAATAGCAATGACATCATATAATTCTTCAAGCGGCAAAGGCATTTTTAAAAAACAAATTAAAACAATCTTCCGAACACAGTAAAACAATATTCTGCCATGGAAATTGTAGGATTTTGACATAGTAAACAGTTTTGTTGTTTCCAAGGGTTACTTTATTTTCAAATCTAATCTAAAGCTGCCAGAAAAAGGTTTCGGAACAGTGTATCCAAATGTTGCGTTATTATGATCCGTAAGCTGTTACATTAGCATTACATTTAAAATTTTTGAGAAAAATGAGAAAATAACCGCCTTTTTGACGTAGCGCCCCCTAGCTGTGACAAAATTGTTTAATTTTGATATATTTGTTATGGATCTGATTAAACGGAAAAGGCTCTTTTACATGACGCCAAAATCATTAAAATCGGTTAAAAATCAAAAAGTTATAAGCCCCCACCCCTGTTAACGAGTAGGGGTAAAAAGTGCTAAATGATTTTTTTTGTAATCTCCTTAAGATTTCAAAAAGTGTATTTTTAGGTCACCTTTATTCTGTATTTTATGGAGATAATCACAGTATTATGTTGTCGTTTGTTCGTTGCGACCCCTAGCGTTCACCCTACAAACTTAAAAAATATTTCCAGCAATTTCTATTGGTCGTTTTTATAAAAAAAAATTTACCCCAAACCTGTACAACTATTAGTTTCTGAGATACAGCCGGTTACCTCCTCTGGTGGGACACCCGGTACGGGTCTAGGACAATTCGCCGTCGCCGATTCGCCGTCGCCGATTCGCCGTCGCCGATTGGCCGTAGGGACAATTCACCGTCGGCCGATTGGCCGTCGCCGATTCGCCGTCAGGTTGTAAATTTTAAAAATAGGCAATAAAGCTTTAAAATGCAAATTGATAGTTAATTTTATACGATATCTTAAAATTAAACAATGTATTTAATTTTTTATTTAAATTTTTATTAGAAATAACATATTTACATCTCATAATTATGAGCTAAACCTCTAAGATATTCTATAATATTATTGGTATTATAATTTCCTACAAGTCGTACAATTCTCTCGTCGGCAAGTCTGTACTTTTTTAATTTTAAAGGCGGTTGATGACCAGCCACAAGTTGTTCATAATAAGCATCTCGTCCCTTCTGAACTTTTCTCAATCCCTCTATAAACTTCCAAATTGTAGGGTGCTTCATACCAAGTTCTAATTGCAACCTTCTATGAGCAGCCTCAGCATGGTTGTTGGTCCTGTCTTGTCCATTCAAGGTCCTTTCATAGAGATTCCACATCTGATGGGGAAACAGAGGGGAGCGCCTACCATTTCCTCGCCTGTAAACGAATCATTTATTTCAGAAAATAAAATAAAAATTATTTATATTATACCTGTTTCGACGACCAATATAATTGTCTTCAAACCAGTCCAAAAGTGGTTGAAGCTCTTCCTGTAAATTCTCGCCGAGTACCATAATAGCTTCATCTAAATCTCGTATTGGAATAAACGCCATAGATGTTACCATTCTTGCGTTCAATGCAAATTGAGGATTATTTTTATATTGCGTCAATTGTCCAATGGTACCTAAATGCTTTCTCATATTTTGGGCCAAATGAAAAAAGCATCCATTAATTGTTACATTTGGAAAGGCATCCTTCATTGCATTAAATGCAGCCTGTTCGAAATCACAATGTATATGTGAAGGCTGTACGTCGGGAACAAGCTCTTTGATTATTTCGAACATTTTCTTATATGTAGCTTCTTGTTTATTCGGTAGTAAGGCGTAAAATATGGGATGAACACCATTATTTTTGACTGCCATCACGGTATAAACTTGGGAAAATAATGGTGGTGTTATTGAAAATGTACCGTCGGCATACCAAGTTCTAGAGGTTTGCAAATGTTGTAGCCAACTTTGTCTTTCAAAAATCAAAATTCGACTGGGTCCATATGAGCAATCTGATAGTAGAAAATTTTCTACTATATCAGGTTGGGTGTGATATAATCGAAAAGAATCTGGTACGACTAAGGTGTCGAGAGTTGTAGGATTTGCTGGTGCTGCATTTATTTCATTCCGTTTTCGTCTAATTGTCTTTCTTAAGGCACAGTTGTTAGGTAATTTAGCCTGACAAGCTTGTGAAGCATTTCTAATGCATTCATTGATAACCTGAAACAAAAAAGAACTAAGCTATATCATACGATTTTTATAGCAAGTAAAATTTTTTAATAGGTGATTTAAAAAAATACCATCAGAACTGCTAAGGTTCGCAAATATTTGTGACCTTTGGCAGAATCAGTGACCTTGGAAAACAGCGGGAAACTACAGAGGATCTAGGTGGTCACGGGGCTTAAAAGACCCGCCCGCAATAACATAACATAACATAACATAAAAAAATACCTGAGCTGTAGTCTCTGTGCTTTCTCCAGCACGCTTCTTCAATTTTGTTACTATTTCAGCTACTTCTGTGGTGACCGCAGCAGAGTCGTGTGTGTGTTTATTCACCTCTTTGATAACTATATTATTTTTCGTATGAACTCTAGCTTTACACAAAAGTCTTCGTTCACATCTCCAAAATTTTACGTTTTCATCACTTTTGCTTGATGCATCGAATACGTAAAGATATCCGTTTGCCGAAAACTTTTCTTTTCCTCTTTCACTTAAAATTGTCACCTCCATTGTAATTACAAAGAAAATTATAATGGTGCAACGATCTAGATACTAAATTTTCTAGAGCTAGGGTCAGTATTTATATTACTATTAATAATACCCTTAGATTGCATACGTACCTGGTTTAATCCGAATCAAAAAAATTTCATAGAAAATATAATACCCACAAACATCAATATTTAAATAATACCCTTAATTGCATACTTACGTCTTACGTACCTGGTTTAGTAATCCGAATCAGAAGATTTTCATAGAAAATATCACAAACATCAATATTTAAATAATACCCTTAATTGCATACCAACGTACCTGGTTTAATCCGAATCAAAAATTTTCATAGAAAATATAATACCCACAAACATCAATATTTATTGCCTATTTTTATGACTAAATCTTAATTGTATACAACTATAAAATTTACAACCTGACGGCGAATCGGCGACGGCCAATCGGCCGACGGTGAATTGTCCCCACGGCGAATCGGAGACGGTAAATCGGCGACGATGAATCGGCGACGGCGAATTGTCCCATCCCCACCCGGTACCTACAATTCAGCGAAAAAGAATGGGGCGAATTTTTATCATACAAAGATGTGATTAACGACTTTATATATTCAACAAATTATTGTTCTACTATAGAAGCAACAAGTTTTGTGTTACAGTTTGAAAATTTTGAAAAATCTAAAGTGTTGAAAATAAGTTCCAACAATTCCAATATTTGGTTAGGATCTTCATCAGTAGAAAAAATGTGGAAAATATTACCATTAATAAAATATCATCAAGATAATTTTAAAAATCAATATACAGATTGTACGAATTATTTCGCTGCAAGCATTAGAATTAGAATCTCAATCAATACTATAAGATAGTAAAGAACAGAAACTTGTTTATCGGTTGCCGGCCGATATTTGAATTCGTTAATTCGCTTCGCTTCGTCCACTAGCGAATAGCGGGGATAGCGGGCGTGATTATTTCGTATGCTCTCTTTATTCCTTACATAGCAAAAGTTCAATTAGCTATCTCATTATTCTCATTGTATGCTTGCAGCGGAATAATTCGTACAATCTGTATATTAAGTACATTAAAAATATTAAAAGAAGGTATAAAAGGGAATGATGTTATAAATAATTCTCTCATGATAATGAAACCAATCAAAAATATAAATCCCGTCAAAATCGACTTATTGAATTATAATGGAGGTGATTTCACATCACTTGTACACATGGAATTATGCATACCGAGTTGCTCGAAAAAGTAATTGGGAATCAACTGCACTAAATTGTACATATACGGTTTTCTGCACGCATAAAGGAAGCTTCAATTATTTTAAATCCTGTATTAGATTTAGATCATAGAAATAATGTATTTGAAAAAATAAAACATTTTTAATCATTTTAACATTTTTTAATTATTTAATTAACCAAAAATTATAATTTAATCCCAACCATTTGACATAAAGCTTGTTTCCTTTTCTTTTTAACACTTTTTCAATTAAATAAACATCAGGATACTTCACTTTTTGTAATTCCTCAGTATAAAAACCACCTTCAATTTCTTCTTTTTTATCATCTTCTAAAATATATGTTGTTGGGTTTGTCAATTTCACTTTTTTAATTTTAAAAACTTCGGTAGTCCAATTAGGTGTATAACCTTTTGTAAATGTATGGCGATGCTTACTTATGCGATCAAAATCACTAATCAATAGTTGATTGAATGCAATAATATAACGAGCGTTTTTATCTGTAACTTTACTAGGTATAGCACCGGTAGTTGAATGTCTTGTATTATTATATTTGGCTACAATGTCGGAAAAAATTTTTAACCATTGATAGGAACCTTGCAAACTAAATTGTTTCCAAAGCATTGTTTTCAGAGTTCGAATAACTCTTTCAACTATACGGGCTTTTAAATTGGAAAATGCGCTGTAGTGATTAATATTATACTTTTTCATTAATTCTTGAAAATCATTATTGTAAAATTCTTTTCCACGGTCCGTTTGTAAATTTTTGATGGTGGCATTTGCGATATATTATTCATTGCTTTTGCAACATCACTACCTGTTTTTTGCTTTACAGGTTCAGCCCATACATATTTACTAAATGCATTAATTACAACTAATATGTAATTATATCCTTGATTTTCTTTATTATAAAGAGACATTATAGCTAAATCATGAATTAAATCGTGCAAACCTTTGATAATGTCTTCTTTTATATTTTTGTCTAGCCAGCTTATGCAATTTTTCTACAACATCAAATTTACTCATATTCCACTGGTACTTTTAAAACAAGCTCACAAACTGCAGAAACAATGTGAAAAGTTTTAGAAGTTTAAGAGAGTTCATCGCCCACACTAACTTCATGAATACTCGGTTAAAATAGTTTTTTATTTAACATAATTTAACATAAGTGGCGGCTATAGGAAACGTAAACTGTTTTGAATGATCAAATATATACCACACAAAAATTCCATCAGAATCGTTTTTGATATTTCCTTTTGAAGTACTTGTAAGAATTAGTATTGATTTAGTAAATAATTTTAGTTTGTTGCAAATATAAAACGTGGGTGGAAACGTCAGCGAAGACGTGGAAGGAGCATTCGCCATGGAACAACCATAATCGAGAAAATGACTACCAAATTTATTAAGAGGCATATTTAAACTAATTACATTATTAGAATGCACGAGTATTTATTCAATTATCCCACTCTCACGTAGTTCTTTAATAATTGAAATAATTTCATTTTGAACACCAGCTGTTTCAGAAGCTACTTATATTTTAATCTTCCTATTAATTCATTCATATATTCATTCAATATTTCATAATTCATAATCATCAAAATATACGTAATCAATTTTGGTTTTTGAATATTTCTTTAATGCACCTCCTCTTTTGCTTCTCATATTTCTGGTTAAAACACCTTATAGCAAACTGTTTGGTGCTGAATTTGATCGCCTCCTATCTACAGGTTTAGTTTCTAATGTTGGTTTAATTATAAAATCATACTTATTTTTTATATCATGAGGATAACTTTTTTTAATGGGTAAATTAGTGTTAGACGAGTAAAAACGAGTCGAATAGAAAATTCACAAACTCTTTATTCGGTCACCATTAACCATTACAATTAGTATAACGCCTACGCCGATAAGTAGATTCGCACTGAGAATCGATACGTCCATCGATTCTATACGCCCCGTCGTTGTCCACCCGACACGATCGCCACCTACGGTCCGGTCTCTCTCGTACACATATACCGAGTCTACCCCTTACGCTGGATTCTCGGTACATTCGGCCATCCTGCAAATTAAATGTCGTCATTAATTTATCAAAACTTCGCTCGTGCATTCGCTTGCACAAAATGTCAAGTCCGTCCTATACGTCTAATACTTTCGCCAAATTCGGTACTTTCACCCGAATCGCAATTCCTCCTAGTTGAATGGTACGATTTCAACCAATTGTTTACCATGATCGTTTGATGTCGTTTGTACCCTTCAACACCTCGTATCGCCTCGATGAAATATACTCCATTCGCCAGATATTTTCGCATCCAATATATTCCGTTGAACTCGTTCACCAGTTCACTACTGCTGACGCCTATGCCAGCCTTATGTGCAGTTGCCATTCGCCAACCTTATACTCAATCGCCGCCTTGAGCCTATTACTATAACACTGTTTCGTTGCCTGAGCAGATTCCTCAATGTTTGCCTAAACATTAATACGAATTGCACGTAACTTAAACTCCTCTAGATCACAATCAAATGTAGTAATCGCCATCATATTCGAACTTGTCGAAGTTATTAGCTTGTCCATTCCTGACATCTCAGTTTCCATAGAATCGCCTAATGCTAACGCCTTAGTCTCCATCAAATTGCATACTTTTAACACCTCAGTTCCTATAGAATCGCCTAAATCTGACGCCTCAGTTCCTATAGAATCGCCTAAATCTGACGCCTCAGTCGGTCTATCACCAGAAACCGTCGCCTGTGCACAGATCATTTAATATTCGCCTTGGCTTTAGTACGGTTCGCGAGTAATTCTGACTCCTCCGAATTAACGAACTAACACTACGGTCACCGCCGTATTTCGTACTTGACGAAGCCACTGAATCGCCTATTCCTGACGCCTCAGCTCGGCCTTCACGGACCGTTCCTTCAGTCCTCCCGACTCGCCCTGCTATCAGTCTTACACAACATGGTATGTTTTCGAGTAACCCTCCCGCTTCACCGTTGCGGTTCCACCTGGCTTCTCCTAAGCCTTTTCGCCTGGCTTCACCTAAGCCTTTTCGCCTTACTACGTCTCAAAACCTGTTGAGTAAGGTCGTCACCCCGCGCATCAGGCCGGACATCAATTTCGTCGTCGTCGTCAATTAACATTTTCTCGCACGCCTGATATTTACCATCGATGCCCTGAACGCCCCCTGCGTTTGCCAGACTATCACCGGTCTGATGACTGTCGTCAGTCTTTCGACTATCACCAGTCGTTCGACTATCACCAGTCGTGTCGCTAGCTAACTCGCCAATCGCCAAATCGGGTACTCTGCTATGATTAACGTAAACATCAAGTGCGCTGGTGAGAAATGCGTACTGGAGTTGTTCGTATTATTAAGGCCCCAAACAACGCCCGGTAGCTTCTCGTCCCATCGACTTTCAGTCTTCGCTGATGCTGATAACGTTTCTGTTGTCCACCTGACCGTTCGCCCTTGGTGTTGCCACCGCATTCACCACATGTTTAACACCCTTTTCTGATCGAAACTTCTTGCTCATGAACACCTTCGCTCGATCTTAAATCACTCACCTAGGATAATCAAAATCGCCAAATACTTCGTTAGATTTTTTGTCTGTTTCGCCAAGACAAACTTACTGAATCCGCCGATCAACACCAAAATATAAATATTGCCTTTCGTACTCCTTACGAAGATACCCATGTACGCCATACCAAATGGTATCCGCGTTTCCGCCGTATCAAAGGCCGCCACTCAATTCGATGAAGTTGTTCTTTGCCTCGCCGATATTGCTCTTTAGCAAACTCACACCTAAAACATGATTTAATACATTTCGACACAAATCGCCTCATTTTAGGAAACCAATAGGTCTCAGATAATAATGCAATACATTATTCACACGCCGGGTGTCCTATGTCATTGTAATGACGTACAATCTCGCCAAATATAAATATTAGGTTTGTTCCTACAACAGTCAGAAATAGTCGGTGGTCGTCAGGAGTCTGCGCAGTAATAATTTAGGCGTTCCAACAAAATTCAGACATCTCTGATTCTGACTTGGTTAACAATTTATTGTTTCAACAGTTCAAGGGACTGGTTTTGTGATAGTCAGAAAAATTTACTGATAGTACAGAGATTTAGAATCCGGCGCAAGCGCATTTTCAATTAGGGCTTAATTTGTATTTCTGAATATAGGTTAATTATTAGGTTTTGTTGTTTGTTGTTTGTTGTTTTTGTTTGATATTTGGTAAATATGTAATAAATGTAAAGACTGTTCCATCAAGAAATCGGAAATTTGATAACACCATTCAATTATAAACCGTGCATGCGAAATAGAAGAGTCAGAAACTTATTGGTAACAAATCAGTGACTCACAATATAATCACCTTTTTCTCACTTTGTAAATCGCCTTTATGTGATAATCTACGCCATCTGTCGTATTGACTCCTGCGATCGGGGATCATGCCATTGCACCGTCGCAAACCAATCACCTCCTTCCATTTGCACTGCATTAACACCAACATTTTCAATCGAAGAATCCCTGCTAAGAACATCACCATGCTGCACTTTGAATTTGGTTATTTCACGTCCACATCGTACTCCTGAATCGCTAGCTACCACCGTGCTAATCGAAGAATTAAATCTCTTTTGAGTAAAGCCATTCTTACACCACCGCACAATTCACCTAATCACCTAATCGCCTAATCACCTAATCGCCAGTGACCACTTTGTCAGTACAATGTACGCCTACTAATAAACTTTAAATCACCTGATAGATTTGATCATCGCCAGGATCTCCAACTCGTAACTATGATACACTTGCTCTTACGCCGTAGTAGTTCGACTGTAATATTCAGTGAATCGCCATTTCTCATTGCTCGCCAATTGTAAAAGAATACCAAATACGTTCAATTTACTACCGTTTATATGAACTTCAATATCCGCCTGACTATCATACAATGCTAACACCGGCCTACTGGATAAATATTTCTTGATTTTTCCGAACGCCTTCTGTTGTTCGTCGCTTCATCGCCAAGGTATAAGGTGTTTCGTAAGTTTAGTTCAAGTTCTCGCCATGATTGAGAAGTTGGAAATGAATTTCCGGAAATATGACGCCAAACCAAACAAATAGTCGCACGCCGTGTACGTTTTATGATCTGGGAAATCAAGCACCTCCTGCACTTTACACCTCCCATGTTGAACGCCTTCACTGCTCACCTTGTGACCTAAATGTTCGATGCTACTCGGCAAAAAGGAATATTTTCTGATTTGAGCTTCACGCCTGATTGCTCTCTTAATTTAACACCAACTCCAACTACATCAAGTCTTCTTCTTCGCCATTTGAAGTAATGAGTAGATTCCAGATACGCCAATACGTCGCTATAGCGCAATTGCCCAAAATTTTACAAATCGCTCTCGCGCTCAATGTCTCGCCGCACCATGTAACCTTTTCTTTACAATTGTGGTATAAATATGTTTCGCTCACCCGTGAACAGTCACCTCTTCACGTTGGAATCCGGGTCGCCAGTGTCGAAACGATTGATTAACTGAACCCTAACGCCAAGAGTCGAAACGCCGACGTCGATACCTCTCTCTCTGTGATGGCACCTCGATCACGAGAAGTAAACGGTGTCTGAGTCGCCTTTTTCGCCATCGCCTTCAACTTCATCGATTTATGAATTACTAATGCCGCCTGTTACCTAGCCGCCAGCTCTACGCCTTCCATAAGGCCACCCGTCCTAAGCGTTTCATAAGGCCACCCGCCCTACGCGTTTCATAAGGCCACCCGCCCTACGCCTTTCATAGGGCCACCCGCCCAATGTTCTTTATGAGGCCGCCTGCTCGATACTTTCCATGAGGCCGTCCGCTCGATGCTCTCCATAAGGCCGCCTGCTCGTGTAGCGTTTGCCAATTCTTCTGTCGGGGTATTAGCTATGCTCAGGTTACGCCGCTGTGAGCCCGCCGTTCCTCTTCCAGCTCACGATCTAGTTCTGCATCTGCATCAAGATTTCGTCGCTAGTACTGCTCATTATCTAAAATATTAACGTCAATCAATCCTTAGTTCATCGCCGTTCAATTGGAATACTATAACATTGGATTTCAGGTCAATTATCGCTTTCCATTGGTATAGAGTCCTCATTCCAATCAGTAGCGCGACCGGTAAGTTACTGACCACAGATGTTGTAAGGGAAGTTCGTACCTTTCCAATTTGCACATCAACTTTGGTTTCGCCGAGGGTTGTCACCCTCATATCACCTACCGCTAATAAGTTCCGTTTTCTACTAGCGTTTATGAATGTCGCAAAATCTTCCCTTACAATATCCTGTTCTGAACCGGTATCTACAATTACAGTCGTTCCCCTTCCATTAACAGTAGCGACGATTTGCAGGACTCTATGTCGGGTGGCTACTGGCTCCCTGTTGGCTAGGACAAGTCCGGGAGCTACCGACGTTGTCCTTGCTCGTTTGGGTCACTTCTCGGTCGCGAGTTGCAGGCAGCGGCTAGGTGACCCGGTTTTCGGCAATTGAAACAGATGGGTCGTCCGTCTGCAGTTCTTGTATTGGGAATATTGCGCGGTGCTTGGCCATTCCTCTGATTCCATTCAGAATTTCCTCTATTACGCCGGTCCCTGTCGTTTCTACCCCGCTGGCCGTTGTTTCGATTTGGCGCACCCGCTTGAGGCAAGTTGTATTGGGACGGGTACCCCATAAAGGGCGGTATCCCCTGTGGGGGGTAATACATCGACGGTGGGAAGAAGTACGGAGGTAGAGGTGTAGGTGTACCAAACTCCGGATACCCATTATCGTCCCTGTCCCTGGGGTGGTGGACGGTTGGCGCTAGCCTGCCGCGTTGATTATCCCTTTCTGATGTGGACTCCACTCGACGATTCTCCTGCGTGAGAAACGTTAGTTCTTTTCCATTCGTCTCGTCTTCTGTTAAATAGCTGAAAGATGCTTTGTTGTTTAGGATATCCTGTAATCCCATCACCACCTCCTTAAATTTATCCATCGAAAGGGTATTGCCTCTCAACAGCCTATACGGAGTATACAACCCAGGGTCCAACCCATTTTCGAAGAATTTCGTAAAGCCTTCGACGTCCACAAGGCCTTCAGATCGTAGAAATAAGACTTTACTGACTCGCCCTTCTTTTGTTTGCGGTTGAGCAATCGCATTTCCAACCGACGCCTTGCGTCTCCTTCGTCGAACTCCGATTCCATGTCCCTCTTTATTTGAGGCCATGTCTTGGTCTCATTCTCGACCTTGTCCATATACTGGGCATACCATATGTTGGCTGCCCCCTCAAGAAACGTTCCCAAATAAAGTATTTTTAGAGCATTGCTCCATCCATTCGCTATTGCCGTCCTCTCGTAGGTCGATAAAAACGAGTGTACGTCCCCCGTGCTAGGGTTGAACGTCGGCGGCGATATGAATTGTGGTCGGGCAGCTTTTTGCTCCGATTGTCTCGCCTCCCTTATTGTTGTATCAGCCATAACTACGTTGAATAATCCGGAAGGTCCCGGTCTAATCGGCTGGTTTGGCCCTAAACTATCCTTCGGTGGGTCTTGTGCGATCTGTACAGGTTGGTCTATCTGTTGTTCAACTACGGTTTCTTCCAAGCGATGTCCAGTTGGCTCAGGGGTGATAGGTGGCGATCGAGGCGTAGCCACCGAACGTTGAAATGGGTTAAGCGGGGTATCTAACTGTGTACTGCTAAGGGGAGGGGTAAATTTGTCAACTAGTCTAACCGTAACGTTAACTTTTTTCGCTTCGCTCCTTGTAGTCGGACCAGGCATTTATGATATAAGCTGCCGTTTTTCAGGTCACATTGACTCGTCCGTCGTGACCTCGTTCCTCAATTATTATTACTCGTACAAATAATAAATCAATGCAATCGAACAGTGAAAATAAATAAAACAAAAAATGTCAATTACGCAACCTAGTCTACTCTGTATCGGCCGAGAAATATTGCTGACTTTAATTTTTACTAGTATTCCATACCATTGTAATACCTTTTTACTAACTAGATTAGTTCGACCGTTTATCAATGACCCACTTTATACCTAGTTCCGCGGGGGTTAATTGTGAAGAATTAACCTTTGAGATAGAAGCTAGGCGCCTCCACCATGTCACGAATAGGGGTCTAGGGGGTTGTAGCTCGATAATGACAAGAGACTTTGTTATAATAAAATAATAATATTTATTACTGATTAACAAATGGCTCGAAATTACAATAGTTCCGGTAACTTAGGAACGTCAACACGGGTAATAGTGCAGCAATATAGCGCAGTGATACAACAGTGCTAGGGTCATTCGTGCCCAAAGGTGCACTCCCGAAATAACAGTATAGCTTAAAATTTGGATATCAGAATCCCAATATCAAAATCGCTTCAAAATCGAATATAACCAAACTTATCTCTACACCTACCTCATATGTAGGGGCTATTTGTACGGCGGCGTCTCTAGTATAATTAAGCGCAACGTCGCTGTCCAAGGGTCGCTGGTAAGGGCACGTCACAAAGAGACTCACTTCTCGAACGGTACTCTAACGTACTTTCGCGTCTAGCCGCAATTCCTCGTCAAGAGACACTCCCCTAATCTGGGTCAAACCGCAGTATTTACCGGGAGAACTTGTGCTGACTCGTCCACGAGTCTTCAAAAGTTCTTTTTGCAATCTTAAATATTATACAGTGCTTTCATTTCAAAACTAGCCACCCAAGATAACTTTTAAAATATCTTTAAAACAAAAGAACAAAAAAACACGTCAATTTTTATTCACGGGGGGACAAATTTTACAGGTATCTGTCACCCTGCAGTTTCAACCCCTAAGCGGGGGTGAATATCACTTCTAAAAGTTTAAATAGGAAGGGGTATTATGTGATAGCTCTTTTTAAAGGTCTCTTTTTTCCAATCTTTTGACACATTATTTTTTTAAATCGGATAATTTTTTAACGAGTTATGAGCTAGGAACCGTTAAAAATTTGAAATTTTGAATTGGAATTAAAAAAAGTACATGAGTATAAATACCGAGATAAGCAAGTGAGAAAAAAACCTTAAATGTTTTTACAAAAGATATTTTTGACTATAAATTTAAACAATTTACTATTAGTATTTTGGTTTCGTTGTGTACTGACCAACAATTTTCGACAATGGTTTATTCTTTACAAGAAAGAATTGAAATAATCTTTAGTTATGGAGAAGGACAACACTGTGCACGCAGAACTGCTCATGTTTTTAATCAAAGACATCCCGATAAAAATGTTAGACATCAGTATGTGTTGGATTTAGTTCATAAATTTCAAGAAACTGGAAGTGTGTGCAATAAAAGTGTCAAGAATCGTAGAGTTTTAACTGAAGCTGCACAAGTTGAGATTTTAGGTCATTTTGCCATAGATCCTCAAACATCAATACAAAAAGTCACCAGGTTAACAAATATTTCCGTCGGCTCGGTGCATAAAACGTTACGGCTAAATAATTTTTTTCCCTACAAAATACAGCTTTTACAACAGCTTGCTGAGGATGATTATGACAGAAGATTAGAATTCTGCGAATTAATGAGTCAAAGAGCAAATGAAGACCCTAATTTAATTAAAAATATTTGTTTTTCTGACGAGGCAGGATTCTTTTTAAATGGATTGGTCAATAAACATAATTGTAGATACTAGGACAATACCAATCCACATGTTTTTCGGGAAGAACACAATTAATATCCTCAGAAAATTAACGTATGGGCCGGAATTCTCGGAAATAAAATTATTGGTCCTTTATTCATGGAAGAAAATTTAACTGGGGAATTGTATTTGGACTTATTAGAAAATTTCATAAATCCCCTTATAACCGAATCTTTAGAAAACCAAATAGATGAAGATGGAAATTTGTTGCTAGACGAAGAAAACCTATTTTTTCAACAAGACGGAGCACCTCCACATTATGCCTTGCCTGTACGAAATTGGCTTAATGAGACATTTCCAAATAAATGGATCGGAAGAAGGGGCGCTATAGAATGGCCAGCTAGATCACCCGACCTAACGCCCCTTGACTTTTTTATGGGGACATCTAAAAACTGTGGTGTATAAAACTCAACCTCGCGATATTCTTGAACTTAGACGTAGAATAGTGGAGGAGTGTGAGCGAATTACACCAGAGACGCTTCAAAAAGTGCGGGAGGAATTCGAGCTGCGACTTTACCATTGTCTTGCAAACAATGGCGGACATTTTGAACATCTAATTTGATTACAAGGTAATTCTAATACTAATAAAATATTAATAATGCAAATACGATCTAAATAATAATTATTTTAATTTGAAACTTTAAAATGGCATAACTCTGTAAAAAATAATCTGATTTAAAAAAATAATGTGTCAAAATATTGGAAAAAAAGAGACCTTTAAATAGAGCTATCACATGATACCCCTTCCTATTTAAACTTTTAGAAGTGATATTCACCCCCACTTAGGGGTTGAAACTGCAGGGTGACAGATACCTGTAAAATTTGTCCCCCCGTAAATAAAAATTGACGTGTTTTTCTGTTCTTTTGTTTTAAAGATATTTTAAAAGTTATCTTGGGTGGCTAGTTTTGAAATGAAAGCACTGTATAGTAAATATTAAATAAATTCATTATGATTCGTGGTTAAACAATTTGGAAATGTTTGCCGAGTAAATAAAATATTTCTAAATAGGTTGAATCTTGGTCCGTGCGGTTTGAGCCCTTTTTCCACTTGTGACAATACCTCTGTCGCCTAGCGTATTTCTACACAATTTAATCATGTGGTAAAACATAATATGAATGTTTTCGTTCGTTATTGGGTGGCGAAAATACATTTTCATATCTGGCAACGTAAAATTTGCTCCCAATAGCTTTGCCATTGACATATTGGGGGGACAACCATCAAAGGTCAAACTCTTGACGATAACGTTGGTTTGGCTTAAAGCTTATAAGCAATCATTAACTAAGTTTAACTTTTCTTCCCTGTTAACTGTTCGATCAAAAAATAGGCTTCTGAAACTTTCCAACCCGAATTTAGAGCAACTACCATGAATACTAAAGCATTTTTGGCTCTAGGTAGATCGTCGCTGCAGTAATTTCGAGTTCCAAAATCCACATAGCCTATCTGCCTTTTGCCGACAAAATCAACATGCTCTCTGATTGCCATTTCGTCCATTATCAACCCACAAATTAAATTTTTACCTTTATCTTTTTCTATTTATACTTTAATAGAAATAGCATGTAAAACTTTAGCCGTCTGGCCAGGTAAACCATTGACAGAGCTTTACCATTTTGAAAGAGTTCGAGGATGGGGTAAGCTGTTATTAAAAAAATTCTCTTACATATTTATAGGCGGAAGTGAATAAAAATTTGGAGTCAGTGCGAAATTTCTTAATTATGGTGTTAATTGTCTTCCGCCGCTTTTCATTTGCCTTAAAAGAAGTTGCTTTTGGGCATCGGGCATTATTTCCTATAAATAAGAAATATGATGAAATTGGTAATATGTTAATTATGGAAATTTTCCATTACCTTCATATATAGACATGCATTAGATGAAATTTTGTTTTTTTCTTGTAATTGTTCTAATAAAGAATTGAGATGATATATTTTTTTCTTTGTCTCCTAATCTCTTACATGTAGAGCTTTATTTTTTTGTTTGTAGTCAATCAAAGATTTTCTTGATAAATTAAAATATCGCTTTCGTTTTGTTGGAGATTGTGGGTCCTCTTCGGTGTATTCTTTTATGTGAAATGGAGTTCTTCGTTTTCTAGAAAAACAAAATCATTGAAAATGTACAAAAATATAAAATATTTGAGTAACATATAACTTAATACCTATATTTATTTCACAAAAACGAGGTGATATACCTTTGATGAACAACAAAACAATGATGAATAATCAATAAGTTGGTGTAAAAGGGCCTTCGTCAAGTGATAATTCTGATGGTTCTATTGCTGTTGATGTTGAAGGTCTGTCATTTAATGGCCTTATTAAGGGTGTTTCATTTGGTATCTCTGGTATCTATCGGAATTTAGGCTCAGCTGAAAAATTTCTCATTCCTTTTTATTCGACGTACACCCATCCGATTCTGTTTTGATACTGGCGAAACCGTCGATTGCCGTCGATATTATTTGATTTTGAATCTAACCGAACACCAAAGCGCGGAGTGCGATCCAATTGAACAATTAAATTTATTAGAATTCATTGCGACGTTTTATTGATATGTACACTGGTAGACTGGATTTCAGCCGGCTAAGAATTTAACATTTATTTCCCTATTATGCGCGAATAATTTTCCAACAGTGTATAATTTTGTTATAGATGGTAAACATTGTACAAGTTGTACAAAAAATGAATAATATAAATAGCATTTAATTCTCACAAAATAATTGAAGACAAAAGCGTTTCATTTAATAAAAATTGTTAAAAAAACTTACAAAATTGGTGAATTCATATTAGGAAACTAATTAAACGTTGTAAGGGGTTATGGGTAAAAAGATTATTTAAATAGGTTCAGCATGCGTGAGAGGTCAAATCACAGCTTCAGGACATTGAACAGGTGTATAATAATCGAACAGTGAATGAACAAACTTGAGAGTAATACGTAACAATAGATATCAACGGGTTGAGGTTAACCCTGAACAACATAACATTCGAAAGTCTTATTCACGGTTTGTAGAATAATACGGTTACCTCACTTTGCTGGCAAAAGTGGGGGGAATACGTCACCAGTATGCTAGAGTTCGCTTGAGCCTACTAATCGTTACGAGTTTTCGTAGTTTTCCTCGTAGTTTTCTTTTGTTGTTGATGTTAATTGTGGTTTCTATTGAAGTTTTTTGAGTTTTCGTGTTTTTTTTATTGTGTTTAACTTCTTACCACACAGCAAATTTACGACTCTAGGATATATCAGGGACGTCAATAATGAGACATAGTATATCTCTGAGATCTTCAGAAATATTTTTGAGATATAATCGGGATATCTTTGAGATATCTTTATGTCCGCCTTGTAAACATCTCAAAGACGTGTTATTGAGATATCTCAGAACCGTTTAAAAATATCTCAAAGATATCTCGCAGCTTATATACTTAGTGCATCTGAGATATTATTTTAAATATTATTGAGACATAACCAGAATACTAAGAAAGTACTTTATTTTTTCAAATCTTATTAAATTACATCATTCTGTTCTTGCTCGCTCTTGTTTTTCTCTTTCCCGGTCCTTCCTTAATGTTGCCAGTCTTAGCCAGTTCTTTATAACTTCCGATATTTCATAGTCTGAAGTTAGTTCTTTACCTTTTTGACTGCGAATTGAATCTGAAAAATAAAATTCAAGTATTAGAAAAACATTTTACAGTGAAATTGTGAATGAAAACTCGATGTAACGAAAATTGTATTCTATTATTTTTTTCTTAAACAACTTTTGTTTCACTTGAGTAACTACCTTTTATAATTTTGACCAGCTCTAATTCACAAAACATATTCTTCTTCTTTGCTCCAACCCAACTGTAACATGCCGCACAAGAATTTGTTAAGAAAGCTCGAAGAATATTTACAATTGAAGTTTTTGTATCCTTCCCCAACAGAAGACGACTTCGTTGAAACTAAAATGAATATATAAATCATTATAAAATCTTTAGATAAGTAATTTTTATACTTACAACATATTTTCGTAAATTATCATTAGTTTTTAACATGTTGTTGATACGTTCCATTTCTTCAATGGTGTTTACAGGGAACACACTTTCAAAAATTTCTCTGCACGGATCATCATTTGGTAAATCTTTTTCCCTTTCAACAACTCCTAGTTCGAGCGAATTCAACCTATCCAATATTTCCTGTTGCATCAGGGACACTGCCACTACTTTTCTCTGGACGTTTTGTAATAATTTCATGCAGTCCTCCTGGAAGGCTAAAAATTACACAAAAATTGATTTATGTAAATACTCTTATTTACAAATTTACTTACTTATTGTTAGTTGGGAGGGAACTTCCATTCGTGTATCTTTTGCAGGCGTACAATTAACTAAAATAATTGATCCATTTGAAATTAAGTTTTCTATTAAAACGTAGTTAAGAAAAGTACAGTACTCAAAAAGTACGAAAAGCACTCACCTGTTTTGTCAGTTGGAAACGTTGGATATGCAGTATCTTCATCTTCATCGTCTGATAAAGAATATCTTGTTTCGCGATGTTTTATTTGCCTTTTTTGTACAATTGTTGTATCCATTTCATCTTCGGAGCTGGATAATTTTTTTGTCGCCTTGTACTTTCTTTTTTTCTTTTCTTCTTCTGGATCTGTTGTACAAATGTCACTCTCATCTTCAGCTTCTTTCACTTTTTTTAATCCATACTCATAATTATCTGGAAATATATAACATTTTAGAATAAATATAGTCTAACATCTTTAGGGAAAGTAATCATTTTCTCACCTGTAGAATATAAAATTCTTAAAATTTGACATTTTTGCCAATCTATGCCAGGTTTTATTGAATTTTTAACGGCAGCGTTGTATTTAGCTGTAGTTTTAAAATTCGGCCAGAAAGCTTCATTGTCGCTGTTGATCCAAAGTCTTGGAATAAGTTGCAGGCCATCATCAAACTCAACTACGCAGTACTTCTTATTCATTTTGAACTCTAAGTGTTTAAAATGGAACAAAATTATTATTTTCTATTGTTGCCATAATTTAAAAAAATACTTACCTCACTATGGAGTAAGGGAATAACAACAAATGTATTAGCTTCAAAGGGCAATTTCATATATTTGCACCTAACTTCAGTTAACGGCCAAGTTTTGAGCGCGGATAAGTGTGAAACTACATAAATATCAAGTTTAGATGAATCACAGGGTTTGTGAAATAAATTTTCTTTCTTTACGAATTCTCTACCTATTAGTAACATAGACTGTGCTTCAAACGAATAGGCAATGTTTTCTAACACTACAATATTGCCATTTTTGCCCAAAAAACAATTATCAGAAACAGAAAAAGCTTTTAATATGAATTGATCATTTTGTATTGAATGATATTGAGGATTTGAACATCCTTCAATGAGGGGACCACGAGTATGCAATGTTTTATCAACCATGAAAAATTTTAGATTTTTGTTTTTTGGCAAAAGCTTCCATGTTTGTGTACCTAAGGCTTCTATTTCAGTAGTTCTAAAAAATAATTGTTGAAGTGGTCTTTCAGATTTTCTCAGTAATTTCTTTATCGATGACATATAGTTTTCAAATTTGAAAGCGCTGAAATTATCCAATACTCCAAATTGTTTTACATCTTCAGCAAGATGTAACAGGTTATGAACATTATGGGAAACATTGTATTTTTTGTAAATTTTTTCATATGTCGAAACAAAGATGTGCAGTAATTTATTAGCATATTCAATGGTTTCACATTCATTTTGAATACAAAGCATTCTAATTGCAACATGTAGTGTAAGAAAATTTTCATAAACTTTTCTTCTTAAAATGCCGGAAAAACAAATTGGCCCTATATAAAGCAGTAACATTCGAAACTCTGTTGCTTTAAATAATTTTAAGTAATCCAATGAACGGGGTCTTCTAACAAATTCTTTGGGTATATAATGCTTTAAGCTTGTAATTCTTTGTGATATAGATTTAATTTTAGAACTGGGTAATCTGACAGATAAATCACCCCCGGTCCATAGGAGCAGAAGTCTTTTAGTTATACCAAGACATAAAAGGTGCATATAATCCAGTGGAACTCCTTTTACTAAGTCAAAATTAGGAATTTGTTTTAAAATTGTTTCACGAATATGGTATTCTTCGTCACTTTGGGCTCTAAAGCTTTCATCTGTTCTTTTACCACATGTACTGCCAGGAAAACAAACTCGGTTATTTAAAAAATCACCATTTATCAAACATTTTGTGCAGCTTGAATAGCCAGAATGCCCTTTAACGCCTAATACAAAAGACTTTGCTGGTGCATCACATACTATACCTTTTAGAATAAAAGGAATTATTTTATTATTTATGCATAAACCATTATTTATTAAATCTGTACAATCTTCGACAAAATTTGATAAAAATTCATTGACATCTTGTGGTTTTTGAGGACCAAAATAAACACCTATTATAAAAACATTTGAAAACCCTGAAATATTTCCTAATATTGGCCATAAAGAATTGGTAGACGATTTACCAATAGGCAAACCGTCGATATTTATCAATAATTCAACTATTTCAATGTTTTCATTTATCATTATTTGTAAAATTCTTTTCAAGCCAAAATGAACATATTCTCCTGGACATACAGTTTTAAGCACACACGTTTTTGCTGTATGAAGTAGTGTTCTACTATCCAGTGGAAGGTTAGAAAAACAATTGTGATTATGTAAAATATTCAATAAACTATTAAGTGAAACATGAGAAATATTATGTGAGATTGCCCAGTTAGCTAAACTAGATCTTATATTTTCAGCTTCTAACCTGAAATCTGTAGTAATACTGGAGTTGGTCATCACAATATTATGATCACAATTTTCTGAAGGTTCTGAAGATTCACTTAGTGTTAATAAACTGGGCTTAGGAGGAGAAAAATGTGTCACTTCGATACTTTCTTGAGAATTACATTCATCATCACTTGATTCAATAAAATTATTAACAGGAACAGGTTTCTGTGTTTCAAAGTTATTAACTTCTTGAAAAGTGTTGGTTATTTGTTTTTCAGGCTTATTCTTATTAACTTCAATTAAATTTCTTTGGACAAGGCGCCGCAAATGCCTCTTACTTACTGTACTAACTGATTTAGATTTAGGCATGTTTAATTCATAAAGAAAGGAATAAATAATAAATATAAAATAAAGGAAATTAATAATCCAACTATTAAGTATTAAATTTAAAAGATGCTTACTCAAAAAAAACCGTGTAACCGAAAGACATTGCACATTGCAAACCAAAAAGTGAGGTTAGTTGATCGTTTTCGCTCTAATTCTTTATTTTAACGATTGTGACATTTTCGATTGTTAATCATTCGATTCGATAAGTGACAGAATTCGATTTTAGTACGTTTAAATTATAAAAAGAATGCCTAAAATCAACTTTACATTAGGATTTTTGTCATATTTGCTTTTATTATTTGTTCTAGAGAATACTCTGTTATTATACAAGTATTAATTATTTCGAATCTACATATTACCGATTTAATTCTTATAATCGATTAATCGATATAATTTTGGTACCGCGGAAAGCAGGGAAACAAAAACAAAATGCAGGCATCTGCATTTATGTCTTTTTCTAAACTGACCAATCAGAAAACTATTCGCAATTCGCAATTCGTAATTCGCAAGTATATGGAATGCCCTTTAAGCAATGATATATACAGCACCGTAAAGTGTTATAAGAACCAAGAACCAATCAGAACGTGCCACGTTGGCTGTGGGCTCGTGTACAATAGCTAAATAGTACAATAGCTTAGCAGATCATCCCAAAAAATTAAGAAAAAAAATATGTGAAAATATTACCATCAAGCAATTGATAAAGCTGTAACTATCTCAGATACATCTCAGACATATCACTATTCACCAATATATATGTTACCAAGCTTTCAATTTTTTTAAATGTCTCGGAGACATTTCAGAAATTTCTGAGATATTGTGATCAATATGTGATCTGATTGAGATGGTACTGAGAGATTTGATGCTGTGTGGGTTAGTACTATATCAGACTATTTAAAGACTATTTTCAATTATTAATTAGTTCTAAACATTATATATTTCTTTCATCGCGGAGTCAGGTAAATATAAAAATTGTTACTATATGATTTGAAATTATTTTTTAATATTTTTCCAATATTCTATCGTAGAAATGACTGGAACAGTTTGTTATGTGGCTACTTGTAAAAGTAATAGTGAAAGGGCAAAAAAGGAAGGGGAATTAATAAGATTTTTTACTTTCCCCAAAAAAAAGGAAGTTTTGAAACAATGGGTTCGTCTTTGTAGAAGGAAAAGTCCCTTTGATCCAAAAAATAAACGTATTTGCAGTAAACATTTTGCGCTGGATCAGTATGAAGACATGATTGAAGCTCAGATAAAAAATACTATGCCAAAAAGACTCAAAGAAACAGGTAAGTTTGTCAATGAAATCTTTCTCTAAAAAGTAAGTGTTTTATTGTTTATATTTTAGCTATTCCATCGCTTAACCTTCCATTGGTACCTGAACACACTATTAGTCAAAGAAGCAAGAGAATGGAATTAAAAGAGCAGAAACGGATCGTTGAAAGTCTCTTAATAGATGAAGCTCCCAAAGAGAATGCTTCGCCCCAGGATATGTCCGCTTGTAGTTCAAACAGCCTATTACAAGACATAAGTAACCATCAAAGCCAACATGAAATATTAAATCAAAAATATATCGCTCTTAAAGAACAATGTGAAAAATTAAAAAATCAAGCGCAACAAGACAAAGCAGAAATAGAGAACCTTATTACCACAAACAAGAAATTGCAACTCAGTGCTGATCATAGTCAAAATACGTTGAATGCAAAAGTTAAAGGCCTTTTAGAAGATTTTTTAACGCCAAATCAAATTGAAGTTTTATTAAAGCATAAAACCAAAGCCAGATGGAACAGCGAAGAAATTTCTAAAGCATTTACTCTAAGATATTTTAGCAAACGTGCCTATATTTATGTTAGAGAAACATTAAAATATCCATTGCCAGGTATATCAACACTTCAAAGATGGGCATCAAGCATCGACTTACAACAAGGAATATTGAAAGACGTCTTAAAAATAATGAACATATCTGGAGGGGATAAAACTAATTACGAAAGGGTGACTGTACTTTCTTATGATGAAATTAAAGTAGCATCACTTATAGAATATGACCAAAAGCTTGATAAAATTGTTGGTCCCCACTCATATATGCAGGTTATAATGGCAAGAGGCCTCTTTAGCTCATGGAAGCAGCCAGTGTTTATTGGTTTTGATACCAAAATGACCAAGTCTTTGTTGCAAGAAATTATTAAAGAGCTAAATAATATTAACTACGATGTTGTGGCATGTGTATCTGATTGTGGAGGTGGAAATATTGGACTTTGGAAAGAAATGGAAATAACAGTTAACAACACATATTTTGTTCATCCAGTGACTGGAAATAAAATATTTATGTTTGCTGATGTACCCCACACGTTAAAATTAATTAGGAATTGGCTCCTTGACCATGGATTCAATTTAGAAGATGGGACTGTTATTACTAAGGAACCAATTATAGCTCTAATAAATGATTCCAGAAGTGAAATTAGTTCGTGCCACAAGTTAACGCGATTACATATTACTTGTGAAAAAGCACAAAGACAGAATGTGTCTTTAGCAGCTCAGCTGTTGTCTCATACAACAGCTACAGTTTTAAGGAGATATTGCCCTGGGCCAAATAAACAGTTGGCTCAAAATGTGGGAGGATTCATTGAGCTTATTAATAAATGGTTTGATATTTTAAATTCATATTGTCCTTCCGAGACCGTCAACTCTAAAGTACCGTACGGAAAAAAATTGGAATTGCAAAATGAGGTTTTAGACCAACTAATTAAAACATTTTTAAACATGCGTGCAATTTCCAAAAACAGTCTGCAGACTTTCCAAAAGGCAGCAGTTATTTCCTCATTATCTTTGAAGGAATTATTTCAAGACATGAAGGAGAGATATAAAGCTTCTTATATCTTGACACATAGATTGAATCAAGATTGTCTTGAAAACTTATTTTGCCAGGTATAGTTATATATATAGTAAATTCAAAAAAAATTTTTTAACTTTTCAGATTAGATCAAGAGGCGGCTTACATGACCATCCTGCTCCCCTTAATAGTATATATAGATTAAGGATGATTCTTGTTGGAAAAAACCCAGGGATCGTACAGAAAAATACCAATTCGCAGCAGCTAAAGGAGGCAGACCAAGAAGAGTTTGTACTCGCTAAAGCACTAAATCAGGCTAGTATTGGTTCTTTAAAGGAAATCATACCAAAAGTTACTAGCGATGAAGAAATGAGTGAGATTTCGAGTACAACTTCTTCTGATACGTCAACCAAGCCAATTTATGAAAAAGATGGTTTGGTATATATCGCTGGATATCTGGCCAGAAAACACCAGAAAGAATTTCCAGAGCTTGGAACCTACACATATAAAAATGAGGCCAAAAACCTTCATTCGTATGCAATGCCGTCATGGGTACAAAGCCTTTCGTTTGGTGGCTTAACTGAGCCCTCATCTACGTGGCAAAGTGACGTTGAACGTTTGGATAAGTGGTTCATTAAAATTCATAAAGACAAATTTAAAATTAAAAATAAAATTGTTAGTCGTACAACAAATTTTATTAGTAAAAAAGAACCACTCATCGCAAAACAATTAATTTTTTCATTTGTACGACAAAGGCTATTTGTTAGAATAAAATACCTTAATTTAAAAAAATCTGAAGAGTATACATTAAATAAAAGAAAACGTGACAGCGATGAAGCCAGAAAATTTTCTAAAAAAATGAAAAAAACTGTTACGTAAAGTTTTCTTTAATATTAATTTAATCTTGTTAATTCATATTTATTCGTTTCATCTCATATCGTTTATTTATTATATATCTCGTTTATTTATATGTTTATAATGTTTATTTATATTTACTTTGATATAAATATATTTTGTCGTAATACTTTGTTTTATTTAAGAATTTAAGGCCCAAAATAACTATAATAATATGTACCGTTTAATGGGTATACAAATAAACCATTTATCATTTAATTCAAAAAATACTCGTCTTCTTTTAAATTTTAATATATTTATGGAAAATATACTTTTAGTAGTTATTATTCCTGTCCATTGTCACAATTTTTATAATATTTTACCCTCTAAATATTATTAAAAACATTATTTTCATTACACTTGAGATGGTCGGAATATGCCACTCGAATTCTTGTGACGTCACGAGATACCGGTGCGTGATTGGCTAAAAAGTTACGAGACAACCGTATTATTCTACAAACCGTGAGTCTTATTATCTGCGGCCTCGCTGACGTGACTCTGTGACACTCGTGACACTGTTGACAGACGTCATTACGTGGCCTCTTACGTCGCGTTACAACGTTAATAATTTATACAGCGTGTCTCAAAATAACTATTCCTAATTTTTATTAATGATAAAGGGCACATTTTTTATTTATAAACTAGTGTCCGACAATGTCTCGGTGTCAAGGAAAATTAGAGGTCATCTATTTGGAAACTGTGCATTAAGATAATTTCGGCAATTTAATCGAAAATGAGCAAAACAATATTTCTTCGAATTTGAACTGGAACATCTTCAAGCAATTTTGGTAAAGTATGTTCCAGAAAAGTTCTTTTCTTCATTTCTCAGGCCTCAGTTGCCAGGGCTATTCGGCCTATGGTCAGTAATTACTAGGACACAATAATTTAGAATTAAAGATTAATGTAGCTTGCTGTTAAAAACATAGAAATAATTTTGATGTTTTCGCTACTTAAAAATTTGAATAACAAATCGAATATTGTAAAAGGACCGACATTTTTGACAGGTTGCTCTGATTAAATTTAGTAAGAATGCGAATTTAGTAAGAATAAAATTTACTTTTTAAGTACCCCCACAAAAAGTAATCGAGGGGTGTCAAACATGGTGATCTGGCTGGCCACTCAATCGGCCCTCTTCTTCCTATCCAACGATTCGGGAACACCTCATCCAAATAAGCACGTACAGGTGATGAGTCGTTCCTCATTTGGATAAAAATATAATAATTCCGGAATAAGGTCGCCTCGAAGAATATCCGTTGTCCGTCCCTTTGTCCGATAATTTATCCACTGCACTCTTTTAAACTGGTCAAAGCAGCTTCATTGATGCCAGTACCAAATGGCAACCTGCCCAAAACTTTTAATAAGGTTCCTTTAGTAGGTAGCGCAAATAGTGTCGACAGTAATCTACAAAACATTGAAATATAAATTACAAAAATACGAAACATTACCTGTAACATTTTCCACTCTGTTTTAGTAACGATAATGCCAATAACTTATCGTCTAACGAAAAACGCCGCCCTCGTGGAGTAACCCTTTGATTTTTGACTTGTGAGTAATTGAAATTAAGTTTAGTTTCATTTACATTAGTCAATAGCGTTTGAAATTTGACAGAATCGACTCCCTTCTGAACAAATTCTAAACGTTTGCTAAAAATGTTCTTCTGGCGTTTTAATACTCTAGCTTTAGATTTCAATTCGATGACGTATTTGTATAATCGACGTGCTTTTGGGCTTAAATCGACTTGCCTACTAACGTTAACTCGATTTAATATCCGCCCAACTGAAATAAAATTAATTATGTTACATTAAAATTATTAGTATAAATATATTTATTGTAAATAGCTTTATATTTACCTGGGGTAGATCTTTTCGTTTTTGACTGTTGACAAATTTTCCCAGCTAACTGAACCTTTTGTTCCCTTGTTTTGATGGTATTTAGCGGAACTAAAAAGAAAAAGGGATTAGATAATATACATTTCTAATAGAAAATAAATATACTTGGAATCTCATTACATCCTATTAGTAACACTTTACAAATAACATCTAATTTTCACGGAAATTATATCCAGCAAATAATGATTTACTAATGTATCTATTAATTCCTATACAATAGGCAATTTGCCAAAATACCAAGAAGATTCTACATTAAGCGGATTTATTTTATTTATGACTTGTTCTGTTATCCCTATATACAGTCCATTTCTTTAATGTCCCCCCCCCCTTTTATTTTTTGAACGGATCAACTTAGAAAATTGAAATTTGGGATAATGAAACTAATGCATGATTACTATATTTTGGTGTAAAATTGACAGACGAAAATTTCAAAATGGCGACTGGGCGCCATCTTGGAAAATAAATTTAAATGGAAAGGGGGGTCTTGTGATACATCATTTTGAAGCTCCTGACAAATACTCTACAACCCTGAAATATAAAGTCAATATCTGCACCTGCTACAAAATGGCGGACATTTAATAATTACCTGAATAAATTGACGTTTAACGTCATAATTTGAGGAAATAAGCTGAGTTCTGTTCAAAAAAAGCTCGAAATGATTGCCTTGAACTTCTTGATACAAGAACACCCTATCCGAACATTTTCGAACATAGTAACGTCGATATTTTTACAAATATCTGTAATTATTTCTCGTATATCCAATATTGAAGCAGGTTTAGTTTCGTACACATTTTGCTTCAAATAGCCCCATAAAAAAAGTCTAAAGGTGTCAAATCTGGTCAAATTCTGGTCAAATCCATTGCGTAGGACCTCGACGACCAATCCAACGATCCAACGACCAGGGAAAATAGCATCCAAATAGTTCATTACTTGTCTGGAGTAATGTGGTGGTGCTCCATCTTCCAATGGACGAGAATTGGCCATTTTAGAGTTAGTTGACGTGCTACCTAACTGCAATGAGAACTAAACAACCGAAAACTAAATGAAAATACTTTGAACACTAGGAAAATCGAAAACTAAAGAGAATATTTTGAACACTAGGAAAACCAAATACTAAATGAGCATATTTTGACTAAACAATTAATGTTCGTTGTCATACTTAAATTTTTTGGAATTTTTTTAACCAAAAATAACCTGTCAAACCTTATCGGTTTGCTAGGATTGCTGTTTGCCATAGAAAAACAAATATTTCTAGAAAAATTGATATTATTTTGTTTGTATTCAGGTAATTATTAAATGTTCCGCCATTTTGTAGCAGGTGCAGATATTGACTTTATATTTCAGGGTTGTAGAGTATTTGTCAGGAGCTTCAAAATGATGTATCACAAGACCCCCCTTTCCATTTAAATTTATTTTCCAAGATGGCGCCCAGTCGCCATTTTGAAATTTTCGTCTGTCAATTTTACACCAAAATATAGTAATCATGCATTAGTTTCATTATCCCAAATTTCAATTTTCTAAGTTGATCCGTTCAAAAAATAAAAGGGGGGGGGGACATTAAAGAAATGCACTGTATTATATCATGTATAAGGAATATTCTTAGGAATAATATTGCAATTTAAAATAAAATAAATACTGATAATAAGGCTAGCTCTAATAATAAAATTTCGAATTTCAATTCAAAAATTATCTTTTTACATTTTTTAACAATAAATAATATTTATTTACCTGGTGAAGATGCGTTTGAAGTCAGCATGAGCTGATCTGGTTCAATCATTTCTTCAGATTGGCTAGGTCTAGATTGATCTGTGCAGGTACTTGGAGCATCAGGATATGGAAGGAAAATCGGCAATTCCTTGGAGTCCACATCTAAGAAACCGGAAATTTTGGCAAAAATGGATGTATACTAACAAATATGTATAATGAAAACTTCAGTCTGATAAAGGTAAAGACAAAAGATTCCAATTTGTATCAAATTTGAATAGACATAGCATACTGTAGCGCGTTTTTCCGCGGTGGATTACGCGTCTACAATTATAACGCCTCGACGATAGTCTTGTGACTCACGGGGTTGCTCGGGCGCCAGATTTTTATATGTGGTTTACTCCACGAATCTTACCCTTGTTAATATCGTTACTAATCGACGAGGGCCAGGTAACTGCAGTGAAGAATCGGTTCGTCCAGGGGTCGTGATATTAGTGACCTAGGTAGTAAATCGGCTGAGAGGGAGGGCTTTAATTCTCCCCTTAACGCGTACAGAACTTACCGGCAGTTTATCTTTTAAATTATTTTATTTCCAGTTGGGGATCGAACGGAGGAAATAAAAGTTCTCGTTTCGGGTTTAACAAAATTACTTATTCAAAATAAAGAAATTATATAAAACAAATAAATCAACAATCCTAATATTTTTAATAATACGGGGGGCAGTAACGCGATCTTTATACATATAAATAATAGCTATGACGCGACGAACAAAACGGTTTTTCAGGGAAAATAGTGTCAGATTTCCAATTCCCAAATTTAACAGGGTAAAATACTTATAAAAGGTTTCAAACGGGAAATACACGGGATAATGAAATTATGCAATAAAATAAATTAATCAAAAAAATATAAGTACTTACATTCGGATTAACGGACGTTCGCCGGTTACAGATCGGTCCACGTGGAAACTTCCTTCGGACACGCGAAAAAAAATGGTTTTTCACGTAACGCGTATAAAATTTTGTCTCGCCGAAATTTACGTATGAGCGACACTCAACAGGGACGAACCCAAACGGAACGAGATTCTACGGGACGAACTCAAACGGAACGAGCAAAAGTACGCGAGTATACGGGACGAGCGTCTACAGGACGAGCGGCTACAGGACGAGAGAGTCTTTTTGAAAAGCCGGTTAATTTATACCTTTTGAATTTACAAAAAACTTTACCTCCACTTCCAAATTGAAGATGGATTCGACGCGGAAAGTTAGACTATACTATACGGGGAGATCAAATTAAATATGGGAAATCTGGAAAAACTGACAACGCGGAATAAAAAAAATAACTTCGTTACATCCCCCTCTTATTTCGGTGAAAAATAAATGAAACTCATTTTCATTTATTTTTCCTCGAACTACCTAAGTACAAAAATTTTTTTTAATAATAATATAAAAAATTAAAAAAATAATTCTTCGGCTCTTGTTGCCACGCTTACCCTCCATCGGTATTCGAGTAGCCGACTAGCAGGGGCAGTCTCGAGACAGTACTCCCAGCTGGCCACATCGGGAGCAGAAAAGGATCCGGGGACGTTGGCAGGCGTTTCGGGAGTGACCTACCTGACCACATCGCCAACACAGGTCCGGGGTAATGTTGAGGTGGGTTCTCTTCGCAGGCTTCGGGGGCGGCGAGTTGAGGTTGGCCCAGTAGCGTAGGATGGTCGGTGGAGGTGATAAATCCACGTACTGGGTTCCGATCGACCTGACGGTTTTCCGTACGGAGCGAAGGATTTGCCGTCCTTCCCTATCGTACTCGGGGATGTAGGCCACAGGAGGGCCTATATGGCAGATAAACGAGGAAACCTTCGGCGCGACGGTTAGTGGAGAAATCGGCGGCGGTGAAGCGACCGTTGAAACGACCAGCGGAAACGAAGTCGATGTAGGAATCGATGTCGTTGATGTCGGCGGAGTACAGGAGGACGACGAAGTCGTCGGCGGCAGAGAAGTACCAACAGGCGGAGACGAATCTGTCGGTAGTTGGGAGGCGGAAAATGGCGGCGGATTTGTCGGCGGAGGTGAATCGGCCAATCGGGACGATGCGGATGGTCCCTGTTCCTCGTAGTCAGACATATCGGAGAGGTAGTGGATGCTGAGCACCTCGAAAGAGTCGTCCGATTCCATGTTGCCTATCGGTAGCTACAAAAGTTTCGGTTTCGGAAAAAAATAACGGAAAAGTGAAATGTCTATGACATTTCCGGCGAGATTTCTTCGGTTGCGGGTTTGAGATCTTTAATGTGTATACGGAGATATCTGACACCATTTTCACCTTTCAAATTATACACGACCGGAGAGAGTACTTTCGTCACTACGTAAGGACCGGAGTACTTCGGGCATAATTTAGCGGCCACGTGATCAGTCGCGGATGACAACGGGGATTCGCGTTTGTAAACTTTGTCACCTACGGTACATCGCCAATCTCGTCGACGAAGATTGTAATAATGACTTTGACTGGTAAACGCACGGGAAAGGTTAATTTTAACTAACTCGTACGATTCTTTCAATTTTTCCAATCGCCGGTTATGTAATTCTATCTCTTCGCGGAGAGCAGGGTTATCATTATCATCATGTGAATTTTCATCTTGATAAATCCCATTCGGTATCTCTAGTTCACGACCGAAGTTTAAAAATGCGGGGGTAAATCCGGTTGATTCATGTCGGGATGTATTTATAGCAAATTTGAGTTCCGGCAAATATAAATCCCAATCGCGATGATCATTTGCGCAGAATTGTGCAATCATAGTTTTAATTACCCTATTAGCGCGTTCCACGGGATTTGCTTGCGGTGTATAAGGAGGGGTAAGGCGTTGTGCAATACCGAAAGTCTTCAACGTTTCCTTAAAAATCGAACTAGTAAACTGGGTGCCGTTATCGGATAGAACGGTTTTCGGCGTACCGAAAGTCGAGACAACTTCTTCGCGGAGCGCGGTACTGACATTGGTTGCGGTTGCGGTTCGTATCGCGCGACATTGTACCCACTTGGTGAAACGATCTTGGAACATTATTACGTAACAATGTCCCCTTTTACTTCTAGGTAAAGGCCCTATTAGATCGGTACTCACAGTCTCCCAAGGGGCGCGGTTCGGAGAGGGCTGCATCTTCCCGGGTGGTAACTGTGATGACGGTTTGTACTGGTTACACGTAGAACAGCTTCGAACATATTTCGTAATATCACGAAACATTCCGGGCCAGTAATAACGCTTTGCAATGCGAGCGATAGTTTTCGCGATTCCTAAATGACCAGCAGTCGGTACGTCGTGGTTCTCGTGTAATACTGCTTCACGACTTGGTTTGGGGACACACATTTTCCACGGATCGACCATTTCAGCTTCCCCGAAATCGTTAATGTCCCAAAAATGTCGGTACAAGCGTTCATTTCGGACACAAAAATCTGGAAAATCTTTCGGTTTTTCCGAAACCTCTTTTAGTTTGTTTCGGTACCAATTACACGTGGATAAGTCTACGATACAAACTTCTGATGTGGATTCTTCGGAAACGGGTAAGGGATTTCGCGACAACGCGTCGGCTACGCGATTCAACACGCCACGGCGATACTTAATTTCGAAGTCGTATTGTTGAAGGAAAATACTCCAACGGGCGAGTCGACCGGACGGATTTACAATCGAATGTAACCACTTCAGCGACTGGTGATCCGTCAACACAGTAAAATGGTAACCTTCTAGATACGGACGCATTTTCTCTATACCCCAGACGATTGCAAGACATTCCTTCTCGGTAACGGAATAATTCTTCTCGGTTGGTGTAAGGGTCCTACTCGCGTACGCGATTATGTAATCGACACCGTCGCGGTTTTGGGTTAGTGCTACGCCTAAACCGAATTCAGATGCATCTGTCTGTAGGGTAAACGGTAGAGAAAAATCAGGACAGGAGAGGATTGGAGCTTCGGTCAAACTACGTTTGATATTTTCGAACGCGTTATCTTGCGCGGAAGTCCAATTCCACCGGTAGGTTTTCCGTAGTAATTTCGTGAGTGGCGCAACCGTTTGAGAGAAATTCGGAACGAAGCGTCGATACCACGAAGCTACACCTAAGAAACGACGTAGTTCGCGTAGGTTTGTCGGAGGCGCGAACTTAACGATCGATTCAACTTTATCGGGGTCGGTACTTATACCATCACCGGTTACAATATGCCCTAGATATTTCATGGAAGGCAGGCAAAAATGACATTTTTCGGGATTCAACTGCAATTTCGCGTGTCTCAGTCGTTGGAAAACTTCTCGGAGGTTTTCAAGGTGCTCGTCAAACGTACTACCTAACACGATAATATCATCTAGATACGCGAACGCGTAAGGGTCTAGATCTGGACCGATTACCTGATCGACTAAACGCTGGAAAGTTGCGGGCGCGGAATGTAAACCAAACGGCATAACGGTGAATTGATACAAGCCTCGACCGGGTACGGTGAATGCTGTAATCGGTTTGCTGGATTCCGCTAGTGGTACTTGCCAGTAACCGCTTTTAAGATCGAGACTCGAAATATACCTGGCATGACGTAATTTGTCCAAAATCGCGTTAATAAGCGGAAGTGGATACGCGTCTTTCATGGTTACGTCATTGACTTTACGGAAATCGATACAAAAACGGTATTTTCCGTCCTTTTTGCGGACGATTACCACGGGAGAGCTCCACGGACTTGTGGACGGTTCAATCACGCCCTTCGCCAACATTTCATCCACCTCGGCGTCAATTACCTCCTGCATTTTCGGATTCTGCGGACGGTAACGTTGCTTAATTGGGTACGGGTCTATCAGGCGAATTTCGTGTTCGACAAGGTCAGTAGGACCTTTTACGGAGTCAAATCGGGGCAATTCGACGCGAAGGAAACTTTCGAGTTTCTCGTTTTCCTCGGCCGTCAAATCGTTAACGGGTCTCGGAGTAACAGAATTTACCGCAAGTAACATACAATTACTTTGCAAAATTTCGGGTTTACTGGTGTTTTGGATAACGATCGATTTATTCTTTTGACGAACCGGTTTCGTAACATCAGTGAAACTATCGTACGGACCTTCCTTTGGGATTGGTGAAAGAGTACGCGCATATCTTTGCCCAGACGTCGAAGGAATGGAAACTTCGGGTGCGGTATCCCGACGAGTTTCTTCGACCACAACACCAAAATTTCGGCGGCTCTGGGTTTCCGACGCGGGAACGACTCTAACGGAACTAGAAATCGTTTCGGGCGAACAAGTCTTACGCGGTTGTACTGCTTTCTTTTTACCTTTCTTTAGGGCGGTATCCGTTTTTGCGGTGACGTTCTCACGACTAGTCAGACGCGGGGTAGGACGCGAATTTTCCTTGTCTCTGTGTAGGCTACCGGGTTCGTGGCGAGAACCTTTTGGGCATTTACCGGACGTGGAAAGATTGCTTCCTGGAGTCTTTGTCGTAAGACCGGACGAGCGAACCGTTTCGGGCCGACTTCCTGGGTAGATTTCGGTATCTCCCATGCATATGGTATTTGATTCGAGATCGATACGGAATTTACCTTCACGGAGGATATCTATTCCTAATACCATATCGGTAGTGAGTCGGGGAAAATGGTTTAACGTAACGTTGAGAGCTCGGTCTCCCATCGTTACATTTAAGTTGTAGGAATCGGTTATGGTAACTAAATCACCGTTTGCCAGGCGCGTGGTGGCGGACGGGGCGACGGTTGGACGGCGGTATTCTGGGAATTGGCTGGCGATCGCATCGCCGATGTACGAGCTAACCGCTCCGGTATCTAACAACGCGTAGAAACGGCGGTTCTCGATTAAAACGGGTATACAGGGACGACCATCGGGGATCATACCCACGGTGTGAGAGGCTAGTGGAGTAGAAAACTGTCTCGGCCTCTCCTCGGCACAGTTTTCGGCTAGTTTTCCGACGTCGTTTTACACGGACAATCGCGGGACAAAATTCCTTCCCGACGACACCGGGAACAAAATATTCGGGTCGCGTTCGGACATGCTGTCCGCATATGACCGGTTTGACCGCATTTCCAACAAATAGCGGAAGATAACGAAACGGGTGACGAACGCACGGAAGGTTTAGCAACAGGGGTACGCGGTATCGAACCTCTGGAAGAGTTCGGAGTTACGGGAGTGGATATCGTCGGCGGAGAGTCTCGTCGCGGGGTATTTTTGACGTGTGGAGGAACTATTTCGGATTTTTCACGAGGCGGGGGGTTGCGTTTTAACTCGGCCAATAATTTTTCAAACTCCCGGGCTTTCAAAAATAATTCTGACGTATCGTTGAACTCGTTCTTTTTGATCTGTTGACGATACTCGGGTAGTAGATTTCGGTACAACCAACCCAACTGCTGGGCGGCTAACAATTTGCCGTGTCGACGCATAAGGGTTTGCAAATCGGTAAAGTATGTGGATACGGGTTCCGAATGTTTCTGTAGCCGTCGGCTTATTTCAGCCTCTAGCTCTTCCTCGTAATCGACCGGGAAATACGCTTGGCGGAACGCGACTTCAAAACCGGCCCAATTTCTCCAAAGAGTGCGATTGTTTCGGAACCAAGCCGCAGGTTCCCCTTGTAACAATTCCGGCATACAGGGCAATAACCGTTCGGGGTCTATATTACGGGCCGCGACAATTTCGTCTACTCGTTCCAGGAACGCCGCGGGGTCTTCTCTACCCCGGAAGGATAAACGCCATTCGTGGACGTTCAACGGAGCGAGTACGGGAGGCGAGGAGATCGGGTTAATAACGGACGCGTGACTCGCGTGAGCCATACCGGGTTCGGTCATGGTTATGGCTTCTGGTTTTACGGTACCGACAGACGGATGCTCTAATTTTTCCGACAGGGTCTGCTCAAAATTTTTCGTCCTTTTGGTTCTCGCTAACGAACGCGATAAGGTTTTCCGTAACTCTTCGACGTTACCGGTAACGGGGAGGTTGCGAATGGATAGCTGTTTAATTAACTGTTCCCTATCTAATTTATAAATCCAACTACGACCTTGATCGGTCGAGTTAACGGTAAAAGTTTCTTCGGGACCAGGCATAAACAAATCCGTTTCGGAATCGATAAATTTTCCGATGTTATTGTTCACCTTTTTATGTCGAATAAAATACCGGTCTTATCAGGAATTCGATCCTTATCGCAATTGTACACCGAATTTTGTCAAATTTTAACACGATTTTAACGAAATTAATAAATTAATTTACACTGAATGCGGACAATATCAGGAAAATCTAAAATAAATGATACGAAGTGATACGTAATGATACGGGAATTTTTCGGCGCAGATCACCAACTCAGGTCCCTGCTCGGGCGCCAAATTTGTAGCGCGTTTTTCCGCGGTGGATTACGCGTCTACAATTATAACGCCTCGACGATAGTCTTGTGACTCACGGGGTTGCTCGGGCGCCAGATTTTTATATGTGGTTTACTCCACGAATCTTACCCTTGTTAATATCGTTACTAATCGACGAGGGCCAGGTAACTGCAGTGAAGAATCGGTTCGTCCAGGGGTCGTGATATTAGTGACCTAGGTAGTAAATCGGCTGAGAGGGAGGGCTTTAATTCTCCCCTTAACGCGTACAGAACTTACCGGCAGTTTATCTTTTAAATTATTTTATTTCCAGTTGGGGATCGAACGGAGGAAATAAAAGTTCTCGTTTCGGGTTTAACAAAATTACTTATTCAAAATAAAGAAATTATATAAAACAAATAAATCAACAATCCTAATATTTTTAATAATACGGGGGGCAGTAACGCGATCTTTATACATATAAATAATAGCTATGACGCGACGAACAAAACGGTTTTTCAGGGAAAATAGTGTCAGATTTCCAATTCCCAAATTTAACAGGGTAAAATACTTATAAAAGGTTTCAAACGGGAAATACACGGGATAATGAAATTATGCAATAAAATAAATTAATCAAAAAAATATAAGTACTTACATTCGGATTAACGGACGTTCGCCGGTTACAGATCGGTCCACGTGGAAACTTCCTTCGGACACGCGAAAAAAAATGGTTTTTCACGTAACGCGTATAAAATTTTGTCTCGCCGAAATTTACGTATGAGCGACACTCAACAGGGACGAACCCAAACGGAACGAGATTCTACGGGACGAACTCAAACGGAACGAGCAAAAGTACGCGAGTATACGGGACGAGCGTCTACAGGACGAGCGGCTACAGGACGAGAGAGTCTTTTTGAAAAGCCGGTTAATTTATACCTTTTGAATTTACAAAAAACTTTACCTCCACTTCCAAATTGAAGATGGATTCGACGCGGAAAGTTAGACTATACTATACGGGGAGATCAAATTAAATATGGGAAATCTGGAAAAACTGACAACGCGGAATAAAAAAAATAACTTCGTTACAATACATAAGAATATTTAAAAAAGTAAATCGCTATATGTAAATTATTGTAACTTAACATTTAAAAATATTGTTGGTAAAGAACGTTTTTTAAATTTCGTTGTTCCCGGAATTACACAATCCTCGTGAAAATGCCTATGACATACATAGAATTTAGCATAAATTTCATCGGGTGTTAATGCTTCCAATCTTGGGTCGTTTATTATTTTCACCCATTCTTTCAAAACGTCTTCCTGCTGTGTCCGAAAATTAGGAAACCTGTGACGAGGCGAAATTTTGTTGTGGCAGTTTTTAATACAGCACGTTTGCAGACGACCCATTGCAAAAATCTATAATTCTACATTGAAAAACTAATTAATAAAACACGCCACAAAAATTTTGCTACTATATACTTACCAAATAAAATGAATTCAGAACGGTCACAAATTAATTGTCTCTTTACTGTTAACACAAACTTAGCACAAAACAGACGCACAAACTAACGCACAATCAAACACAAACAAATTCTTGAAAATGAAATTCAAAAATCAAAATGTTACTCGATGTCGCATAATGGTTTATGGAGTGGAAGAGGGGTGATGTCGTGATTTCCACCAATAAGATGAAAATGAGTATTTGATGGTTAGCCAACCAAATATACATCGGGTACACTAGCGCCATCCTGTTTTTGATATCAGTACTAAACTCTGATATGGAATCCTCTATACAAGTTATTCTTCTATATTATATCTTTTCTATGGATTACATACCTATAGATAGCCAACTCCCCGTCTTTCGAACGTTCGTTTAAAGCGTTAAACAATTATGCGACGGGTCTCGGAAGTATTATGGAAAAAAGCGGGAAATTGGCAATTTTAAATATGTAGTATTTATGGTTTAAATTTATTAACCAATAAATAATTAAAAAACATAACTTTTTTTTAATTTTTTATTTAAATACAGTAAATTAGTCCTATTTACAAATTGCTCAATTATTATATTTATATTTTTTTTATAATTTCCATGTGCAAGTTGTTTAATTTTGTCGTTGATTTGTATGGAATATTTTCCACACAAAATTGAATTTATATTTTTTATATAAGTCTATATGGAAAAATTTAAGAATGTGTCAATAAAAATTTCTAAGAGCTTCTGCTCATTACACTCTGTATCGATAAATATTGAATTTTTTACCCTGAATGCTAACGTAAATTTTACATTATTTTTAGTAATTATTTCGGACAGAAGCGCACTGCCTAACTCTATTAATTTGTTTAATACTTCATTAAAAATGTTGTTACTATGTAGTAACGTATTAGGTCGATACTCCAGGAGCGTAATAAATGAACTGTTCGATGAAGGTGAACTAGCTGCTTTCTGCAGTCTTTACAGCTTTTGATTGCCTTTAATGTTTTTTTTGCTACATATCCTGCAATATATTTGTTTGTTTCTAAACTTATTTCGTTGAAATTATTTTGAAATTGGTCAGCAGTAGTTTCACCTCCTTCGTCAGACAACATTTTTCGTGGATTTTTCAATAGGCTCTATGAAGCCTCTTAAATTGTCCAAGGCAATGTTGTCATCTCGTTCACAATTAGCTCATGGAAAATGACTTGTCATGAAATTATTAATGATCATTGTTTTAAAAGAATTTTCGCATGTTGGATTAATATTTCTTACTCCTTCGTATGCATCCAAAAAAGTTCTTCAGTCCAGGGGTTCTGATTAAAATTTTTAGTACACAAATACTTCAAACCCCCCGGATTAGTATGTGAATTTTGAAGTTTTTGCCATAGATGCATGAAGCCACGGAGTGTTTTTATCCAGTTTCTTATTGTGGGAGCCACATGAGTGCCTTTTTCGTTGATTTTTACGGATTTTAATGTCTCGACAGTCTCGTTTCAAAATTCGATGTGTGACGATTCCTTGTTGAATGGCACAGCGTAGATTTTTCCCATGATCTGGAAATATGGAGGAGCCATTGACGCTATCAAAAAATTAATCAACAAAGCTGGTAAAATTCGCTGTTCCCTCCGCACTCTATCCAAATAGTCCTTCTCTTCCTATCTAATAAATAGAGATTGCTTTATTAATGAATTATTTCTATAATTTCGACGTTGTTAACATACCGTATCGCAGTGACCAACGAATCGCTGTTGACACTCTATGCGACATTATTTGTGCAGCCATCTTCACCTTTATTTTGTTCATTTTATTTTCATAAATGTCAGCGTCTGTTAGTTTGTAACACATTCTTGTATTAAAGTCGCCTGCATCCATTTCGTACAGTTTAACGATGTCATCCCATGACGCAGTTAATATAAGTAATCGTTTATCGGATAATCGTTTATAAGTAATAATAAGTTCTAAAATGTTAAAAAAATTTCCAAAACTAGAAAAAACCTGGTTTTAGGAGACATTAATCGCTAAAAGTAATAGGTCCTAAGTAGTCTTAAAAACTAAAATAAAATAGATAGAAACTGATTTTATATGGTATACTCGCTAAACGCTAGGAGGGGGGGCTCCGTCTCCTTTCAACTCCCTTGCGCTATGTAAAAGGCAATGTAAAGGGCATGTTTCTCTAGACACTGATCCGTGTAGTAAAAGGGCTTCATTTCTTCTTCTACTTCTGTTAACTTTCCTACAGCTTATGAATGAGGATAAGCAAAATGCCCAATAGTTTAATTACAACAACCATTATTTTACAAAGACCAAACTTATGACATTGACATTGACAGACAGGTCATGAAACTTACTAAACTAAAAAATAACTAAACAAAACATTTGATGATCTTTTTCTAACACTCCCCCTCAACAAATATTTTAATACAAACATTATTAATACAACGAACATAGGAACTGATAACTTATTTTAAAATAACATGTTGTAGGTTGCGGAAACATGCGAAATGCCTCAACTTTATTCGATAACGGCCTGATTCCCGTCTGAGATATCGTAACATCTAAGAATTTGGCTTCTCGAGTCCGAAATTTGGACTTCTCTTTATTAATTTGGAGGCCGTTTGTCTCCAAGATCTGTAGTACCGTCGCCAAGTCTTGCTCATGCTCTACTTCGGTTGCTGAGGCCACTAAAATGTTGTCTATGTAAATATAAACAAAGGAGCATCCTCGGAAAAGTTGGTCCAGATATCGTTGGAGCGTTTGGGCTGCATTTCGAAGGCCGAAGGGCATGCGGCGAAATTCGTACAGCCCGAACGGTGTAGTTATGGTCGTTTTCTGCATATCCTGGGGTCGAACTGGTATCTGATAGAACGCGCGCGTCAGGTCGATGGTGGAAAAAAACTTTTTTGTTGTGTAGTTGGTTAGCAAAATCCTGTGTATGCGGTACAGGATACCGGTCGGGTTTGGTAACGGCGTTCAATCGACGGAAATCTCCATACGCCCGCCATTGGCCGTTGGACTTCTTCACCATGTGAAGGGGACTTGCCCACGGCGACTTCGACGGCTGGATAACGCCTGCCTGCAACAGCTTATCAAATTAAGTGCGCGCTGCCTGTAAACGATCTGGCGGAAGCCTCCGTGGCTGAGAAAATACCGGGGCCCCGTGAGTCTCGATATAATGCTGCACGTAGTCGGAACCGTTCGACCGGTCGTACGGATGGATGGCCGACAGCCCTACTTCCAACGTTCTTACTTCTCTAGCCTCGCACGCGGCACTAATCCTGGCTGTTGGGCACTCCAGGCGCCTGCCTTTTATATCCACGCTGATGCCGTAGTGGGCCAAGAAGCCGGCGCCAAGGATTGCATTTGTGACATCTGCAACTATAAAGGTCCACGCGATCGGCCGATCGAGGCCCAAGTTTAACGTTATTCGTTTTTGTCCGTACGTCTTAATGCACGCGCCCGTAGCCGAGTATAAACACACCTCACTTGGTTGCATTACGGTACAACCCCTCCGCGGCAATACGCTCCGATCGGCACCGGTGTCGATGAGAAATTAGGTTTTAAGAACCTTGTCGGTAATGAATAGACGTGGAGTATAGGGCGCCGTAGTCGTCGCTACTACTACGCCCGCGTCTCGTTTCCCGAAAATGAACACGGAAGTCGACACTTCTTTGCACGCGATCCGAACCTTCGATGGTAGTAACATTGTACATCTACCGAATCGTCACCGAACCCCTGTGTTGATTGGACCTTCTGTGTCCCCCCATCGCGTTTAGTCGGTCTTGATAAAGTATTCACCTGTTCGTTTGGTTCAGCTGGCATCATCGCTATTTAAACTAGCCACGGTATGATCGAACTTACATTCATCCGATACTATTTTAGCCTGTCGAAATTGTGCTTCCAGTCGTAGGAACCATAATTCTGGCTCCGTAGTCTGAAATTCTGGCGCTTTTATCCCCACGCGAGCGATAGTAGATACACAAGGCCGGTTCTAGCATGGTCATAGGGAAAACAATGTGTTAAAGAGAGACAGAGAGAGAGAGGTGACATTTGTCAACGTCACACACATGACATCTGTCAACGTCACATCTGTCAACGTCACACACATGACAGCTGTCAACGTCACATCTGTCAACGTCACATCTGTCATCGTCACTTACTCTGTGACATTATAGGCAACTCTCATGACACATGAAACATTAAATTTTTGAGAAAAAAAGTGTACTAACCTGGGATTTGAACCACGGTAGCTTGTGGTGGAGAGGCGAGTCCCTAATAGCTGGACTAAGGAGACGTCTTAGTAAAAATGTAAAAAGTTGAGTATATAAAGTAGTATGTCGCGGGAGGCGCGGTTCACGGGGTGGTTGATGTCTTCGTTGGCTGGGGGGTGGGGGGTGGAGTAGTCGAGCGGGACAATTCAATTGGAATCTTTTCGGAATACCCGGCCCACTCTATTGAAACAATTACAAACTTTACTAACTAAAATTATATCTATATACAGTGCATTTCTTTAATGTCCCCCCCCCTTTTATTTCTTGAACGGATCAACTTAGAAAATTGAAATTTGGGATAATGAAACTAATGCATGATTACTATATTTTGGAGTAAAATTGACAGATGAAAATTTCAAGATGGCGACTGGGCGCCATCTTGGGAAATAAATTTAAATGGAAAGGGGTGTCTTGTGATACATCATTTTGAAGCTCCTGACAAATACTCTACAACCCTGAAATATAAAGTCAATATCTGCACCTGCTACAAAATGGCGGAACATTTAATAATTACTTACAGAATGTACAGAATGATTTAGAACTCATCAAAAGTATCCTGTTTAATTTTAGAACTATTCTGAATTGTAGAGAATGATTTACAACTCTTCAAAAGTATCCTGTTTAATTTTAGAACTATTCTGAATTGTACAGAATGATTTACAACTCTTCAAAAGTATCCTGTTTAATTTTAGAACTAATCTGAATTGTAGAGAATGATTTACAACTCTTCAAAAGTATCCTGTTTAATTTTAGAACTATTCTGAATTGTACAGAATGATTTACAACTCTTCAAAAGTATCCTGTTTAATTTTAGAACTAATCTGAATTGTAGAGAATGATTTACAACTCTTCAAAAGTATCCTGTTTAATTTTAGAACTATTCTGAATTGTACAGAATGATTTACAACTCTTCAAAAGTATCCTGTTTAATTTTAGAACTAATCTGAATTGTAGAGAATGATTTACAACTCTTCAAAAGTATCCTGTTTAATTTTAGAACTATTCTGAATTGTACAGAATGATTTACAACTCTTCAAAAGTATCCTGTTTAATTTTAGAACTAATCTGAATTGTAGAGAATGATTTACAACTCTTCAAAAGTATCCTGTTTAATTTTAGAACTAATCTAAATTGTAGAGAATGATTTACAACTCTTCAAAAGTATCCTGTTTAATTTTAGAACTATTCTGAATTGTACAGAATGATTTAGAACTTTTCAAAAGTATCCTGTTTAATTTTAGAACTAATCTGAATTGTAGAGAATGATTTACAACTCTTCAAAAGTATCCTGTTTAATTTTAGAACTATTCTGAATTGTACAAAATGATTTAGAACTCTTCAAAAGTATCCTGTTTAATTTTAGAACTATTCTGAATTGTACAAAATGATTTAGAACTCTTCAAAAGTATCCTGTTTAATTTTAGAACTAATCTGAATTGTAGAGAATGATTTACAACTCTTCAAAAGTATCCTGTTTAATTTTAGAACTATTCTGAATTGTACAGAATGATTTAGAACTCTTCAAAAGTATCCTGTTTAATTTTAGAACTATTCTGAAGTGTAGAGAATGATTTAGAACTCTTCAAAAGTATCCTGTTTAATTTTAGAACTATTCTGAAGTGTAGAGAATGATTTAGAACTCTTCAAAAGTATCCTGTTTAATTTTAGAACTAATCTGAATTGTAGAGAATGATTTAGAACTCTTCAAAAGTATCCTGTTTAATTTTAGAACTAATCTGAATTGTAGAGAATGATTTACAACTCTTCAAAAGTATCCTGTTTAATTTTAGAACTATTCTGAATTGTACAGAATGATTTAGAACTCTTCAAAAGTATCCTGTTTAATTTTAGAACTATTCTGAATTGTACAAAATGATTTAGAACTCTTCAAAAGTATCCTGTTTAATTTTAGAACTAATCTGAATTGTAGAGAATGATTTACAACTCTTCAAAAGTATCCTGTTTAATTTTAGAACTATTCTGAATTGTACAGAATGATTTAGAACTCTTCAAAAGTATCCTGTTTAATTTTAGAACTATTCTGAAGTGTAGAGAATGATTTAGAACTCTTCAAAAGTATCCTGTTTAATTTTAGAACTATTCTCAAGTGTAGAGAATGATTTAGAACTCTTCAAAAGTATCCTGTTTAATTTTAGAACTAATTTGAATTGTAGAGAATGATTTAGAACTCTTCAAAAGTATCCTGTTTAATTTTAGAACTAATCTGAATTGTAGAGAATGATTTACAACTCTTCAAAAGTATCCTGTTTAATTTTAGAACTATTCTGAATTGTACAGAATGATTTAGAACTCATCAAAAGTATCCTGTTTAATTTTAGAACTATTCTGAATTGTAGAGAATGATTTACAACTCTTCAAAAGTATCCTGTTTAATTTTAGAACTATTCTGAATTGTACAGAATGATTTAGAACTCATCAAAAGTATCCTGTTTAATTTTAGAACTAATCTGAATTGTAGAGAATGATTTACAACTCTTCAAAAGTATCCTGTTTAATTTTAGAACTATTCTGAATTGTACAGAATGATTTACAACTCTTCAAAAGTATCCTGTTTAATTTTAGAACTATTCTCAAGTGTAGAGAATGATTTACAACTCTTCAAAAGTATCCTGTTTAATTTTAGAACTATTCTGAATTGTACAGAATGATTTACAACTCTTCAAAAGTATCCTGTTTAATTTTAGAACTAATCTGAATTGTAGAGAATGATTTACAACTCTTCAAAAGTATCCTGTTTAATTTTAGAACTATTCTGAATTGTACAGAATGATTTACAACTCTTCAAAAGTATCCTGTTTAATTTTAGAACTAATCTGAATTGTAGAGAATGATTTACAACTCTTCAAAAGTATCCTGTTTAATTTTAGAACTATTCTGAATTGTACAGAATGATTTAGAACTTTTCAAAAGTATCCTGTTTAATTTTAGAACTAATCTGAATTGTAGAGAATGATTTACAACTCTTCAAAAGTATCCTGTTTAATTTTAGAACTATTCTGAATTGTACAAAATGATTTAGAACTCTTCAAAAGTATCCTGTTTAATTTTAGAACTATTCTGAATTGTACAAAATGATTTAGAACTCTTCAAAAGTATCCTGTTTAATTTTAGAACTAATCTGAATTGTAGAGAATGATTTACAACTCTTCAAAAGTATCCTGTTTAATTTTAGAACTATTCTGAATTGTACAAAATGATTTAGAACTCTTCAAAAGTATCCTGTTTAATTTTAGAACTATTCTGAATTGTACAGAATGATTTAGAACTCTTCAAAAGTATCCTGTTTAATTTTAGAACTAATCTGAATTGTAGAGAATGATTTACAACTCTTCAAAAGTATCCTGTTTAATTTTAGAACTATTCTGAATTGTACAAAATGATTTAGAACTCTTCAAAAGTATCCCGTTTAATTTTAGAACTATTCTGATTTGTACAGAATGATTTAGAACTATTCAAAAGTATCCCGTTTAATTTTAGAACTATTCTGAAGTGTACAGAATGATTTAGAACTCTTCAAAAGTATCCCGTTTAATTTTAGAACTATTTTGAAGTGTACAGAATGATTTAGAACTCTTCAAAAGTATCCCGTTTAATTTTAGAACTACTCTGAAGTGTAGAGAATGATTTAGAACTCTTCAAAAGTATCCCGTTTAATTTTAGAACTATTTGAAGTGTACAGAATGAATTAGAACTCTTCAGAAGTATATTCCGTTAAATTTTAGAACTATTCTGAAGTGTACAGAATGATTTAGAACTCTTCAAAAGTATAGAGGCAAAAGCCATACTATTATATAAAAATAAATGTGAAAAAAACGGCATAAACAATTATCGTATCATATCATTGCAATGTCAATTAGCCAAGGTATTCGAGTTAGCGTTTCATAGAAGACTGTTTTCTTTCTTAAAAAATTTAGGAACCGTTTGTTAAGTATAGATTTTCCGAAAGAATACTAAATAGTCGTCGTTTTAGAGAAAAAAATGATAAAAATCAGTGGTTAAATAACGAACCAATCATTTTTTCCCCTCGTTCGAAGAATTACATAGGTTGCTTTTATTCAAAAGTAAAACTTGTTTAAATCGTAAGTACTTGATAAAATGTTCTATGAACAGAAAATATCATTTGATTACGATTATTTTATACAATAATTGTGTAATTCTTAAAGAAAAAGAAGAAGATTTATAGGCCTTTTATCATTCGGGTCAGCGTCCACATAAACCTTACGATACCTATGTAAATGTAAGTAAATGAATAAAGAATCATTTCTACAACCAGTTTATTGAATAATTTATAAAAATTAACAAGATTAAATAAACTGTTTAAAATTTTTCGTCGAAAAATTTGGTTAATGTCAAAACTGTCAATGTCAACAGTGTCATTTGAAACTGCTGTCGGGAAGAAAAGTAGCCGTTGGATTCGCCAAATTTCGCATTTTTACTGGATTTTCAGTGTTAATTTCAAGGTAAATGAGCTTTATGGACGATTTAAAACCTTTACAAAAAATCTACAATTATTTAAATGGTCTCGTACAAGAAATAACCCATTTAAAGATTGTGAGGTTATGTTGCATGAAGCCGCTTTTTAACAAAATTATTTTACTTTTTAGAAGGTCTACGGCCTATATTTCACGATAATTACCTAACTAAAGATGAGAAAAGGGTCCCAGTAAGCATATTGTGCTAAATTCCATTGATTATTCGTCAATATTTGGATTCGAAGAATGGTCTACGTAGAAAATCCTACCTCAATAAATGGTGTTACATTTGGAGGAATACCACTTTTTGGATGTAAAAACTATTTCTACAGTATGGATAAGCCGAAAGAGGACTAATTAAGTGTCGTTTTAAAGAAAAAATAATAAAAATCGGTTTAGAAATAACGAAGGAATGAATCATTTTTACCTTCATTCGAAGAACTACGTGTATTACTTTTATTCAAAAGTAAAACTTGTTTAAACCGTAAGTACTTGATAAAATGTTTTATTAACACATAATATCATTCGATTACGATTGTTTTATTTACAAATCGTAAAAATTTATTGATATTTAACAAAGTATCAAATGATCTTTTGTTACTTGTAGAATAAAAAGTAGGTTTAAATTCTTATTTTACTTAAATTTTCTTTATTTTTTGTAGGATTGGCACGGGAAATAAGAAGAAAATGACTACTAGAAACACAAAGTAAACCACCAACAACAATTAGGACAATATTTTGGATTTTTTCTACGATTTTCATCTTTTTTCGAACAATTTTTACTTCATTCGGAGTATCTTCGGGTACCAGAATAATTTGTTTAAAACGTAAGTACTTAATAATAATACGTTAATAAGACAAACTATCATTCAAATATATTTATTTGCTACCAAAATTCTAAAAAATTATTGAAAAATAACGTAGTAACGAATGATTTTTTGTTATTATTAAAATTGAAAAGTAGCTTTAAATTTATGTTTTACTTATTATTTCCAAATTTTGCAGGATTGGTATCGAAAAATAGAAAGAAAATGACGACTAAATACGACAAATGAACCACCAGCAACAGTTAGGTTAATGTTTTGGATTTTCACCTTTCTTTGAACAATTTTTATTTCGATCGGAATATCTTCAAACGCTTGAAAATGCCCACGAAATTCTCGTAAGCATAATAAAATAACTATGGTCTCGTTCGCTACGTGAGCTCGACTAATTTGCTTATATATATTATAAAGAGTCCTTTCTTAACGATTTTTCTATATTCTTAGGAACCCTGAAGCTGTTTCGAGTTTTCCTAGAGAAGTATTCTATTGTTTTCTATCTTTTACCAGAATATTCTGTCTACAAAATGAATACTGAAAAGGTAAGAATTGAAATTTCTATGAGAATGACCACATTTCTAATGATTTTTTTTTCTATTTTTCAGGATTTTGAAGCTGTTTCAAGCTTTAATTATCTATTTAGAGAGAACCAACCCAACTTTAAAGACATTTTGGAATTCTAAAATCTCTACGGACTTTTACATTTTAATTAAGACACCTGAATAGCAGGATTTTCGCTCTGATTGATTCCTTTACCAGAAGATCGATGTTCTTGAGGTTTTTTTACAACAGTTCATGACGAACTGGATCCATTCTAAATGATTCTAAAAATGTTCTAAATGGGTTTAAATAGTTCTAAAAGATTCTGAAGTATTCTAAATAATTCTGAACAGTTCTTAATGATTCTGAAATATTGTAAATGATTCTAGAGCATTCTAAATGATTCTAAGATGTTCTATATGGGTTTAAATAGTTCTAAAAGATTCCGTGCGGTATCGAGACGTGTTCTCAACACCAGTATTTTCTCCGATATAGATTCCAAGTTATAGTTAACCAAAACTTTATTGCTTTAAATGCTTTACAAATTGACGGAATCGCACCGATGCGTTTTACGACCCGCTTCGCTAACGAACACCGAAGTACAGAAAATCGCGCGGTTGCCAAAAAACTACTTATTATAAAACTCAAACATATTTCGCGCTGTTGCGCTATTTACAATAAAACGACACGAACACACAACATACTCCCCACCTTGAAATCATCCGATTTCAACAAAGAAATACAAATGAATAAAACGAACCATAAACAGTTGAACAACATCAACAACGAAATCATTAAATCTAGTTTAACATCTAATTCAAATCTAGTCCAACGGCAAAGGACAGATTCTTTGTATAGCCCGTTTTGTTACACCGTGTGAAGTTTTGACACTCACAACCCTCACTAACCTGTCGCCACCCGGATGAACTTGGACGATTCTTCCCAAACGCCATGACAAGGGAGATGTGTTCATCCTCCTTCAGAATCACCAGCGATCCAATCCTAATGTTGGACGAACTCGAACTCCACTTAGAACGCTTCTGTAGGCTCGTAAGGTACTCCTTCCGCCATCGATTCTAAAAAGACTGCGAACATTGCTGAAGCAGCTGGTAGCGTGAAAGTCGATTCGGAGGAATCGCGTCGAGTTTCGCTTCAGGCAAACAATTCAGTGGTGAGCCCACCAGGAAATGTCCAGGAGTGAGAGGAAAAAATCGTTTTGGATCAGTGGACAATTCAGTTATAGGTCTAGAGTTTAATATCGATTCTATTTGAGCAAATAACGTGAGTAACTCCTCAAATGTAAACTTAGTATCTCCTATCACACGACTAGAGTGATATTTCGCAAGTAGCACGGCCGATTCCCAAATCCTCCCTTGATGAGGCGAATAACTAGGTATGAAATGCCATTCGATACTGTTTTCAGCCGCGAACCTAGCCAACGGATCATTATTAGATACAAACACGTTTAGAACCTCCTTTAAATAATGGTTTGCACCCACGTAATTTCTCCCGTTGTCCGAGTTAATTCTTTTACACAGACCCCTTCTTGCCACGAAACGCTTGAAAGCGTTGAGAAACGCATCACTGCTCAAATCGCTAACTGCCTCGATATGAATCGCCTTTGTACTGAAGCAAACAAATACACACATGTAGGGTTGTTGCAATACCACTTAAATATCGATACTGGTATTGAAAAGGAAATTGAAATAAAAGTATCGATACCGGTATCGACAGAGGAATTGGAACAAAAGTATCGATACCGGTATTGCAAGTATAATTTTAACAGCTGATGCCAAGAAGGTGTTGTTAACTCACTTTTTTTCAGAAATGAGTTTTATGTCCATTTTCTTATCTAGTAGATACTATAAAATATTATTTAATCATAAAATTCTCAATAGAATAGCTTCTTGCCCCTTTACTTAAACCTGAGCACTTGCATTCGTTTGGCGCAAGGATAAGAAAATATAGACAAATAAATTATTAAAAAAAAAGTAAGTTAATACCTTTTTTTACTAATAGTATCGATACTCGAATCATGAAGAAGGATGAAATTTATATATTATTTTTGGTAAATTGCCTGAATAAAAAAGTAATATATAATATTATATAATATAATCTATAATATATCTATAATATAGTCTCTAATATCTATAATAATCTCTAATAATGTAATCCTATAAATATATAATACATACATATAAATATATTGACATAATCATAAATAAAACAAAAGTCACCAGTCACCATGCCTCTTCGCAATCCGCCAAGAAGAGCAATTTTTCTAATCTTTTACCAAGTAGGCGATTTCTGTCTTTGACCATGGTTGCTCCTGCCTTTGAAAATAATCTTTCAGCAGGAACCGACGTCGCCATTATGCAAAAATGTTTTCTCGCCTCCTTGTATAAGGACGGGAAAATATGTTTCATGTCCTCCCACTGAAGAAGAGGATCAGATCCCAACGGTGACACAGGATTTGATAAATATAAAGTCACCTCATCGATCTGTTTGCCTTTTTTTTTTCCTTGTCCATGAGCCAAGAACTTGTGGTGTTTCCAAAAATCGTAATCAGTTTTTTCTTGTTCGTCGGATTCACTTGATGAAGATCGTTCTATTATGAGGATTTTTCTTTTTAAGTGGGATATGGCGTTGCCACAAGCTGCTGCGTCATTAAAATGCAAATTCTTAAACCGAGGATCTAGTAAAGTAGCAATTGCAATGGGAAAGCATTGCTCGATTTTACTAAACCTCTTTTTGCATTCTGCAAGAAGAGCATTTTTTGCTGTATGTCATCTAGCAGAGGGTTAATTGACTGGAGCTGCTTTACAGAACAGTTAATCATTGGAATTATCTTTGATATTGTGACAAACTTTTCCGCAGACAGTTCTCTTGTTATACAGGGTGTTTCATTGGGAAAGGGCAATATTTTAACCCTGTATAGAGGTCACCCAGGGGATTACAAAAAACCCATATACTATGGGTCTTGCGCCCTTTATAACCGAGTTACAGGGTGTTTTTTGAATTTGGCCCATTTCTTTCGACACCTATAACTTTTGAATCACTCAGTATATTTTTTTGATATTTGGCATAGATATTCAATACCTTTAGGACAATTTATTGCCACATTAAAAAATTACAAAATCCAGGTCCGGATTTAGAAAAATTAATAAAATTTGACCGACCCTAAAACAACACCCTATACATCATATTTTTAAAAATTGAATTTAAAATTCAGAAAGAGCATAAAAAATTGAATGTATTCATCAACTTTTTATTTTCCCGCATGCCGTTTTTCTACCAAAATTTAAACGTTAAAAGGTACATTATGAGATTTTTGGTCCATGTAAATTGTAATTGAAGGGATTTTAATTATTTTTTCTTTAATAAAACCAGATTTACTTAACACTTTCATGAAAATTCTTGAAATAGACCTATTGAACTTGAATTAACATTCACATAAACCAATAAAAATTACAAATACAGATCCGCACTTAATAAAATTAAAATGATTTCAATTCATTTAATAATTAATCATTGATTAATCAATGTTTACATTTCTACATGAGAAAATTCTAAACTTAACTATGTAATTTATTAGCTTCTTTACAAAAGATACTAAAAGTACTCCTTTCCACACCACCAAGAGATAGAACACATTTACCTAGTAAGCAATTTTAAAGAATTAAAAAACAATCCCAATGTTCTTAGAAGATTTATTATTTGCAACTTGATTAGGAGAGCTAGATTATGTATCAAACAAAATGGAGAACATTTTGAGCAATTGTTAAAATGACTTTTTTCTGGTGTTTTTTGTTGTTAGTTTGTTAATTATTATTTTGTTATTTATAATTAGTATTAAATTAGTAGATATTAATTATTTGGTTAAAAACCAAATTTCTTGTTCTTTTGGCTTTAGAGTTGTTTTTTGTTAATTTTTTTGTTTATTTTTCATATTTTTTATTCATTGTTCCATTTTACCAGTTCGTGTGGATTAGCCCTATTGGGGATACCTCATTAGAAAAACGTGCCTTGTGTTCTACCTCTTGGTGTTGTGGAAAAGAATATTTATTCTATACTTGGCGCGTTTGGAAGACGGAGTAATAAAAATGTCAGGCGGTTCCAAAATATCCCTACCCCTGTACGGCAAAATCCTGTACAATGATCGATTCGATCGATAGAAATTTCGCACATCGCCTACAATTACTCAAAACCATTCACAGAGTATCAACTTTTAGGCCGGCCAATGGGGAGTGAGTGATATCGGCGACTCGTTTACACCCCGGGTGGACTTCGGCTGATTAATGTGTTTATTACACCGTCTTCCAAACGCGTCAAGTATAGTATCTTTTTTAAAAATCTAGTAAATTACTTAGTTAAGTTTTGAATTTTCTCACGTAGAAATGTAAACATTGAATAATCAATGATTAATTATTAAATGAATTGAAATCATTTTAATTTTATTAAGTGCAGATCTGTATTTGTAATTTTTATTGGTTTATGTGAATGTTAATTCAAGTTCAATAGGTCTATTTCAAGAATTTTCATGAAAGTGTTAAGTAAATCTGGTTTTATTAAAGAAAAAATAATTAAAATCCCTTCAATTACAATTTACATGGACTAAAAATCTCATAATGTACCTTTTAACGTTTAAATTTTGGTAGAAAAACGGCATGCGGGAAAATAAAAAGTTGATGAATACATTCAGTTTTTTATGCTCTTTCTGAATTTGAAATTCAATTTTTAAAAATATGATGTATAGGGTGTTGTTTTAGGGTCGGTCAAATTTTATTAATTTTTCTAAATCCGGACCTGGATTTTGTAATTTTTTAATGTGGCAATAAATTGTCCTAAAGGTATTGAATATCTATGCCAAATATCAAAAAAATATACTGAGTGATTCAAAAGTTATAGGTGTCGAAAGAAATGGGCCAAATTCAAAAAACACCCTGTAACTCGGTTATAAAGGGCGCAAGACCCATAGTATATGGGTTTTTTGTAATCCCCTGGGTGACCTTTATACAGGGTTAAAATATTGCCCTTTCCCAATGAAACACCCTGTATATTCCAAAGGCCGCAATAGCTCTACTAGTTGTCTTGCACTCTCCATTTGTTGAGGATTAAGAAACGGTGGTGCTTTTCGATCCTTTAATAAAATTGGTGTAACAATATCGCACATTTCCAAAAATCTCTCTATCATATAAAAACAGGAATTCCATCGTGTTTTGACATCCAAAATCATTTTTTTAAATTACCCTCTTGAACCCCCGCATCCCTTTGAATTTTTCGAATAGCATCATTAACCAGAACACTCTTTTTTGCCCTTACAATGTCCCTGATTTTGGAAATTAATGGTGAGATACTAGGATTTCCTATAACATGTTCCACAACTAAATTTACAGTATGTGCAAAGCAGGGAATATGTTTATTCTTCCCTAAATTTTCGGCATGTGTGACTGCTCCTACCATATTGACACCATTGTCGGTAATCACTGCTACAATTTTTGACAAATCAATATGCCAAGACTTTAAAATATCCAGCAGCTGTTGGCCAAGATAGTCACTAGTGTGGCTTTCAGATAATTCCCTTGTTGCAATGATTGAAGACTTTAGAACTGTGCCTAGAATAAAAAATAATTAACAAGATGTATATTAAAGGTTATAACGTTATAACTTACCATCAAGATAGTGAAGAGTTACTCCCAAAAAACTCCTGCACGTCATCATTTCGCTCCACACATCGCATGTTACAGAAAATGATGTAACATTTTTAAATTTTTCTTTGTAAATGTTGCTGACTGAAATATATTTCTCGTCCAATAATTTTTTAATTTTAAACTCCGATGGTATTTTATAAGCTGGGGCCAGTACTTTTAAAAGGCGACAAAATCCTTCACCTTTTATTACATGGAATGGACGTTTGTCCATTTGTCCATCCGTTTGTCCATGTAACTCTTAACAATTTTTCAGTTACGAAGTTTAGTTTCCCTTGTTAAAAACGGACCAGCGAAGTCGGTTCCGCAGACATAAAATGGCCGATTCGGAGTCACAAGATCCAAAGGCAAGTCACCCATCTTTTTCCTCAGTGAAGCAGGCCGATTTCTAAAGCATACCATGCATTTAGATAGAAGTGAGATCCAATGGAACTGTTTCATCCCAACCTATTTCCAGCTGCCACAAAGTTTGTAAGAAAATCTTCGCTTTAATAATTACCGGACCCAATAATCCCAAAGGATCAAAGATGCGAGCTATAATCGACATTATTTGCCTTTTCGTGACTGTACTTGAATCTGAATAAACCGGAACCTTAATCTTATAACCCAACTCGTCGGAAGAAGCGTTCCAATAAATACCTAAAGTCTTCGACGAGTGATCGTTGTTCGCAAAATCCATACACCCCACACCCATAGAACTTCCGTCTTCCAAATGCTTCAAGACCTCGCTACAACTAGAACTCCATTTGCGAATATTGAAACCGTACTGTTTCAAAATATACGAAATTCCTATCGCTAACTCTGCAACCTCTTCGATGGTTTCTCCACCTGTTATTAAATCGTCCATATAAAAATCTTTAGCTATAACTCGAGAAATCTCTGGATGCTCCTCAGAAACGTCCATCGACATCTGTGCCAAGCAACGTGTAGCCAAAAATGAAGCTGGTCCCGTTCCGTATGTGATTGTATTCAAGCGATATACCATTTGTTTTGCATCGTCGTCCAACCAGACGACTCTCTGTAAATCCCGCTGACTCTCGTCAACCCAAATCATCCGATACATCTTCTCGATATCCGCCGTTATGACAATCGGATACTTCCTAAATCTGCACAAAATCGAAAACAAGTCGTCCTGAATTGAAGGACCAACCTTCAGTACATCGTTCAACGACAAATTAGTATCTGATCTGCAAGATGCGTCGAATACAACCCTCAATTTAGTCGTGCTACTATCATCCTTAAAAACTGCGTGATGAGGCAAGTAAAACACTTTAACCACATTCGGGTCCTCATTCTTCAATTCCTGTTCACTCACTCGACTCATATGACCCATCTCTTCATATTCCCTCATAAAACTCGTGTATCCTACCTTCAAATTCTCGTTCCTCAAAAACCTCCGTTTCAATCCGACCAAACGCTTCTCTGCTATCGACCGAGATTCTCCTAACTGACTTACCGTGTCCCTTGTCGGCAGACTTACTATAAATTTTCCATCCTTGTCCCGTTTCGCTGTTTCTCTGAAATGAACCTCACATTCCAATTCTTCCTTTGAATATCTCGACTCCTCCACCTTACTACTGCACTCTTCTACGTTCCAAAATTTCTCCAAAATGTTTTTTATCCCGTCATCCTCGATGGACAAATTGCACACCATTTCCTGCGCATCGTGAATCTGCAATGGTCCCGATAACAACCAACCCAACATCGACTTCTGCAAGATCGGCAACCCTGTTCCTAACTTTATTTGACCCACACACATCATGTCGAAAAACACCGCTGCTCCCAAAAAAATATCAATTGGAGACGAAATAGAAAACTCTGGGTCTGCTAACGTCAAATTTTCCGGAATCCCTAAATCAGTGCAATCGAACGACACCGACGGTAAAGGACTTGTGATTTCGTTTACTACCAACAATGGAATGTTCATTTTATAATTATTGTGTAACGATTTAACTTCAGTCTGATCCGCTATCTAACAAACACCTAGCCCGATGATATTTTCCCTTCTTATCCGCGATTAAAACTATAGCCGTAGACAACAAAACCTGATTCCTCATACCGCAATGCAATGCTACTTCGTTATTTAAATCATTACCAGATTGACTTGAGTCGTCGTTTACCACTACTACTTGGCTGCTATGGTTTTCAGAATGTAAAATAGTATTGTGCCTTCCGCGACATTTCTGACAACCCATAGAACGACAATCCCTGGCAAAATGCGAACTTCGTAGGCAATTCAAACACAATTTCAATTTTTTAATTTCTTCCTTACGCTCCCCACCGATAATTCGAGTAACTTTCCGCACGAATAAATAAAATGCTTACCCTGACAATATTAACATGCGACCGACCTGCACTCAACCGCGTGAGCCGAAGTTATGTTTTCTGTTCTAGAACGATATTTATACTTATTAAATGCCGGAGACTTATTGACAAATTTCTGTTTCTGATCAACTGATCTCACCTTATCCGAACGTGCTTCTAACCCTCTACACCGTTCCAACAAAATTTCGAGAAAATTTCCGAATTTAGGTACGCCACGAAACCTTAGTACGCGAACCTGCTCCCATGAATCACGCGAATTCTCGTCCAATTTTTGCGCCATCAATAATATTAGCAACGTGCCCCACGAATCAACCGACTCGTCAAGAGATTTCAACGATCTATGATGTGACGATATGACGATTTATTTCATCCAACAATTTTCGAATTGCCCGCTCAACTCTGACTTAATAACCGGTAAATTTAACAACTCCTTTAAATGCTTCTGAACCATCGCGGGTCTATCCTCAAAACGTTCAATTAACAACTCCCAAGCCATCCCGAATTCCTCGATACCCTCAATTACCGCTTCCGCATTTCCCGTGACACATTCCTGTAGCCGATAAAATCGCTCCGCTTCGTCAAACTTGGGATTTTTCAATATTAATGACTCAAACGTGTTCTTAAATTTAAACCACCGATCGTACTCTCCGTTAAATTTTAATCGAAAAATACCCTGGTCCTTACAGAGTAAAATCGAAAAATACCAAAAATAATGCAAAATTCGAAGTGATCGCTATAATAAACTTTGCATACTGACGATTATCAATTCAACATTTAGAAATGTTGACTACTGTTTAATCAGACCGAAGGGTTATTACGTCAATTCGGGAATTTCCTAATAGCCGGACTTTCCGCCCTCGTTGTACAGGTTTACAGGTTCTACAGGTGTTTCATAAGGAATGGTCAATATTTTAAACATAGATTCAAGACCTGTAAATATTAATATTTTACTAAATAACTATGGGTCAAATGTCTTTTGATTGACAGACTTTTTGATCACAAAATTTTCAAATTTGCGAAATTAAATGTTTTCTCTCATATCTGAGTGGATTTTTTGTCCCTTCCTCTACAATTCGTACTAAATTTGGCGATCAAAAAACCAAAAAACAAATATCTCGATATGGGCTGAATTTATGCTAATAAAACGAGTAACCCTTTTCTGTTCAAAATTAAAGGGTCTATCATATAACATATCTTTACACAAAAAGTATCGCGATTGTTATTATCAATAAATTGAGCATAATTGAAATAGTTAAATATTGGAGTATTTTTAAATTAATTTAATATTCAAAATTTCAGGGTCTCTTCTTTTTTATCTATTTGAAAAAAGTAGAAATGGCTAATAACCTTTAAGGTTTAGGCCAATAGTAGACCCAATGTTCTATTTACACTTGGCAACATTGCGCTTCACATCGCGAGACTTTCCATCGCTCGAGAATACGGTTTAAAGCTTTTGTGGGAGGAAACTCTCATGGGAGATTCCCATGGGAAGAGTTCTCATTGGAATGATTCAAGAATCGGTACCCTGGTGGACAGCAGTCGTGGATCTCGTCTGCCGCTTCCGCGAGCTCGTGCAGGTTTTTTTGCTTTGAACAGGCGAAGGATACGCCTGGTGGATGGCGGGAGCAGATCCAGCCACTTGACGCGCATCACATCGTCCCCTACGCCGCCTTTGGCCAATGACTGCATCTCTTGGAGCAGTTGGGAGGGTTTCTTGTCGCCCAATTCCACCCCGGTGAGCAGCTTATGCAGTTGGAGGTCGGCTGAGTCGGTCATGCGGCTTAGGATTGTTGCCTTTAGCGTCTCGTAACGGTCGGCAGCTGGTGGGTCCCCATCGGAATACCAGTTATCGCCACGATGTTCTATCAACGGTTTTCCTTCCTCCCAGTCTTCTCTGGTTGGTATTTTCACCCTATAGGTGTGTTTAATCATAACCGATTTAGAGGTTCTGTCTTGTTTTAATGTAATCACTTACTTTGGTTTTTTGGTGGCGTCGGCATTTTAATGAATCGGGGAGATTTTCTTAGCTCCTTTTGCGGAGAATTATTTATTTCTTCCTCTGAAGAAGAACATATATATCTTCGGTTTTTTCTTCTCTGTCTCTTCTCCCGCACATCATCATTTCCATCGATGTCAGTGTCTAAGCCGCTCGATGCAGACTTGATGCATAGGCCAATTGGGCTTGGGTACTACTTGACCTTTAATACAAGCAGCTATTTTTAATTTCGATACAGAGTCTGGCCAGTAACATTTGGCCACTCCTCCTTCTTTTGACAACCAAGATGAAAGAACAGCCTCAACAACATTTTCTTCTGGAAATTTTACCACTTGCCAGCCTACCATTCTTTCTAAATTTCAATATACAAATACAAAAAATACTAATATTAATAATAAGTGGAACAGAGTATGTAATTAATAAAAATAACAAAGATTTATAAAAAAATTGTAACACTAATTAAAGATGAAAAATGCAGGCTAAGAGAGAGTCGTTAAATATTTTTAAATTTTTATGCAAGTCAATAGCGAATGAAAACTATTCGTAGTTCGTATTTAGATTGTTTATATGAATACTAATTTCGCCGGCATGCAAATGAAAGTGACCAAGTCCACCGACAGACATTTTAATCTTTGTTTATGATTATCAACTCAATTATTTTACATCAGGCTAGTTTATAATGATTTTTATAAACAATGTAGTTTTTAGAAAATCGATTTTAAATCAATAAATTTAAAAATAATATTGAATTTCAAGTACATAAACATTAAAAAACTAAAAATATAGTAACAAAAATGGTAACTTTTTTTATAAGCAGCATTAAGGAAAAACGTTGTAGACATAAATTTTAAATACTGAGGTACTGGCAATAAATGGGACACATTTTTTTCTGATTTAAGGTAAACTTTGTTATTCAATGGTAAATGTTCTGGAACACTTAGTAAACCCTCAGAAAAACGTTTAATTATTTGTTGCAATGGCTTATCACCTTTTCTAACAAGATTCTGTATCAGTTGTAAAAAAATTTCACTAGATAAGTTACTAAATGTATCCAAAGGTCCAAATCTACGCACACAATCTACTAAATGTAATAAATTATGAAAATTGTATGATAGATACACTGTGTTTGTTGCACAAAGTATGTTAATAGTTTTTCTGCATAATTATTTCTGCATAGTACCTAGGTACACAGCAATAATGTTTACTCATTTTACAAGAGTATTTACTTTTATTCAAAAGTATTAGTTGTTTTAATCGTAAGTACTTGATAAAATGTTCTATTAATACAAAAAAATCATTCGATTACCAGTGTTGCCAACAGTTAACTTACCATTCCACCAGATTCATTTTTTAAAACCACCAGAAAACCACTAACAAATATGGTACTAAACTTATATTCCATAATTTTTCCACTAAAAGGTTTAATTTATGAAAAAAATAAGTATACAGTGCTTTCGAAAAGTAAGGAATAAATTCATTATTTCTGAAATTAGGAGTTTTTCGAAAAAATCCTCTGACACGTCGATTTTGTTTTAAACAAATGCACTTTTTGATATACGATCCAAATTTGTGACGTAATCGTTATTCGAGATATGACGTCATCGACAATTTTTTTAAATGGAAACCCCCAATTTGGACCACGCCAATTGAAAGAGCGTGTCATTCTACGTACATATCGCCAAAAATATTTTTAAATTAGCCTATGTAGGTTAGATAAAAAAACGAAAAAACATTAAGTAAAGTAAAGTGTACGTTACTAGACCGGCGAATTTGGAAGAATTGCAGGCAATAATCCGTCAGGAGATACATCGTACACCTCCTGAAGTTATTGAAAATGTTCAACAAGAGTTCATTAATCGTCTTGGTTACTGTCAGGTAGCCAAGGTGCACAATTTGAACATTTAATTTAACCATTACCATTAAATTTGGTAAAACTTAAAATAATGTTTTTTTCATTGTTTTATCTAACCTACATAGGCTAATTTAAAAATATTTTTGGCGATATGTACGTAGAATGACACGCTCTTTCAATTGGCATGGTCAAAATTGGGTGTTGCTATTTAAAAAAAATGTCAATGACGTCATATCTCGAATAACAATTACGTCACAAATTTGGATCGTATATCAAAAAGTGCATTTGTTTAAAACAAAATCGACGTGTTAGAGGATTTTTTCGAAAAACTATTAATTTCAGAAATAATGAATTTATTCCTTACTTTTCGAAAGCACTGTATAAGTTATTAATTCCTTTATTATTATTATAAAAAATATAAAAATTAACAATCAATCAAAAACTTACCATTTGTAGGTAATTTACTTAAAAATAAAAAACTTTACATAAAAAAATTACATACAAATAAAAAACATAAAATACCTCTATTTTAAACTAATTCGTCTTCTTCAGACGAATCATTTTTGGCTCCATCTTCGGTATCGTGGTATGAATCTTTGATACCGATTTGTTTTACAACAGCTTCTGGAATTTCGTAATCATTACAACATTTTCCTTTTAACCTCAAACCACAGCGTATTCTTAATATAGCAGTTAAAAGATTTAAATTCATTCTATTCCTTTGTTTGTTTTTGATTATATTCATACTGCTAAATAGTCTCTCAACATCGGCAATAGAATGAGGCAGTATTAGGGGAGTAATCGCAAAAGTCGCTAATTCCTTAAACCTTGATTCTCCTTGAGCGTCTTTGAAATACAATACTTTATTCCAAAATTCTTTGGTGTTTTTAGTCTCGTTCCATTTTAAAAGATGAATTTGATGCCACTGATCATCAATTCTTGCTATTTGTTCTGCACTTTTATTAAGGCTAGAGTTCAGTACTCGCAAAATATTTTTTCGGGAATAGGCAACTTGTACAGCAAGACCTGTCACTTTATTTCGGCAAATTTTCAGGTAGTAAGCTCACAACGGGGTATGTCGTAAAACTGAGATAAGCGGTTGGGTTGGTTCTTTATTAGAATTTGAATTTTAGAATATCCGAATTTCGATATAGTAGGAAAATATATTTTCGAATATTTAGAAATGCCGATGACAACAAATTATTTTAAATTAAATAATTCGTATATGGTTTACATTTTTAAAATCATAAAGACGAACCGATTCCAACGATAGGTCATACATAATACTTATTATCGATAATAAAGGAGTTACGGCCACTCGCGGGGCAGCCTAAAGTCAAAAACATAATTTCAAATGGCTGTAGATCCTTTAATATCGACGATAAATAGCAAGTGTAACACATCATTGAAATCAGCTCATAATGGAGACACTAAAAATGTAAAAATATATATGATATTTCATTTTAAATAAAGAAGTTAGTGTCTAATATTTTGCTTCAGTTTATCGGAATTCTGGACAACTGTTTGCAAATTTTCATGCACAGAATTCCATAAGTTGTTCAGTTGTTTTCGAATTAACTCGTACTGTGACAAGTTAAAAACGCTATTTCTTACGATATTAGTATTAGAGAAGTAAAAACATTGAAAAACGGTTTGGTAAAACTTTAAAAATTATTGTCTACCTACTACAATCATTAGTACATTATTAGGTTCTGCATATAAATAATCGGACAGGTCCGAGTTGTCACCCAAATTTCAAAATTTTACCTGTGCGAAAAAAGGTCATGTCCGAGTTGTCACCCGTCTATTGTTATCCGTTCGATGCAAATTATAAGGGTCTAATTGCTTAATAATCGTGGGTTTTTTGATTTTGGGTTAGAAATAGTTGGTGGATGTTTTGCATTGGAACTTTTAGAGATAAAACCAAATTGCAATAAGGTTACAAAATTTTGTGATTATTTAGTGGAAACGTACATTGACAGCAATTCAAAATTTCCTTCTCAAGTATGGGTCGAACATTCTTCGTTCTTAAAACGAACCACAAATGCATGTGAATAATCATTTCATGCGACAAGTAATCAATCGTTTTATACGGGCCACCCTAATGTACATCAATTTTTAAATGTTCGTTTAAATTTTCAAATTTGGGTTTGCGTTTGTTCATTAAATAAATTCTACATACATGTAAGTAAAAATAAATTTGAGTTTTTTTAAATTTTAATATTTTCAGAATCATATTGATCTTATAAAATATATGTAAAGTTCAAAAAATATTTAATGTATCTATCTAAATAATAAAAAAAAAACAAAAGTTGGTTACGTTCAAAAAATATTTAGTATTTTTGAACGAAGTAGGATTAATCGAAAACCCGATTGCACCCTGCCGTACCTACCCCAGGTAACGGGTGACAACTTGACCCATAAGAACTGACCGGTTAAAATTCGGATGACAACTCGACCTCTCCGAAATAATCACCGGTCTAATAGTCTCGTGGATTTTTATTGCATTGTGGTTAGGAAGAATTAAACTACTTTTATCCATGTGCTTGAAATATCTGACAAAGGACATTTCTAGAGAAAATCTACTTTAAATTACGAAACTATTAATTTATCATTACCAAATTTCCAAAGGGAATATTGAAATTATCCATTTCAATCCATCTCGCATATCGATCAACAATCGAAGGGAACCAATAAAAACAACGTTTTTCTTTTTTCCCCTACCGTTTTGATCGATATAGATTCAATCAGTTCCGAATTTTGACTATTGATAAATTGTGACTTCATTGTCTTCGTGTTGTCTATATCCGAATATTCAATTTGTGTGTTATTTTTAAATTTCCACGTGTGTTCTTTGTATCAAAATTGTGATATTGTATTGATAACTTGGTTAAAAATGGTTTATTTAGTTGCGATGTATCTAATGTCGACATATTCAATGAAAGGGGTTTGGAGTAAAAAGTACAATTACTTGTTAATATAACATATGTGGTGTTACAAAATCATTTAATAGTACCAACAGTCAAAAAGAGCTTGACATAAATAGTTTTTTAAAAATAACTAAGTACTTCCTGTACTTAGTCAAATTTAGTCAAATCAAATTTAGTAACCGGACAATATTTTAAAAAATTCTTGAGGTAAAATAAAATTAGAATAAAAAATCAAGTATGTAGCAACACTAAATTAAATATTTGCAATTTTAAAATTTAACATCTTAACTGTAGGTAATCGGATTATCGGATTTGGGTCGTAAAATGGAAGACGAAACCAACCCCTCATAAATCATTCTCGGACTGTATAGCAAGTTGCCTAACACTGATAATTTAGTGTTCTGAAACGTTGAATTTTTAAACACATTCAACCTAATTATTAACAAATGACAAGGAAAATCAAAAAAAGGGCTTCGTCGCGCGTTCGAAAAGAGTCAGCTCTTTCCATTGGTACAAAATTGCATAAAAAAAGTTAAAAATGTAGCCGGAAAATGGATTATACGATTTCAACATTTTCATTAATTAAGCGAAAACAAAAGCATTTTTCAAAAAAAGGGCTTCGTCGCGCATTACAACTAAATGGGTAGATCATATGTAGAGTGCGACCCCCCTTTCAAATTTCAAAATACGCCCTGAAAACTTCGCGGCGAATCGGTCATTTTACGCCTATTTTCAGAGTACTGAACTCTAGCCTTAAACTGTGCCATTATGTCAATAAGTGGTTCTTTATTGTGATTAAGTGCTTGTTCAATACTAATTCGGGAAATTTTTTTCATCAGTGTAAAATTTTCTGGTAACCTGTTTTTTATTTCTTCAATTAGACTTATTATAAACGTTACGCACCGATGCCGCATCATTTCTTCCTCTTCCGTTGGTAATCCTTTTTCTCTCATTTCAGTCATTTGTTTTTCAAATCGATATCCAAGATAACATTTTTGATCCAAGAAATCACGAATATTTTGAGTAAAAATGTCAATTTTATTGGTAGGTAACGTAACCTTGCTGACAAGCATATTTATCAGATTGGCCAACTCTTCACATAAATTTGTGTGGTCGAATTTTTGTGAAATCATGGTCTTCGTTGCCCTGGAACTAGGGTGTGCAGGGTTGTGATCCATGTCGTAGATCCTCTTTCTAATTGTCTGTGGGATGTATGGCCGGATTGTATTTGTAGAGATGTCGCAGAAAACTTTGGTATCGGTTCCTTCTAGTCGCAACTGTCTCAGGTCTAATGAACCCGGTTCTCGCAATATGGTTTGAAGTTTCTCATCTGCTTCCTGTTCCCTGGCTATTTCTTCGGTCGTTGTGATGACGGGCATGGATATGTCGTTAATTCTGGATAGGGCGTCCGCGACGTCGTTATCTTGTCCAGCTATATGTCGTATGTCCGTTGTATATTGTCCGATGAAATCAAGGTGTCTCCTTTGCCTCGGGGAAGCCTTTTCTGGTCTCTGTTTGAATGCGAATGTTAGTGGCTTGTGATCGGTCAGTATTATCGTTTTCCTGTCTTCAATCATGTGTTTAAAACACTTTATAGCTTCGTATATGGCTAATAATTCCCTGTCGCAAGCGCTGTATCTAGTCTGAGGCTCCGTTAGCTTTCTGGAAAAAAAACCTAAGGGTTGTCGTTGTCCATTTACTACCTGCTCGAGCGACGTTCCCATGGATGTGTCGGAGGCGTCCGTGACTAAAATGAGCTCTGCTCCTTCGACTGGGTGCGCCAGTAATGTCGCTTGTGCTAGTTGTAGTTTGCACTGTTCGAACGCTTGTTCCGTGAAATCTGTCCATGCCACTGGTCGCTTATCTTTCTTTTTCGCTCCAGCTGTCAGTGCGTGAAGGCATGCCTATGGTTTCGCAGCGTGCGGAATAAATCTTCGATAAAAATTAATCATTCCGAGGAATCTTCGCAGTTCGGAAATATTATTCGGTTTCGGGAATTCTTGAATAGCTTTTACTCTATCCTCGAGGGGACTAATACCGTTCGCATCCACTTTGTGCCCTAGATATTCGACTGATTGTTGACCCAGAACGCACTTGGTTGTTTTGAGTTTTAACCCGTGTTGTTCGAGGCGATCTAAAAGTTCGTCCAGGTGTCGAAGGTGTTCTTCTTCATCTTTCGAGGCTATTAAAATATCGTCGATGTAGCAAAATACAAAGTCGAGTCCTCTCAAGATGTTATCCATGAACCTTTGAAACGTTTGTCCCGCATTCGACAATCCGAAGGGCATTACATTAAATTCAAACAATCCAAACGGCGTGATAATATTATTTAATTTTAAATATTCATTTCAAAGCCTTCTAACAGATAATTACATTTAACATAAAACTTCGATTATTTCAAAAACTACTGGATTGGGGTATAGGGAATACCCATATGGATCGAAAGGCCTTAAAAAACTGCATTGGTAACTGTTAAAAATACAGGGTGATCCATTTGAAATAACAAAGTTATGACCACTTTAATTTGGCCAAGTTTGTCGGACAATTTTAAACGTCCTGTACATGCATTCTAAAAATACAGTTTAGTTTCATTTAGTAGTATGTCTGGACATCATCGATACTCAATTTTAAGCTTCTACCTGCCTTATTAACAGAGATATCACAGAAAATACATTCGACACTTTTTCCAAAAAATATCAAGAAAATTGTAATACCTTAAAAATGGTGCATTTTTGGCATATGGTGTTATTATCAAAGTTTAGTTAAAAAAGGCCATAGAATTCAAAAATTTTTTTTTTATTAGTATATTTGCAATTTTTACAATCAACTCAATTAAGTTTATAGAGCCATAAGTAAATGTGATGAATGGATTAACATGATAGGAATATTCATCCAGTGACGATATTCTCGTGTGTTGACCGGTGTCTGAATCATTCGTCTTCCATAAGATCCGTGGGCCAGAGTCTATGGAGTCTTCTGGTGGCGTTAGGTGGGTTGCTCATTACACTGATGTAATCATTTTCATTGTTTTGAATGTTGTCTTTGTACTTTTTTGCATATCTTTTGATTTCGTCAGCGACGTATGCTATCCGGAGATCATTGTGTAGTGTTTGGTTCGTTACATACCATGGGGCGTTGGTGATAGTGCGTAAGATTTTTGACTGCAATCTTTGGATGATTTTGACGTGAGACGGTTTGGTGCAGCCCCATAGTTGTATACCGTATGTCCAAATCGGTTTCAACATACATTTGTACAGTAGCAATTTGTTTTCGAGGGTTAATTTTGCTCTTCGCCCTATTAGCCATTGCATTTCTCGGACCTTGAGGTTTAATTGTTGTCGCTTGGTTTTTATGTGTTTACTCCATGTGAGTTTTTGATCAAGATGTAGGCCTAAATACTTAACTTCGGTTTGGAGCGGTATGATTCTGCTTTGAAATGTGACTGGTGGACATAGGGTACGCCTCGTAGTAAATGTTATTTGCGCAGATTTGTTGCTGTTTATTTTTATTCTCCATTTGTCGAACCAGATCTGAAGTATGTCGAGATGCTCTTGTAGATGTTGAGATGCTACCACTGGATCTTCGTTTATTGCCAAAATAGCTGTGTCGTCGGCAAATGTGGCTATCGTTGTGTTGTCTGTTACAGGTAAGTCTCTGGTATAGATTAAATACAATAGTGGCCCCAGGACACTTCCCTGTGGAACACCGGATCTAATAGGATTGCACTGCGATATCGTATTATTGTACTTTATTTGGAAATGCCTTTCGGAGAGATATGATTTCAATAATTGATAGTAAGGGCTTGGTAAAGTGCTTTTGATCTTGAATAATAGTCCCGGGTACCAGACCTTGTCGAAAGCTTGTTCGACATCAAGAAATGCAGCTATACAATATGTTTTTTCTTCGAGGCTAGTGATTATTTTATTCACGATTCTGTGTGTTTGGTGTACTGTCGAGTGCTGCTCCCTAAACCCAAATTGGAAATTAGGAATTATGCCGTTTATCTTGATGTCGTTTGAGATTGTATGTAATAGTAGTCTTTCGAATAACTTTGATGGGATCGGTAGCAGACTGATGGGGCGATACGATCCTGCTTCATTTGCGGGCTTTCCTGGTTTGTGGATGAGGATAATCTGGGCGAGTTTCCACAGGATAGGAAAATACGATAATCTTAGCATGCTATTGTATATAGTCGTCAAAAGTACTAGCGCTTTTTTTGGAAGTTTTCTTAATACTTTGCTCGTAATTAGGTCATATCCCGGAGCTTTGTGCAGTTTTAGGCTTTTTATTTCCTTTGCAACTTCACGAGGAGAGTTGGGTGTAATTGGAAGTGCCATTTGAAGTGGTGCATCCAGGTAGTTGTCAATTTCGCTATTGTCGTTATTTCCATTTTGATCATGAGGTGTGAATACTTGGACCAGATGTTCAGCAAAGGTGTTAGCCTTTTCTCTTTCGCTTCGGGACCATGTTCCATCCGCTCTTCTAATAGGTGGGGTAGGTGTTTGAGGTTTCTTGAATTTCTTTGTGGCCTTCCATATTGTGTGGTCTTCTCTTTTAAGTGATGTTATATATTGTTCGAATGATCTGTTTTTGATGTTAATTAGGGTTCTGTGTAGCTTGTGTTTTAATCTGTTGTAGATGTTTCTGTCCTCTTCATGTCTTGTTCTCTGCCATTTCTGCCTTGCTCTTCTTTTCTCACTTACTAACTCGCGTACATATCGAGGTAAATTAATTGTGCTAGTTTTTATACCGACTTGGTTCGTTGACTTCCAGGCTGCGTTTTGAACTAGAGTTGTGAAATGTTGTACTACTTCGTCGAGTTCGTCCGGGTTTTTAATTCTTGCCTTTAGGTTTATGTTTTCGTTAATATATGATTCAAAGATGTCCCATTTAGTGTTGTTATTTGTCAGTGTAGGTGTGGGCGGTTTATTTATTACGTAAGTGCTTAGTGTTAGTATGACTGGACTATGGTCTGACGATAATTCAAAGTTTGATTCTGTTGTCATATAGTTCGTAGCGAAGCCTTTTGATATAAAAAAGTCTAGTAAATCTGGGAGTTTGTTGGCATCGGTGGGCCAGTAAGTCGGTTCTCCAGTGGTAAGAGAGTCACAGTTCAGTTTGTTCATCGCTTTGAGAAGATTTCTGCCTTTTGGGGTTATTAGTCTTGCGCCCCATTGGGAATGTTTTGCGTTCCAGTCACCACCTGCTAAAAACTTGTTGCCTAGTGTTTCAAAGAATTCCTCATATTCTTCATTATGTATTGCATGCCTGGGGGGACAGTAGACGGCTGATATTGTTATTGGAGAAGGCTTGCAGTCAACTTTAATATTGGTAACTTGGAATTTATTTGTCTGCATGTGATTAAGCTCATGATGAGAGATTGTGTTTCGAATTATAATAGCCGATCCGCCGTGTGCTGTGTCATCTGGATGAAGTGCTTGGTATAGTTTATAATACGGAATTTTTATCATAGTTCTTGTAGTGAAATGAGTCTCGGTGATTAATGCAATGTCTATTTTATGGGTGTGGAGGAATGTTTCTAGTTCTAATTTATGGTTGGAAAGTCCGTTGGCATTCCAGAGTAATATTCGCAGAGAGTTGAAAATTAAGCTAGTTTATTTATTACTGTGCTTAGTATGTTTAGAACCATGCTGTTTTGGTTGATAAGCTGATTAAACATTGCTTTAAATTCGTTTAGAAAGGTAGATAATTGTACTCCAAGATCAGTGGGTTGGTGCCATGTGTCGCCGTTGTTGATGTTGTGGTTCCCTTTTGCTGCTTGTGCATATGTTTGTTGATTATTAGAGCTTTGTTGTTGTACGTTTGAAGGAATTCTTGGGTTGATAGGAGTTTGCATATTTGGAGTATTTATTTTATTAGGGTTAGTTTTGTTTCTTGCGTTTATTAGGTCTTTATAAACGGAGCAACCTTTGTAATTAGCAGGATGTTCGCCTTTGCAAAGCACACAAGTAGCTGGTGTATCTTTGGGTTTTTTGCAAATTTTTGTATCGTGTGGGCCTGCACATTTCACGCAGTTATATAGTTTTGTACAGTAACTTTTGGAGTGCCCGTATGCTTGACAGCGCATACATTGGATAATACCTTTTTTGTACCTTGGTGGCTCAATATCGATTTTAGTGTGTGAGATGTATTCTACGTTGAAAACTTCTTTATTGTTGCTCTTCGGTTCCAGGTCTACAAAAAATAGGGGCAGAGGTTCCTTTGTAGATCTGTGTCTAACATTGACAACATTTCTTACTGTGTGGCCTTTTTTGGATAGTTCATCTATTATATCGTTTGGTGGAACAGAGTGGTGTAGTCCTCGGATAACGATTCTGTATGCTCTTTCCTGTCTTATTTGGTAAGTGTGATGTACTATGTTTTCTTCTCTCATGTAGGTAATAAGTTTCCTATAAGTGTCTGGAACATGGGCATTGATCCTTATTATATTATTAGGGAGAGCTTTGGTATAGTATGTTTCTTCTGGTGTCGCTGTGGCTAAACTATCCAACATCAATTTATAATCTTTGACTCCATAAACATATATAGGTGGTGGTTTAGGGTCTCTTTGCGTTTGACTTGGTGGCTGGGTCTTATTTCCACTGGAAGGATTGTCGTTGACCATTTCAACTTCTTCTGTGTTTTTTTCCGAGAGCGTTTGGAATCTGTTTGTTGTTGTGGTTTGTTGGGTAGTTTCTGTAGATTTTTGTGTCCTGTAGCGTTTTCTTTTGTGTGAAACCTCTTGCCACGGGTGGCTTTTCTGTGCTTCTGTTTGATCGTTACTATCATGTAACATGTATTCTTCATCATCACTTGATGGTAGGCTTGCCGTCTCATTCAATTGGGTATTTCTTCTTGGAGGGTTTTGTTGGCTGGTAAAATGAGTTTGGTTTACATACGGGTTTGGGGGTAATATTGGTTGAGAAACGTGTGTTGGAAGAGCGTTTTGGTTTTGAGGAAAAGGGTTTTGGTGAAATGACTGTTGTTGAATGTTTGGCATCATTGGATTCATCGACTGGAATGTTGGTTGAGGCTGCATAAAATTTCCTGACTGCATTGCTTGCATGTAGTACGCGTTTTGTATATCGTTGCTCGAACCGGGGCCATTGCCGGTCGGAAACATTGTTTTGTTCAGATTAAATATCTGATGATGTGTGCAGTTGATACCCACTCAACTCGAAAAACTGTTAAACCGATAAATACACTGATAAGTTTATGGAAGAATTCGCAAAATAATATAAACAATTATAGTTTTGCACTTTAAAAGTCAAAAATGCAGACACATTGGTGTGTTACATGTTGCTATTTGGTACTAGGCTTACTGTCCAGAATTATTTTCCGCTTTAAATCACCGTTGTCACACTAACTATCACAGAGTGAACACATTAGCTGTTAACCGGGTGTTGGTTCAATTGGCACACTCGAATTCAAAAATGAAGTTAAAAATGGCACTTTACATATAAAATAACGAAGTCGGTGTCAAATTCCGGTATAACCGGAAGTGCACTCAAAATAAAAATATTTTAGATCAATTCAAATTATCCAAAAAATACTATAACCAAAATTTCAGATTTTTAAGTCTTTTCATTATTGAGATACTTCTAATGGACGGTTACCGTGAAAAGCCCTGTATATTATAAGATCAGAGGAACATCTTAAGCGGGGGACAACCTCGCGTGATAACTAAAGTGTTCCCATAGTAAATCTTCATCCCTTATGTGCGGGAGGTTTCTGATTCTTATAGGCCGGTGACAGGTGCACCTTGACTTGACATGTTTATAGCACGGCAGATACGTGTTTTTGGCAAGATTCCGTATTTCTGGAATCATGGGAATCGAATAGAGTTAGAAATCTCACGAAGGTGTAAGTTATAAGATGTCCCTTGATTTTACCTAATAATTTAATATTCGGTCGACGTTTATGTCCTTTAGGAGTGTGAGAATCTAACACTATTTAACACTATCAAACACTATTTAAGTTAATTTTTTCTGCAAAATATACACTTTCTTTCCATAAAATCTCTGCAACGCTATCCTATTTTCGGAATAAGATTTCGTCGTCAACTTCGTAGGTTTAAAATGATCCGTCAAAATTCTAAAAACGTTTGGGCCTACCTTGGATAAAAGCAAGTTACGTCTCACCTCAACGTTCTGTTGGTCTGACAAACCGTGTATTTCCAACTCCAACTCGAATCTTTCGATGTAGTACTCCCACTGTTCCTTATCTGGATCAAATTTGTCGAAATGGAAATTCTTATGAATCTCACCCGTACCACTAAAACTGTTTAAAGAACTTTCGCCCTGCATTGTTAACGTTATAATGTAACGTGATTTGCACTGAAAACTGTTAGAAAATTGTTCGGAAAAATTAAAACGTTTTTTGATCTCAGAAGCCAGCTCTATACAGTGCTTTCGAAAAGTAAGGAATAAATTCATTATTTCTAAAATTAGGAGTTTTTCGAAAAAATCCTCTGACACGTCGATTTTGTTTTAAACAAATGCACTTTTTGATATACGATCCAAATTTGTGACGTAATGGTTATTCGAGATATGACGTCATCGACATTTTTTTAAATGGCAACACCCAATTTTGACCATGCCAATTGAAAGAGCGTGTCATTCTACGTACATATCGCCAAAAATATTTTTTAATTAGCCTATGTAGGTTAGATAAAAAAATGAAAAAAACATTATTTTAAGTTTTACCAAATTTAATGGTTATGGTTAAATTAAATGTTCAAATTGTGCACCGTTGGCTACCTGACAGTAACCAAGACGATTAATGAACTCTTGTTAAACATTTTCAATAACTTCAGGAGGTGTACTATGTAACTCCTGACGGATTCTTGCCTGCAATTCTTCCAAAATCACCTAGTAACGTACACTTTACTTTTTTAAGTACCCCCCACAAAAAGTAATCGAGGGGGTCAAATCTGGTGATCTGGCTGGCAACTCAATCGGTCCTCTTCTTCCTATCCAACGATTCGGGAACACCTCATCCAAATAAGCACGTACAGGTGCTGCATAATGTGGAGATGCACCATCTTGTTGAAAGTAAATGTAATTTCTCGGAAGATCTCGTTCCTCATTTGGATAAAAATGTAATAATTCCGATATAAGGTCGCCTCGAAGAAATTCCAAATATCTTGCGCCAGTTAGGTTATCGTCAAAATAGGGACCTAGAATTCTTCCATCGACTATGCCGCACCAGACATTTATTTTTTGAGGATGTTTAGTGCGATACTCCATCATCCATCGAGGATTCTCGGTAGCCCAATAACGGCAGTTTTGCCTGTTGACATGGTCGTTCAAAACAAATGTAGCCTCGTCGGAAAAAATGAAGTTTTTTACGAAATTATTATTATTCGTGTATAGCTCTTGCATTTGCTGTGCAATTTTGTGCGCTGTGGAAATAGCCATATTGAAATCAGAAGCCACTTGGTTAAGCGTTGAGTGAGGATTGTCTTCTGTTGCCAACAAAACGTTAACTTGACTTTCGTCTGATTTTGAGGGTCGACCAGATTTAGGTAAATCACGAACATGACCAAAGTTACGATATTTAGACTCAATCTTGCTTACCGTGCTTTGGGTAATAGGCCGAGCAGTATGAGTTTCATTGAACAATGCAACTACTTCTTGTTGGGTGCGCATCCTGTCTCCAAATCCGATCATGCAAAGAATTTGAATTCGTCCTCCTTCTTTTAATGTCACCATTTTTTATAAAATAACATTTTCACTACTCAATTAACAGTTCAAATACGCTGCTTTTGCCAAACAAAAGTTAAGAAAACGATTAGAAATAATAAAAAATTAAAAAATGTACGATGTCAAGTTTTAATCTGATAGTAATAATAAACATTTTTGGTCGCTTAAGGCAACTGTCAGGAACCATAATTGTTGGTGATATGTACGTAGAATGATATGCTCTTTCCAATGGCATGGTCCAAATTGGGGGTCACCATTTAAAAAAATTATCGATGACGTCATATTTCGAATAACAATTACGTCACAAATATGGATCGTATATCAAAAAGTGCATTTATTTATAACAAAATCGACGTGTCAGAGGATTTTTTCGAAAAACTCTTGATTTCAGAAATAATGAATTTATTCCTTACTTTTCGAAAGCACTGTATAATATATTTTGTTGATGTCTTCTAAAATGCGGTACTCCCCCTTTCAATGGTTAAATTGCATACTAAACAAAACGCTTGACCATTCCGTGAATCTAACCACTTAAAAGTTGCTCTCCATTCTTCACGGAATTTCTGTATATACTTTTTTTTGGTTTAGATTCCAATTCTTCTGAATCTGAATGAGAATCTAAAACGCCGGCGGAGACGGAATCATTATGATTCTCTGATTCATTTTCTTTTTCTGAATCTGAATGTGCAGAATGTGTTTCAGTGGCTTCAGTTTTAACTTTGGTAGTTGGTTTCCTTGTCAAAAATCTAAAACATTATTATAATTATCTCTTGTTTGCAAAAATAGCAGATAAATGTCTACATAAGCTAAATCCATTAATAATGAATAACAAAAATTGCTTCCTATATGTCCATATCTTACAAATTTTAAGTTTTTAGCATATTTAAGCAGTGCTTAATTTGCACGTTTAAGCACGCTAGCACGCTTTTAGGTAATTAAATTAGGTTATGTGTTATGTAAATGTTAGGTTGTACAGGCTTTAATGAGGCATAAGAGCACCAATTTATTAAGAATAAACACGAATGAAACAACGGTAAGTAAAATATTCGAGCTAGGTGTGGTCAGGGTATGGAAACTCGTGGCTACTGGCTCCACCTGTTTCGAGGGTCCATGAAACACCACTGCGCATGTTTTGCTATAGATGGCAGTGTATGAAAATGGCCTAGTAAAGTCCTCTTAAAGTTAGTATGTTATCTATAGTCCATAGGTCCTATTGGTCCGTTCCGCCCTTTTTGGCTGGATTCGCGTTTTTATATGTATAAAACAACTGTATGAAACAGACTTAACGGCTTCCTTCTTATTTTCTGTCGTTTTTGAGTTTTTGGTTATTTTATGTTATTTATGGTTTAACTTCGGACATTTGTGTCTTTATTGTATTTTTACGTGCGTGTTGCGAGTTGAATATTGTTATTGAAATTCGTTACAGTTAGTTATCCTTATTATTGTTTAATAATAAGGTACCTAATTAATAGGTAGTAATGAATTATTTATGGTTGGTTATTTATGGTTTAACTTCGGACATTTGTGTCTTTATTGTATTTTTACGTGCGTGTTGTGAGTTGAATATTGTTATTGAAATTCGTTACAGTTAGTTCCTTATTATTGTTTAATAATAAGGTACCTAAACAATAGGTAGTAATGAATTATTTAAAAGGGCCCATGACGAGTATCAAAGAAGAATACCTAAATTAAAAAAATAGACCTTGTGAATTAGACTATTGTAAAATATACCTATTTAGCTATGGAAGGTTGTTGTTTCTTTTATTTTTTCTACTTCAAATCTACAATTTCATAATAAATTTAGAGGAATTCTTTTTAACTGACCAGCTCATTTTACACCAACTACATTTATAAAGTAAAATGTTTATTTCAGTTAAAAAGGTTTCCTTTAAATTTATTATGAAATTCTTATTTAAAAAGTAATAATTGTGTACACAAGATTTTTAAATTTTGGCGCCAACTGCAGAACACTGTAAGTACAATTAGTAATCTATATTAGTATTAAATTAAATTAATTAAATTAGTACCCTATGAGCCACTCGTAAGGTGCGGCTTAACGAGCGTAAAAACGGCGTTATTTGCGGAATGAAAGTGTCACTTTCTATGATTGCACGAAAATCGCGATTGACGTCGTCCGGAGCGCGTAATTCTCGCCCGAAAATGATGAACGCCGGTGTGAAACCGGTTGACGAACACTTAGCGGTGTTCATGGCAAATCTGACCGCGGCTAGATTATCACACCAGGAGGTATGGTCATCTTTTGTCAGAATCGCTAGCTGAGTCTTGATATCCCTGTTTTTCCTTTCTACGGGGTTCGAGGCCGGATGGTAAGCTGGTGTTAGGTTTTGCTGGAAGCCAAGGCAATGGGCAACTTGTTGCATGACCCAACTCACGAATTGGACGCCATTGTCGCTTATAACTCGCCTCGCGACTCCATATCGGAAAATTACTTCGTTTACTAAGCAGCGAGCACACAGCGGCGGTTGCGGTTTCCATTGGAAACAATTCTACCCATCTGCTGGCGGTGTCCTCGATAACGAATATCCAAGTGTAACCCTGTGGGGTTGGCTGTAGTGGACCGAACAAGTCTATGGATAGTACTTCAAATCTTCGGGTGTGAACAGGAGCTTGGAGAAGTCCAGCTGGTTTGAGATTGAAAATCTTGTAGCGCTGACATTCAACACATTTGAATGTTGACGTAATCGGCTATGGTTCGTTTTATGCCAGACCAGTAATATCTCTTCATCACCCTTTGGTAGGTTCCTTCAACTCCAAGGTGACCAGCTGACTCTGAATCGTGATACTCCTTAAAACAAGGGGTATGCGTGTTTGAGAAGCAACCAATTGCGGTTCGTCCTCATCGAACTCTGGGGTATATCGGTACAATACACCATTTGACATCATGTAACCGCGCTCCGCCCATTTCAGGAAGTCGACGGTTGATGTGGCGGTAGGATCTTCAAGGCAGTTAATGATCTTAGCTACATCTGCATCGTTGAGTTGCTCACTCCTGATGTCAGCAGCGCTGAGGTTTGGAAAATCTATTGCAACTAGATTCACCACGGTGTCCCCGGGTTTTTCCAAACAAGGTGGCCTAGAAAGTGTATCGGCGATCACGTTTTTTCTACCAGGTATGTGTTCTACCGTTAGGTTGTAGGGCATCAGCTCGAGGGCCCACCTAGCCAAGCGTCCTGCTGGCGTCTTCAGCGACATGAGCCACTTTAAGGCTTGGTGGTCACTTTGTACAGTGACTGTAGCACCCTCGAGGTAACCTCGGAATTTTCGAACTGACCAGACTACTGCTAACGCTTCTCGTTCTGTAGTGTTGTAGTTCTGTTTCGCCGAGTTTAGTAGTCTCGACGCGTATTCCACGGGTCGTTCGGAGCCTTTCTCCCCCTGTAGGAGACATGCCCCCAGAGCATTACTACTTGCGTCTGTGCGTAGAATATACTGTAGCCGGCTGTCGGCCTGTATCAGGATCGACGCGGTGCAGAGTAGTACCTCCAGTCGGTCGTAAGCCTGTTTCTGTTCAGGTACCCAAGTCCGTTTAGTTTTCTTCCTAGTTAGCATTGACAACAGTCGGGCTACTTGCGAGAAGTTAGAGATAAACCTTCGAAACCAGGAAAAATGCAAAAATCTCAGTAGTTGCGTCACGTCTGTGGGTGGAGACATCTGTAGGACTGCAGCCACTTTGTCTTCGTTGGGTCGGATGCCTTGGGAGGAAATGACGTGGCCGAGATACGGGATCTCCCCACGTAAGAATGAGCACTTCCGTCGGTTCAAAGATAATTTGAATAGCCGTAGGCGATCGAAGACACTTTGGAGGTCTTGTTGATGTTCCTTGAGAGACGATGATAGGATGATATCATCCAAGTAGGCAGGTCCGCTCTGAACTTATCGATTAGGCTCTGAAAGGTAGCTGGGCTGTTGCATAACCCAAAAGGCATGCGTAGGTATCAAAACGTCCCAAAAGAGCACACAAAAGCCGTCTTGTCGCGGTTGCTCGTCCGAACACATATTTGGTGGTAGCCATTCCTCAGGTCAAGAGTAGTCATGTACTGCGTTCCTTTGGAGGCGTGTAGTACGTCTTCGATTCGTGGCAGGGGATATCTATCTGCTCTTGTAATTGCATTTAATCGTCGATAGTCCACCGTTAGGCGTACATCACCGGTTTTTCGTGGCACTAGCACGACTGGCGAGGCATAGGGGGATTCGCATTCTTCGATTATTTTCTGCGATAGTAATTTGTCGAGTTCGTTACGTAGCAATTCCTTCTTAGGTTCTGACATTCGGTACGGGGTACGGCGATTGGTATTTCATCGGTTAGCACGATGGAATGTTCCGCATACGGTGTCGGCTCTGGGTTATACTCGAATAGTTTGTCGGTAGTGGACAAGGCCATTCCCTCATCGTCTCGCAATTCCAGATGCGCAAGCGTAAATGCGTTTATAATGTAAAACTCGGTGTGAGCCGGGTCTCTCGAAAAAGGATATAAATTGTCGGGTTGATCTCCGTAAAACCAATTTTCGCGGGGCAAATCCAATACGATGTTAGCCCGTCTCAGGAAATCAGCTCCCAAAAGCGTTCTGCTCTGGCGATGTAATGGTATCGCTATTAAGGCCCGTATTGTGTATTCTTCCTTGCAAGCGGATATCAACGTGGAATACCGAAGTGGTTACAGTAGTTGGGTGGCCGTCAGCTAGTGTTAACTGCATTTTCCTAGTGGTGTAAGGCACGCCATCTCTTACTAATAGATTCCGTAGAGAGGAACCTGCTACGCTGCACTGGGCTCCCGTGTCTAAGTACGAGTAACCTGAGTGGTCACCAACGCTGAGTTGTACGATAGGTTTAAAATGTGGGTTGAGGGATGCTACTTTCCGTCGTCTTCGAGCATGTGGGACAGTTGCTCTTAACGTACCCTGGAATCTTGCATCCGTAACAAATAATTGAATCACGAGCCGGGTGACTCGGTGGAGTGTTATTTGATTTATTGACATAAGAAGGTCTCGAAAAGGTTGGACCGGATTTGTGTAGGTCGCTCTCCTTGGCGGTAGCGGCTGTAAATTTCCTGCATACTTCCTTCGTGTGTCCAATATTTCTGCAAAATGAACATTTAGGTTTGTTGCTACTGTTTAACGTTACCTTCAGGGCGGCTTCGTGGAAGTCGACCGTTTCTTCGACCATTCGCGTTCGGCTAAGCAATTCATTGATCGTGTTGACCTTTTCTCGAGGGACTTTCTCCCTTATGCTTCTGTGTAGTAAGCCGTAGACCATATGTAACTGAACTTCTTCTGTTAACATGTCAGAGGGTAGCTGAGCAAGTAACGCGCGCGATTGACAAATAAATGTGTCACATGGGGATTGACTGTCTTGTTCTTTTTCAAACAACTCGCGAAATACACGATATAGAGATTTCAGCGGACCGAAGTTTTTGCGTAATGCTTGAGTAAGTTCGTCCCAGGTAGTTATTGTCGTTTTCAAGCCCTGGTACTATTTCGCGGCGAAACCGTCTAAGAGCATTGCGACGCCCTTTAGTGCGTTTCGTTCGGATATTAACGCGCAATCTTTATAAACGCTGATGGCGTCGATGAAAGCGTTCACATCACTACCCGGCGCACCGTCGAATCGCGACGCACATTTCGCGAAGTTACCGGTTAAGTGTTCAGACCGTCTTGATGTCCAGAACCGTCCCGATTGCTTGATCTGTCCGCTTGCATCGCTTCTTCTGCACTTGGGTCTGATCGAAGATTGTATCGGTGTCGAGGTTCGGTATTTATCGAAAAATAAAATTAGGTCTGCAGTATCTTCAACCTTCTTTGGCAGATTCATGTTGTCTTTTGTATCTGCAATAAACAAATACAATAGTATACAATATACAGGGTTGGGCAAAAGTCCGGAATAAAATTATTATCTGTTAAACCAGTAATTTAAACAAAAAACGCTGAAACACGTATGTAAATTGATTTTATATTGGACGGATTTGTTGCCAATAAAATGATTTTTTTTTCTTCAACCCCTTAGTTGCAACCCTACCCAACTTTATTTTTTCAAATGCAAAGGTATGTCGTGTGTAGGGTCATTGAAAAGCCCGTGAAAAATGAAATCTAAAACATACCTTTTTTTTTATTTTTCTCATGTTGTTATTTGGAAATGGACAAAAAATTCTTTTAAAAACAAATATGTTACAAATACTTTTTTAGTGGTATCGACGTGTGAATTAAGGCTTACTCTACTTAACAGGCTCCAAGGCAATGGTAAAACCTAATATCGGTAGCCTATCTTTAATTCTGAATGAACTTTTATTGAAAGCAGGCGAGCCTGGTTAGGCAGCACACCAAATTTTATTGATTTACCGTTTAAAACTGATAAGGCAATTTAGCATCAACATTCGTTGAAATTTATGTTTTAAGAAAAAACAAAAACATAAAATGGGTTTAAATCTAAGCCATTGTTGATCAGTGAACAAGGAAAAAGGAAAACAGGTGTTGCATTTTTGTACAAGTTTTTTTTACCAAAGGTTCGCCTGTTTTTATTAAAAAGTCATTCAGAATTAAAGATATGCTATCGATATTACGTTTTACCAATGCCTGGGAGCCTGTCAAATAGATGGTGAAGGGCATTTTCAACATTGCTACGTCGATAGCACTAAAAAGGTATTTGTAACTTTTTTGTTTTTAAAAGAAATTTTTGCTCATTTCCAAATAACAACATGAGAAAAATAAAAAAAAGGTATGTTTTAGATTCCATTTTTCACGGGCTTTTCAATGACCCTACACACGACATACCTTTGCATTTGAAAAAATAAAGTTGGGTAGGGTTGCAACTAAGGGGTTGAAGAAAAAAAAATCATTTTATTGGCAACAAATCCGTACAATATAAAATCAATTTACGTGTTTCGGCGTTTTTTGTTTAAATTGCTGGTTCAAAAGATAATATGTAATTTTATTCCGGACTTTTGCCCAACTCTGTATATTTTATATAAATCATGAGTAGTTAAAAAATAATTCATCATTAATAAAAATGATTGAATAGGTATACAATATGTTTTAAACTAACCCCATTTTGAAATCCTTTTCATTAAGGCGCCGAGGCTGATGAGGACAGCATACACATACTGTGTCACTGTCCAGCATTATCCTTGCGCAGGTATAATACCTGGGGAAGGACCTCATTAGATCCTAGCGATCTCAAAAACACAAGGGCATCCGAACTGCTGAGGTTTGCAAATACTTGCGACCTCTGGCAGAGTCAGTGACCTTGGGAAACAGCGGGAAACTACAGAGGATCATTAGATCTAGGTGGTCACGGGGCTGGAAAGACCGCCCGCATAAAAACAACAACAACAACATAAGGCGCCGACAGTATGGCTGAACACCTGTGTACAATTTCTAACTTTCATTTTAGAAATTTTTCGATATGTTCCCATTTTGCCACTTTTTTGTCAGTTTTCTTCAAAATGCAAATTTTTGTTGAGAAGATTGTTCCGCATGCACTTTAACAAGTGAGGAACATCGAACAAAGAATTAATCTCCGATGATTCGATCATGAACCCGAAATGGCGATATTCTGAATTCTCCCTTTGAAAGTCATCCTTTGACTCCTGCAGCAGGCATCTAATGGCAGCCTGGTTTGAACTGCCCTGGTCGCAGACTGTGGCAACAACCTCCAAACCAGCAATCTGACATTCTCTAATTATTTTTTTATCAAAGACTTTACAGACGCTGTTTTTATTGGTCCTGCAGGCTGAATTGTGGCTGAACGAAAATGCCAGTGGCTGCTTCCACTGTTTGTGTAGCCCCTAAAAAATAATTAAAAAATTTAGTATAATTTATATCAAATTAATTTTATTATAAAAATTACCTTCAGAAGAAATACATTAACGTGATTCGCCAACAACTCCTTTCTTGTTCACCATCATCATGAAATCCTACAATTATGTCTTCTCCGCGTTTATAAAATATCTCGCTGTCTATTGCCATCTTATCAAACATGAGAATGCATAATTTCTCTTGTTCCTTCATACCAGCAACATTATTTCGTAATGATCGAAATATTGTTTCATTGACACCTGGCATGAAAGGAATCTTACTGAGCAAGTTGTTTAATGTTTTGACCGTTGATAAAATAAATATTTTACTTAAAAGGCGGTATGCTTTCCCACTGGCTTTAGCGAACGATAGTGCTAAGATCTTTTCATCCAATGTGTATCTTCTCGCAGCTGCTTTCAATCCCAGGTTTCTCATTTGAGATACAAAAAAATTAAATGTGGGGGTGTTTACATATTTGCTTAAATTTTTAAATCCTTGCGATTTTTGAAAATTTTCGGCGCTGTTTAATAATAATTATTTACATGTTTTAATATTTTTTTCACAACGATAATTTTTAAACGTATTTAATAATAAACAGAAGAATCCAAAAACGAACTAAAATCTCTCTTGGCAGTTGACATTGACAATAATGACATCGTCAATTTTTTAATACTTATGTGGCGCCGTTGCCGTTGGCACCTTGTGCCTCGACAGGTCTTCGCGGCTGCCCCGCGATGTTAGAGGCCCCTCCGGTACGACAAGTGACAGCCGAAGCGACACTTGACGTACGACTTCGACTAAGAACTTCCTCTCGAACACACGCGATTTCGACGACTCCAACGTGGACGCCTGTTTTATTCGTTTCTATCGGCCGAAATAATCAGCATCGTTTTTATTACACATGAGCAATGAACATTAGCCAATAAAGGACATTCAGGGGACATGATATTTTCTTCCTACCCTTCGCTCCCTACAAAAAGGCCAAATATTTAAGGCTGTCAAAAAATTATCATTAGTGACCTTTAACGAAATTATGAGCTTTAACGCTTCTCCGCTAAATAAAGTTTTTAGATAACAGAATTTTTCAACGTTTGATCGCAGACGGTTGTTATCAACAATTAGTGAGTTGAATAAATCGAAGAACGAAGTCCACTCCTGCACATCTCCGTCGAACACAGGAATGCGGATTTCAGGAAGCCTAATATTAGGAGAGTACGGAGCCTCCTGCGAACCTGAACTGGAGGCATCACTATGGACTGAGTTGTCGCCATGGTTACTGGCATTATCTCCAGTGTCACGATTTGAGCGATTTGTACTTACAATGGCCAATAATACCGATTTTGTGTCTATGAATTTCTGTTCCACCGCTTCCATGTCCTCTTCATCCTAGAAATTTGGATCATCGGCTTCCTTTATCGCCAATAACTGATCGCAATTTTCCATATACTTCTTGAAGCTCTGTTCCAACAGCTCTAAGCGGGCTTGAAACTTGAAACAATCCGTTTCAACTTCCTTGTTCTGCGTAACCCAGTTAGATATGCGAGTGATTTGCGACTTCTAGTCTGATTCTGATTTGCAGTTCTACGCCCCATTTTATACATGTCCTGGGTTTTTTTTTGCTTTTTCGACAACAACACTAGTTTTCTTATTTTAACCTATCTTCTTCTTTCTATTGAAGAAAAATGTGTGTGAAAATTGACAGACAACGTATTAGCATGCACGAGTGTCAAGTGAAAGAGAGAGAGCGCGCGTTACCACTAGAAAGAGAGAGAGTGGGTGAGAGTGAGAGTGAGTGAGAGTGAGTGAGAGAGAGAGTGAATGATACTTGAAAGAGAGAGATATCGAAGGACCGCGTACGCACTCGGTACCGGTACCATATCGAAAAACGAAACGAGAGGGCGACCGTCGAACGAACTTGAGCTGGAGAGACACTGTTGGCGTACTTCAACTTTTTTCGGAGGTTATAGTTTTTTCTTCAAACTAACAACTTCTAATGCTGGGGGTGTTTTCCAGTGCTTCGTATACCATCGGAGCTTCCTCATCCGGCTCGAAGGACCACTTTATGGTGGCTGATGCCTTCGAAACTTCACCAGCTTTACCACAAAAAGAGGTGATTGTCGACCGCTACGACGCACACTACAATAACACGCCGGACATTTTGAAAACTCCTTTATTTTCGAAGCACAACTATCTTTCACAGAAGCTGAGGCAGTTATCGACCCAACTAGCATAATACCCTTATAAATAAAATATTATAAGCCTAAAAAGTTTTAAAACAGTAATATAAAGGTTTTGAAGTTGCAAAAATACTGTATGAATACTTCCTCCAACACCAAATTGCTTATGGGAGTAAAGTAGTCGGTTATTTTTGTTGTAAGAACCTCTCTACAACTTCATTATACAACTGTTTTATTGTAGACACTTTAGATTCTGTAAGAACATCTACACAACATATACAGTAAAATTACTGCCAAAACCTTTTAGTTCTTTAGTTTATTTATAAAAGCTCCCTGTTACGCTAATAAAACCTTTACAGGGATAAGTGTCGTAGTTTTATTAGTGTTATTTGATAATACTCTAATAAGTTTGATTTACTGTTTAATCAACATTTATATGATGAATTTAGCTATGAAAATCTAAAGGGTTCGCGAAGGAACATCTATAGTACTGATAAGTATTGTAATTTCTATTAAATCCACATGTTACAAAATAGTTTTATTAGAGTTAAGCTAAAAAGTTTATTACAGCTATTACCGCTTATCGTTTTTAATGACATAAGCAAATTTGGTCTCCTAATTTTTGTTTGTACCTAATTATGGATATTTCAAAGTGGAAAAAACTTAAAAGATCTGGTGCGTTTCGTAAGAAAGTACAGAAAAAGTTTCGACAAAACGTGTTCAGTAATCAAAAGGTTAACAATTGTATTAATGTAGTTCAGAACATAACAGAAATGACGCAGGATATTAATGTTTCTTTGGTACCTTCTTCCGAGATAATGGAAATATGTAATGACTCATCCCGTGCAAACGAAAATAATATAATACCCCTAAACAGTAATAAAGAATCTTTTTTCAATGATGAAAGCAGAAGTGAATTATTGTGCAGTGAACTACTGGAACAAGATGAAGAGGGAAGCGATTTTAGCGATTTATAGAGAAAAATATTGTTACACGTCAAGAACTTAGAAGTTGGGCAACTTCCTACAATATTTGCCACGCTGCCTTAAAAGATCTGTTAAAAATATTTAACAAACGTTTCTGTGGAGGTTTTCCAAATGATCCTAGAACACTTTTAAATACTCAAATAGCCGTTCACACGACTAGATTAAAAAATGGAGAATACTGGCACAATGGGCTAAAAAAATCACTGATGAACTATTTAAAACATGAGAAAATAAATTCAATTATCTCGCTAAATATAAATGTCGATGGTCTTCCAGTATTTAATAGTTCCAGGAAGGAATTTTGGCCAATACTTTGTAACATCACTGAATTACCAAATATTAAACCTATGATTATCGGTATATGGAAGGAATCGAATGAAGGATGGTATGAAGGAAGCGAAGGAGTTACTGACAGAAGGTCTATTAATTCCATCAGAAAATAACGGATTTACCAAAATTCAAGTAAAATTAAGATGCTTCATTTGTGATTCCCCAGCAAAGGCTTTGATTAAAGGTAAGTGATTGTAAATATTTATTAACATACATTAATAACAATTTTCTGAATAGGTGTAAAGAATTTTAATGGCAAAGAAGGATGTCTTAAATGTACCACATTGGGAGAATATTCCAATATTTCCCATACTGTATGTTTTCCAAGGTCTGGATGTGCAAAGAGAACTGATGAAAAGTTTAGGTTAAACCAATACGGTTCACATCATAAGCAAGATTCTCCATTACTAGAATTACCTATTAATATGGTAGAAGATTTCCCAGTTGGTGAATCACTTCATTTAATAGATTTAGGTATAATGAAGAAATGTTTGGTTGGATGGAGGGATGGAAGTTTTGGTACATATAAAACAAAATGGTGTTTTAGAGACATTACAAAAGTCACTGAATTTTTACAATCATGTAAAATGCCTTCAGAAATCCATAGATCTGTAAGGGGTCTCGATGTTCTGGCATATTGGAAAGGCACAGAGTACCACACATTTCTACATTATATCAGTATAGTGATATTACCAGAAGTTCTGGAAACTGATGTTTTTGAACATTTTTTATTATTTTATTGCGCCGTTACAATATGTACATCTCAAAAATATTTTCACTTTCTTCCCTTAGCTGCGATCTTATTTGATAGTTATGTTGAATACTATAGGGATTTCTATGGAGCAGATTATATCAGTAGCAATGTACACAACCTCACTCATGTGGTAGATGAAGTAAGCAAGTTCTTTTTACTTTACAATTTAAGGCCAGCCAGTTGTCTTGTGGCAAAGAATTGCCATTTTCAATTAACTTCTCCGCTTTGTTTTTTGGCCCGTAGAGAATTCCATTCTTTTCCCAATTAGTGGAAATAATAGTTAGTTGATTTCTGCCCTTTTCGATAGTTTCAACAATTTTAAACATTATAAATAAATTTAGCGGAAAAACTGTGCGAAAGTGCGAAACAACATAAAGAGTAGGTTATAATGAGGTTATGAGTTATGAGACCATATAGCACAGTTCTACAGGTTGTTACTGTTATCTGTCATCTGTCATGTCTAATTTCAGATATTATGGCGCACAGTTGTCACATTTGCCACTGCTCAACACACCATTTTATTAAATTTAATCAATCATTAAAGCGACATGATAAGACGTCAAATTAAGTTCTTCTTGGTTTTATTGTTTCATGGAACGAATTAAGTAAAATTATTATAATTATCATATTTTTTGGAATACTTTCATTAGGCAGAATCAGATATTTTTCGGTTGTTTCTCGAAATAGTGTAAAAACTGACAATGCTGCATAGATATATTAATCTGACTTGGTACAGGATTCTGTATTATGGTTTTTGAAAAATCCGTTTTACTTTATAAAGAAGAAATATCGTATAATTGTTTTTTAAAGGATGAAATAAAAGTAAAAATGTTGTGAATAGAGTATTATTATCTAGGTAATAGAAAAATGGTTGTATAATTACTTTTAACAAGAGATATTAGCATTGCATAATGTCAGCCGTATGCATATATACAGGGTGGCCGAAAAGTTGCTATACCGAAGTAAAAATTCGCTAGGTAGCCCCATAGTATATATGAAAATAGTAGATACGAAGTATAAATTTCATTATCAAGGTAATTTTTAATTCGAGAATAGAAAAAAAATGACTTTCTTAAATTATCTGTATATATTAATGATCTAATTCTTTTATTTTGTTGCGGCGCATAAAGTTTTTAATATTAAATCATACACAATTTAACAGTAAAGTGGACTTCGTTGTTAAAATTATCGTCAAGTAACCGCTAATAATTATTATAAAAATTCAATTAATTAACTTTGACATCCATATTGATATTTCAGACAAGATAAAATAATCGAAAGATTATTTCTGTGTTGCAAACTCTAACAAATTCAATTTGCTTTTTAATTTTTGGAATGTCCTTTTTATAGCAACCTTTATAAATATTAATAGTTTTTTAAATGTAGAATTTCATCACTTTTACTAGCGTTGTTGCTCTATTATACAACAGTTAAAAGAGTTTTATAAATCAATTTTGCAACGAGATAAATATATGCTTTTTAAGGTACTATAATAGCTGCGGAAAATCACATTATAAGAATGATTTATAAGAGCATTATAAGAAGATTGTATAAAAGTTTCATAGCTATTTATAAAGCAACTGTATTATTTTTTTGACTATACCAATACAACGCTTATAAGTCATTTTATTCAACAAATTTGTTTTATAAACTGTGCCTCTTTCAGACTTATAGAAGGGTTATAATTGTCGTTAGAATGTTCTTGAGAATTATTATGCAACCAAAAGATTTTATTACATTTTCTGTGCGAATATTCTTACAGCTTTTATAAAGGTACAAAATGTTAGCTGGGGACCCACTGAATGTAACGCGTCACTTCTTACTTATATAATATTAAGTAAAATTGAGAAATCGAAAAAGAGCTAACTTATACGACCTTCCCTTTCAAGTCGATTGTCTGCCCTCTTTTTTTCTTCTCTTTCCTTCCTCTTCCTTCGCGCGTAAATTCAAACCTTCGACTGAGTCAACAAACCTCCAACAAATGTTATGTTAATGGATTTAAGACTATTACAACTCCAATGATAATATTGATATACTAGAGCATAATAAGTAGAAACCAGGAACATTGATCCAGAGAATTTCGGATATAGAAGTAAATCAAGAGATTATTGAATTAATCTAATGGATCTTGTAATGACGATTTTTAAATCCTTAATTAAAAAAATATATCGAAACATATCTTTTAAGTTTTTATTTTAGAAACATATTTTTAATATATATGCGGTTACCCCGCACCCACGCCATATCGCCCCGCTGGCCTCCTCGGCCTCTTCCGCCTCGCCCTCCCCTACCGCCTCTAGTGCTTTCCCGTTCAGATACTTAAATAAATATAAAAAAGTCATTATGTACGGTATTTTTTTTAGTTTAAAATTATACAGGGTGACTCAGAGTAGATTTCGAATAGATTCGAATCGTTCGCTTTAGAAACCGCCTCGACCGAAAACGTTTGAAACGTTTAAAAACTGAAATCTACTATGAATGTGTACTGTATAAGTATACAGTGTGTGTCACGATAATGGCTCATTAGAAGTATCTGGAAAAGTAGTGGCAATTAAAATTTCAAAATTTGAATCCAAGTATTAGTCAATGCGGTCTGTATATTTAATGAAAATATTTTCAACTTTTCTTTACTTCCGGCTATACCAAAAGTAGGCATTAACTTTGTTATTTCAAATGGAACACAATGTATATTTTCGAAATCTACGTAAAATTTAAGGATACTTTTGTCTGAAACACTTTTTATCAAAAAATGCATAATTTTTGGAGTTAATAATTTTTTTTTTGAAAAATTTGACTGATGCAGATCCTTTCTGTAGGTTGGCTAATAAAAAGATCGAAGGTATTATTAACCTTTGTTAAAAAACTCCTAATTGCGTACAGGGTGTGTATTATTTGTAAATTTCTTCATTTTTTTAATGGAACCCACCCATTTTTTCTATTCCCACTACTTTTCCAGATACACACACTGTATACTGAAATATATATAGAAGAATATAGTACAATAAGATTACTAGTTTTACATACTTGTTGAGGCGGTAGGGGAAATTGGGCGCTGCGCCACGTCCATTCCTCCATCGGGCTGGTGCGGGCCCGGCCCCGGAAGCGGTACCTGCCCAGGTTGCGGCCCCTGCCCCGGTTGCGCCCCCGACGCCGGCAGCACCACCGGTTCCCGGAAGTTGCAGGTTCTTCCATCTTCAGTTACCGGAAGATGCTCTTCCAACTTTTGTTCTGCAAAATAAATAATATAAGAATTATTACAAATAAAAAGACAGCATTATTTGTTAAACACTTAATATTAACCTTCATGGCTAAGCGTAAAATGATCGAGACATGGAATGCGAGGGTTGTTATAAAGTCAACAGTGTTGCCGCATTTACATAAAATTCGAATAGTTAATAAAAGATTTTATTTACTAATTATTTATATTAATAATTTGTATAAATAAAATATGATAGATTGTTAATTGAATGAATAAATTATACAAAAGATATATTTTTCATAGTTATACGATATTATTTTGGAATATTTATAGGTATTTTATTGAAATAATTTTGGTAGCACTATCCATCTATGGCTAAAAAATTAACAGTCAAATTAGACGTTAACTTGTAGAAACTATTGAATATTATTAAATATTGTCACGAGTTTCTACGATTTGGGGCGACTTGCCCTCTTATTCGTGGTGTTCAACTCGTGCTTCGCCAATTCCTTTATCGGCGGAACCTCTTTGCTACGGGGCGTAGCGGTAAAGTCTTGCCTGTTGTTACTCTGAAAATGGGGGTTCTACTAGAGGCCCAGAGAATGATACTCAGAGAGATAATAACTAACAAGTATATTGCTTAAATCTAAGTACACAAGGGTGAGGTACTTGTACCCCACCAAGCGATAACAAATAGCCCTACAAACTACCCTATCTAGAAGGTCTTGCAGACTTCTGGGGCACGTCACGAGAGCCGGCGCGATCTCTTTACTTTTTCGAGCATTTATAAAACCGTTACACTTTGATTCGGTGGAACTACAACACATTCTCGGAACTACTTTTATAATTCGATTTGGTCCGCAAGAGATCACGCGTACTGTCCCTTATCGTACGGGATAAGGAATCTCCCCAGGCGCGAGCCGGTTAGGCTTTTTATGCCAACCAATCTCCCCCGTTTGTCCACCGCTCTCACGGTGGTCCGATCGACGGTGGAGTTTGGTTGCATCCTGTTTTACATGATTCCTCGAAATATTTCACCTATCGTTGCACTATTAGCAACGATTCTCACAGGTTCAATACTCGAGTTTCCTAACCGTCTCACGACCCATTGGCGTTCGTGACAATACAGGGTGTAAACGATATGATAGTCATTATTTAAATGGTTGATAGGGGAGGTAAAAACAAACAAAAAAGTTCAAATAACGTGGGTGCAAAAACCTCGTGATTTTCGAAAAATTCGACTTTAAAGTTAAATACAATTTGGCAACGATGCGATGTATTGTTAATAATGGTTGATTTTACAAAATAAAAACTTATTTTTTGAAAAAATAAATTAACATAATACTTAGACTTAATTAACTTAATAAACCTTAACTAAACCGTTGGGGTAGCCGTTGGAGAAATCTGTCGCGATAAATTTGAGCTGCAAGATTTAAATTTTGACGAGCTTCACCATAAATTAATAGCATGTCTGCGTATTCCTGATTCGTAAACAAAAAACTCGGTTTAGGCAAAGATTCGCGCTCTCTCTATTAGGCTAAAAACAGACGGAGCGTTTTGTAACTAGCCCGCCGATTCGGCGGAAAAGCGGTTCAAAACACGCATTTCTCCGCAACTGCACACTGACAAATTAAAAAATCACATTCGTGTGATGTTGTCAGTTGGGCTCGTACATTAGAACTATGACTTCTTCTGATGATAGTTCGGATGATTTGTTTTTTCTAACGACAGTTGGTCGACAGATATAATAAAAGCCTGCTGCGTACTCCATAACATTGTCAAATTGAGAGATGGACATTAAGGACAGAGGTGGACAGTAAGGAAAAATTTACCAACTATTTGGTTAATATTAATCCATTAGAGTGGCAAAACACACAAATATAAAATAAGTAAATTTCTGATTTAATTTAAATTACAAATCGCAGGTCGTAGATGAACCTCATTAATAAATTTGTCAATGTCCAAATTTTCCATTATAAATCTGCTGAACTGGCAACACGCGGCAGGGTACGCTCGGCAGCCGCCTCATCGATGCACCGTCTGGTTTATGCAATAGAAGTGATATTGTGGAGGTGCCGATTCGGCACAAAACACTCCGTCTGTTTTTAGCCTTATTCACGAGCTGGCGCGTGCATTGCGCTGTTGCCATGTGTTTTTTAAAATTTAACTTAAGGGTTTTTTTTATTTTTTGAGATTTTAGGCCAAATTTTAAAAAACTACTTTTGATATATTTAGAAATGAACATATTTTAAAATGAATAAAGTTACACATAAATATTCGTAAGATTCTGTTAGATATAAGCATTTAAAGTTTTTAACTTTAAAGTCATTTAGACAAAAATACACTCCTGGTCAAAATTAACGCAACATCATAAATTTTCCACATTTTTTATGCTATTTTTTGTTTGAATTTACGATCCGATTTGGATGATTTTTTTTGTATTATAGGTTGGTTCCTTGACAATGTCATCATTTTCGCTGTTTATGATAAAATGTTCCTTCTCGATTATACCGGGTGTAATAAAAATATGGGATCTGGCAGTAATACACGCTATTAACTCAAACGTCTTTACTATTTTCATAAAACATTGTCCACACAACGCTCACACAAAGAACTCTCATAAAATATTGTCCACAATTGCTTTCCAATCGCCACCGTCGTTACGTCGTTGTTCCCGTCGCGTCGTGTTCTCTCTTCCCTCTGACTTCTCCCGTCGTCGATCCGCCGTCCCGACACACAGGAGCGGTGCGACCCTCCCTGACTGGTACCACAGAGGCGGTACGGCCCCCGATCAGATCCCACAACTCGGCCGTCCTGCTAGCCTGCGGTCCCCGCTGGCGTCCTTATTTCGTCGTTTCTCGTTCATTTTTAAATTTTCGTCGTTTCTTTTTACTATTTTTCGTCGTTTCTTATTAGTAATTTTCGTCGTTTCTTTTTAAATTTTCGTCGTTTCTTTTTACTATTTTTCGTCGTTTCTTATTAGTAATTTTCGTCGTTTCTTTTTACTATTTTTCGTCGTTTCTTATTAGTAATTTTCGTCGTTTCTTTTTACTATTTTTCGTCGTTTCTTTTTACTATTTTTCGTCGTTTTCTTGATTCTCGTCGTCGTCTTCCTGATTCTCGTCGTCTTCCTGATTCTCGTCGTCGTCTATTAGTGTCCACGGTTTTATGTACTCGCTGCATGTCGAAGTACATACTGGTCCCTCATGGCAACCAATTTTTTCAACGTCATATGTATCGTTCGTTTTCTCCTTGATAATACGATAAGGACCCAAATATTTAGGTTTAAGTTTTAATCCTGGTCCCATTTGAGTACGCTTTATGGCCACTATGTCGCCAATTTTATACTTCCTTGCCAATTTTCGTTTTCTATTGAATGCGTCACGATTTTCTTTCTGCGTCTTCGCTATTTGTATATGAGCCGCTTTTCGTAATTCCTCTCTATCCTGCTCCAATGATCTTAGTAGCTCCTCTTCTATTATTTCTTGTATTTTTACATTCTCACTTCTTCTCATTCTTACTCCAGTTAGCAACTCGAATGGTGTTCGTCCGATCCCACGTTGATATGTCGAATTAATAATTTGCTGAACTCCACTTACATGAGTATACCATTTTGCAGGGTTATCTATAGACAACTTCGTTAGAACATTAATTAAAGTGGAATTGACTCGTTCAATCTGTCCGTTGCTTCTTGGCAGACCCGTAGTTATTTTAAAATGCTTTATATTTTCATTCCTGCAGTACTCTTCGAATTCAGTTGAAGTAAATGCGGTACCCCTGTCGCTAATTATTACAGCTGGATTTCCAAAAAGTACTTTCTGTTGGTTAAGCTTTGTAATAACTTCATGCGTCGTAGTGGACTTCGTAGGGTAAAGCCATATGAACTTTGAAAAGCTGTCCGTGACTGCAAGTATGTGCTTATAATTCTTGTTCGTGGATTCCAAGGGTCCTAAATGGTCTATGTGATATGTATGTAAAGGAATATCTTCTTTTCGTAATGGATGCAAAAATCCTTCTTGTTTACCTCTTTTCCTATTGCTCATGATGCATGGGACACAACAAGCTATTATTCTTTCTATCTTCCCCCTAATCTTAGGTATGAAGTACTCATTTTTAACGGTCTCTTCGGTTTTTCGTACTGAGAAGTGTCCTTCGTCGTGAATGGTTTTTATTATTTCTGTTTGCATGAGCTTTGGTACCACTAGAAGTTCTCGATTTTCGTGTAGTTTGTATACAATGTTACTTCTTAGGATATAATCTTTGTATGGCTTCGTCGACAGAATCTCTTTAATGGCTGCTATTTCGTCGTCACCATCCTGAGCATGTTTAATTTTAGCTACTATGCTGTCCTCCATTGTTATCTGCATGATTGGATATCGACTCAAAGCATCGACATGCTTCATTCTGTTACCAGCACGATGTTCTATGACGTAATCATATTCTTCTAACATAAGCGCCCACCTTGCAATTTTTGTAGTTATATCCTTTTTCTCCATTGTTTTGGTAAAAGCTGCACAGTCTGTTATAATTTTAAATTTGAACCCCAGTAGATAATTTCTAAATTTCTTGAGCGCTTCTATCACAGCCAGAACCTCCAATTCGTAGCTGCGATATTTCTGTTCTGTACTCGTCGTTTTTTTACTCATAAAGTACACTGGATGCATTGCATTATTATTGTAAGATCTTTGTAGGAGGATAGCTCCGTAACCATATTTTGACGCATCTGTATGCACTTCGGTTTCACTTCCCTGTCAGAAAATACTTAATACCGGTTTGTTGGTTAAGGCGTCTTTCAAGTTGTTAAAAGCTTCTTTTTCCCTCGTTCCCCACTCAAAAGTTGCTTCTTTTTTAAGAAGATCCGTCAAAGGCCGTGCTATAAGCGAATAATTAAAGATGAACTTTCTAAAGTAATTTGTTAATCCCAGGAAGCTTTGAAGATGTTTTATGGTTTTGGGTGCCGGAAAATTCACTACTGCTTTTGTCTTAAGTTCCGAAGGGTACAATTTACCGTTTTCGATTATATGACCCAAAAATTCTATGCGTCGTCTCATGATACTACATTTTTTCTTATTAATTTTTAGTCCGTAGTCTCGGCATGTTCCTAATACTATCTCAAGTTTTTGGACTGCTTCTTCTTCGCTAGAGCTGGGTATTATGAGATCGTCCATGTAAGGCAAAACTGTTCCAGAATTTATCAGAGGTTGAAAAGTTAGATTTATGAATCTTTGGAACACTGATGGGGAATTGCATAAGCCGAATGGTACCCTCCTGAATTGATATTGACCACTATCCGTTACGAATGAGGTATATTTACGGCTCTCCTCCTCTACACCCACATGAAAGAACCCATTCTTCAGATCCAATGTAGAAAATATTTTCGCGTCTTGCAGTTTATCCAATTGATCCTCTATCAGCGGAAGAGGATACCGGTCCTTTACCAGTATCTTATTGATCCTCCTATAATCAATACAAAGTCTTGGCGAGCCATCCTTCTTACGCGCTACTATTACTTGGCTAGTCCATTCCGATGTGCAAGGTTCGATTATTCCGTCCTTAAGCCACTCCTCTATCTGATCACTAACGATTTTTCTTTCAGAGAAAGGAAGCCGTCGAGGGTTCTGATGAATTGGTTCGTCGTTTTTAACTATAAGTTTCATTTGCAAATTCGTTTTTTTAATTTTATTCGGCTGATAGTTCAAAAGTAATAGATTAGCTTCCCTGACAAATTCAGTTTCTTCGGGTATTTTCTCTGAACGCTCTTCAGATATATCAATCTTCATTATTAAATATTCCTCGTCGTTTCTGGTAATTCTAACTCCATCTTTGTTTATTACAAGTTCTGTTTGTTTGAGCAGGTCGTTTCCCAGTATAGCGTCGTAATTCATCATTCCCGATGGTACAATGAAAAAATGTGTTGCGAACATCTGGTCATCAATTTCCAATCTGCATGCCAAACGTCCTATTGTAGTTATTTCTGATCCACCAAATCCGTTTAGTATAATGTTGTCATTTGTCTTGGGCAATCCCATAGTCTCGTACAAACTCTGGCTGACCAAATTGACTTGACTCCCCGTATCGACCAAAGCGTTGCATTTAACGTCGCCTATTTGAATAATTTTCAGCAACTGACCCCGTTCTTTGGAAGAAACTTTATTGATTTCATTTACGTTGCCTCTTGTAGTAACAGCTGGGCTGGTTCTTGCTATTCCTGCTCCCCTAGTCGAGTTGGGACAGTTGGCACTTTTATGGCCAAATTGGTTACATCCAAAGCATTTAAGTCCGACCGATCTATGTCTACAGTCCATTGATTTGTGCCCATTTTTTTCACAGTTATAACACTTAAACTGCGACCTTTGCGATAATCCAGACCCGCTTGCGTTGCTATCCTGATTCATTCTATTTTGATGAACATTCTGGGCGGTACCCTGTTCCCTATTATGGAAAAATTCGGTTCTCTTATTCTTCATCGTGTTGTATATGTTTAGTTTTTGCTTGAATTCAGAAACACTGGCTGCTCCGTAAAGTATAGCTTTGTTTGCCTGATTATCATGTATTCCATCTATGACATATTGAATTAAGGCCTCGTCTTCGATGTAGCCCCTACTCGCAATCTCTTTCATTATTAAAAAATATTCTTGCACACCTTCGTTTCGACGCATCTTCCGTTCCGATAATGATCTATGCATTTGTGCACTGCTAACCCTTGATGAGAATTCCTTCTTAAGTGCCTCTTTCAATGAAACCCATGACTTTATATTTTTCTCCCCGTCAACAATCAACTTGGCTAACCCCGTTAACGACTTTTTGGCAAATATAAATGCGTGCAGATCACTCCAATTTAAGAGCGAAATAGAATTTTCAAAGTCCTCGATCCATCTCTCCACACAATATTTGTCGGTACCATCAAAAGGTTTGATCGAATCCTCTACATCTCGAAAACTTATTGAAAACGCTACTGGTGGACCATTGGTTAGCTGTGGATTTGTTCCATGATGTCCATATGGCTGCGGCACACGAACTGGACCTGACTGTTGTGGTAAATGAAACGAAGTCGGCCGCATAGGGTTTCGAACAGCAGGATTATGAATATTAGTACGCGCACCTGTCGATCTATTCGTAATAAGTCTTGATTGAACACCAACCGTTTCGCGAAAATTTTCTTCCAATCCACCAAGCCCCTCATCACCCGCGTGCCCGTAAGAACCGTCCGTCAATATCGCGCCCCGCGCTTGCGACTCGTCAGTATCATACTCGTCGTCCGTTTCCCTGTCGTTTTGTAACAACGAATGTAACTGCTGTAGGTCTGTTAATATGTCGCAAATTGCCTTAGCCAAATTGTCTTTATCTACTTCGTTATAATTGACGCACAAAACACACGCGATTGTTATTAAATCGTTCATTGAAAAGTTTTCGTCGATAAATTTCAGTTTATTATTATATTCAAGAGAGTCTGTTTCAAAATTGAATCCCCCGAACTCGCGCAACCGTTTTCTATTGTTTCTGTCACCGTCACTTTCGTATATCAGTTTGTGTAGCACCCGAATTATTTTTATCGGCGCAGATTTAATATAGTGTCACGTTAAGGGTTGAGGATCAGCCAGACTGAAGGCCTGGTCCGTCAGTTCCTATTCGTAGGTTATATTCGGCCTACTCTTCGCTAATCGCCTAGGTAATGGGGGGTTTATGAGGCTACGGCCCACCAGTGCTTTTGAGGGAATAACACGACGTCGTACAAATAACAATGCTTTATTGGATACCAATATTCCCTGAGTATAACAAAAGGCTTATCTCTAACACCTACCTTGGGCTGGGTCTGCGGTTTGGGTTCTGTCACGTATACTATTGCACCCTACACGTGCACTTTACTATTCCGTCGCGTACTTTACACTTAGGCGCTTGTCTCTCGTCACGAGACCGTAACTCCCGTTCTTGGAGTCCCACGCGTAACTCCCCGCGCCGAGCCAACGGACCGTCTTTATAGAAGTTCTACGCATCGACCTTGCTTCTGCCTTTGCCCTGGACCAAGGCCGATGCGTGCTTCTGCAGCACGTCCCAGTGTGCGTGCTTCGGCACCAAGTAGTGGACGGATCGTTGAACCCGGATGAGGCGTTGCTACTGACGCTACCGATCGTGACATGCCCCCTCTCCGCTAAAGCCAGCCCCTGGCTTGATGGTACTTAACAACTAATCCTTATCTACACTTCCTACTCCTATGTACAATATTATTTCCCTATCCAATGCCACCCATCACCTTGTCCGCACACACTTGTCCTTTTCACCAATTCCGCTGGCCTGGACCACTATTCCTCGCCTCCGGTCCCCTCTCTCGGGCCTGTTGTGGGTTCTGCCTTCCGCCTTAACTCCGCTCCCGCTACGCCGTGGTGCGACTTCGGTGCGTTCCGCCCTCATGCGCTGATCTGCTGTACTGCGCCCTCTTGCTGGAGCTCCCGGGGTGTCCGCCGCTCATCATAATACTGAGCGAGTTTTCGCTCCTGAGTTTGTTGGCTCACGTTGGTTCGGCGGTACGGGCCCTCCGCTGTCCGTAGTCGTCCGGAAACGAGCGGATTCGTAGCAGGCCCGCCGCGCCTTGGGCGTGTCCCCTCCTTGGGTAGGTCCCGGCGTCAGTCCCGATCATCTCAACGCTCCAGCTTGACATCCGTTCCCAGTACGGCGGGATATTCCGTGGTACTGGTGTTTCGATGTGTGGTGTCTGCGAAGGTCCGCGCTCCCTCTCCACTCTCTCGCCTTCTGGGGTTGGGGCCGGTGTCAACCGGTCGCTCTTGACCGGGGTTGGAGTCGTTTGCCTCGGGGCAGGCCGTCTGGCAGGTCGTGTCGGATTGGCATGGTTCCGTTTCACCCGCGGGTCAGCATTTCGGGAGACCGGGTCCGGGTGTGGTCGCAGCTCCTCGTCGTGGTCCTTCCGCTGAGGTGTGGTCAAGCTCGGGTGGTCATTTTCACAGATCCTTTTTACTCTAAAACTTATGATTATGACTTCTTACATCAGTGGTCCCACCTTTTTTTCCTTCCTCATTTCTACCCCTTATCCCTGTGTCCCAACCTGTTTACATTTTTTACGCCGCTTATTCTCCCCCTTCCGTAGGTCATTAGTCCTCCTATGCCGACTATTTTTCTTCTTAGGGGAGGGGAATTTTCACCCTTCCCTGGGGTCTCTCCAAATTCTCCTCCCCCTTACAACTGGGGCTTCCTCGCCCTGTTTTATCGCATAACAATTTATCAAGTCATTATTCTTCCTATTTACTAAATTTACTTCGGTCAACACACTCGACCTTGCTTAGTGTGCATATTTACATTCTCGTGCACATGAAGTTTATGCTGGCGCCACCAATGACCTCTTTATAATTACGCAAAACAATAAACATACGATATTTTCATTTACCTCTAGTGTTTGTTTTCTACTTACTACCGGCGCTTCTTTTCTCTTTTATTACTCCTCGCTTGATCGGAGGAGGCATGGGACGCTATTTCCTACCCCTATGTGCTGTAGGGCGTCTTCGTCCATCTGGATCACCAGTCGACTAGCCGGTGTCTCCTGTTCCTCTTCCGCGTTATTACGGGCGTTGACCTCCGCGTGCTTGTCTCCTCGCTTTATTTGCGCCCGCTTCACCCATATGTAGCGCGCGATTCTTACGCCCAGATAAATGATAAATCCCGCGAACGTAATGCAGATCAGAATAAACTCTGCCTCTTGCATGGTCTCCTCGGGAGTGGATGCACGTACGGGTATGGGGGTCATTGCTACGGCCATTCCATTCCTGCTATGAAATAACATATAGACAACTAGAATTGATAGCACCATATTCCACATCCAGAAGATGCTATCGTTGTGTGCGCTGTAGGTGTGTGCCCTTGGGAGATACACGTCCTCCCGGTTCAAGTTAGCAAGCACCTCTCGCACGGATTCTCTGGTCGACGTTAGGTTGACATGTGGGACCTCCAATGTCCAGTTCGGGTTCAATCCTTCCTCGGGGTTTGTGAACGTGATAGGGCTGGATTGCCTGACGGGGTTCAGTACGAATGATTTTAGGTTGGACCATGATGCGGGTATTATATGGATTGATTCAAAATGGGATCGTTTATTCCCAAAGCACGGGAATCTCAGGGGAATAATGTCCTCGTTCCCTACCACTAATTTGCAGTTGCACGGAATGCGCACCTTAAGCGCGCCAACTGCACTCACTAGGTCGGTAGGGAGGTTGGTCCGTCCAGCTTTCGGACACACTAGGCTGATTTCCGGTTTGAGGTGGGCGATCACGAATACGTCCTCGTCCACCTCCGAGATGAGCGTTGTATCCGACTTGTGACAGCTCATTGGACAGTGGTGGCTTATCTCCGTGACCGAGGCTCCATGGAAGAGTTTCTTGGCACATATTGGGCCATGGAGGGCGTCGGCCGAAAACCGAGGTAGGAAGCAAAGTTTATCGACTTATCGACTTATCGGATTACAATTCTGTAGTCCCGAGCCGGAAATTTGCCTCACCTTACTGTTCGCAAAGACGTCGTCGTTGGATACTGCCAAGAAGGTTACCTCGTGTTGAATCCGACAGGTTTGATTGTACCACCCAAAAGGGGTAGTAATCAGTTCGTACACTTTCCACTCATCACTTGTCTGGACGACTGGGACGCGGACGTGTACCACAATCTTATCTCCTGCGAAGCTACAATCACAAATCGGCAACTGGTAATATCGCGATAGATCACTGATCGGTATCGCTGGGGCCTGGTCAAACTTTTGTAGTTCGTCCGTCAGCTTCATCAGGTCATGGCGAAGGACATTCGGTTTAATCACCGTGATCGGGATTTGGTGCTGTCTACAAGATGCGAGGATTGACTGTCTATTAATAGCCCTCGTTTGAGCTATTAGTTTCTTCTGGAAGTCATACTGCACTTCCAGTAGGTCGACCACTACATTTTGCCACTCGTTTTCCGATCTTTCTACCACGTTCCTGAAGTCGTTAAATTGTTTGTCCAAATCCTTGATGTGCCCCTGGGTTTGGTCAAACGCCTTTTCAATGCCCTTTTGATATTCTGCGAATTCCTCTGAATTCCTGGATATCTGGTTTAGGGTCGCGGATAGCATCTGCTTCATCCTCGCTACCCGATTGGTCAATTGGTTTTCGTCCATAACTAGCGAGTCCAATTTGTGTTGAGTGGCCACCCCGCAGCACCAAGCCAAACCGTCGCCCAAAAAACTTAGTGCACGTCTATTTCTCAGATGATACTGGGTCTTTGTTTGATTTTTCATGAATTTCGGACTCCAGCTTTCCTGTAGGTTCTGGAACTCCCGGTAATGTGCTTGCTGCAGCTAGCTTAGTCCTGTCAGGATGTCGCACTCTCTGGATTTCCCTGATTTTTTACTGCATGCGGGGGGCTGTTTCGGTGGATCGACTTCCCCCGGTTCGTACCACTGTGACTCGTATACGAGGGGTATGGTAGATTCGTATGCCACTACGTCCGGTAGTGTTCTCCAAAATGCCCCCGCTGTTACCTCTAATTGTCTACCTCCAACTTTATGGACGCATGCCCATATGCAAATTACTAGTAGGCCCTTCATGTTTTCCTGTAACATAAGCTTATAAATGGAGATATCAAGGTGAATCGGTGGCTGGGGTTTAGGGATGTGCATGTGTAGGCAGGGACTGGGTAGGATACGCGTATATCGAGGTGATGCCCACCCGTAGGGGTGGAGTCTGTCCTACTGTTCCTCGCCCTCTTCTGCTGAATCTTCGTTGTCCTCGAGTTGCGCGTCCGGAGTCCAAGGGTCGTCGTACGGCAAAATTCGACTGACGTGGACCACCTCCTGTGCGCAGTTTTTATGTTGACCTTTCCGTACGCGATAATTCACTTCTCCTATCTTCTCTATAATATAATATGGTCCGAACCACCGTAGCATTAGTTTCTCGCTTTTCCCGATTTTCCGTACGGGGGTGAAAACCTTCACTTGATCCCCTGCCTTGAATTCCAATGTCCTATGACCAGCGTCGTGTCGTTGTTTGTCCTTTTCTTGTTTCTTATTGATGGCCTGAATCGCTTGATTTCTAACCGCCAATGCTCTATCCCGCATCCGCATGACGTCCAGATTCGCGGTCGGTGTGAGGAGGCTGTCCTCCGTTGGTAATGTTGGTTCTCGCCCGTAAACGCAACATGAATGGCGAGAAGTTAGTCGTGTCTTGTTTCGCTGTATTGTAAGCGAAAGTAACTAATTTGAGGTATTCGTCCCAGTCCGTATGTTCCTTGTTCGTGTATTTCGCTAGCATGTCCGCCAGTGTTTTGTTGAACCGTTCCGTCAATCCGTTTGCTTGGGGGTGGTAGGCCGTCGTGAACGTACTTGTCGTCCCCATTAATTTTAACAATTGTGTCACTAGATCCGACCTGAAGTTCGTCCCTTGGTCGCTCAGCAGGAACCTGGGGCTGCCGTGTCTACAGATCACCTCGTCGAGAAGGAACTTTGCCACATGGTGTGCCTTTGCATTTGGGAGTGCCTGTGTCTCTACCCATCCTGTGAAATGGCCCTAGGATGTCAATTCCCATCCTGTCAAACGGTAGACCAACGGCAATTGGTTGCAAATATCCTACCGGCTTTTGGGTTTCCGCCCCCTTCCGGGCCTGACAAATCTCACAGCCCTTAACGAACTTCTTTACGTCCTTTTGGAGGGTTGTCCAGTAGTAGCGGGTTTTGATTTTCTGCAGCGTCTTTGCTATACCCAAATGACCTCCCGTCGGTTCGTTGTGGTGCGAGTGTAGGAGTTCTTTTACTAGATGCTTCGGGATAACCAAGCAATTTTCTAACCCTTCCCGTGTTTCTTGTGGCTTATATACCACCCCGTTTATGATCCGGAAGTTCTTTGCCCTTCTTGCTATTCCTATGGTCGCCGTCTGAGGATGTAATATGGCTTCCCTTAACATCACGATTTCCTTGTCCTTGTCCTGCTCCTTCTTGAGGTCCTCCTCCTGTAGTAGTAGGGTTGGTACCATTTCGCTATATTCCATGTCTCGTTCCGTCGGTTCCCGTACTGGGTGTCGCGAGAGGCAATCCACGTCTTGGTGAAGACTCCCGCTTTTATGTTTTATGACGTAGTCGTATTCGGACAACTTGATGCACCATCTCGCCAGTCGACCTGTAGGATCCTTTAGGGATCGCAACCAGCACAGGCTGTGGTGATCTGTGATTATCGTGACCGGTCTACCATAGATTAGATGCCTCAGATATCCCAGTGCCCAGATAACTCCTAATCCCTGCAGCTCGGTGATGCCGTAGTTCTCTTCCGCTTTTGAAAGGCTCCGACTGACATAACTGACTGGGTGCATTTTTTCGTCGGGACCTTTTTGCAATAGAATCGCCCCTATTCCGATTTTGCTGGCATCCACGCGTAGTTCGCACTCTTTAGTGGGGTCAAAGTGCTGCAGTACGGGCGCGGATAACAGCTCTCCCTTTAGGGACTCAAAGGCCTTCTGTTGTTCCTCTCCCCATACGAATCCTGGTTCTTTCTTTGTCAAAATATGAAGCGCTCTTGCGATCTTTGAAAAGTCTTTTATAAACTTCCGATAGTAATTGCACATGCCCACAAAACTTTGTACTTGCTTCACGTTCCTAGGAGTCGGGAAGTCGGTAATTGCGGCTAATTTTGTCATGTCCACTGCTAGTCCTTTCTCGCTCACTGTATACCCTAATATGTTTAGTTCCCTTTTGGCGAAGTTGCATTTGTTCGGCTTGAGTGTCAGATTAGCATTTTGTAATCTCTGGAAAACTAGTTCAAGTTTCCTTAAATGATCCTCCAGGGTCTCCGAAAATACGATTATGTCGTCAAGGTAGATCAATACTTCTTTCCATTTTAATCCGTGGAAAACCTGGTCCGCCAATTGTTGGAACGTAGCCGGGGCGTTTGATAGTCCAAAGGGTAACACGTTACATTCGTATTGTCCATGTCCCTGTGCCACAAACGCGGTGTATTTTTTTGATTCCTCTTCCATCGGTACCTGCCAATAGCCGCTGAACATGTCGAGTGTCGTGAAGTACTTCGCTCCACTGAGATAGGTCAGTATATCGTCTATCTGAGGGAGCGGGTAGTTAGATAGTAGATAGAGCGGGTAGTAACTTCATTCAGTTTTCTGTAGTCCACGCAGAACCTCATTGACCCATCCTTTTTTTTCACTAAGACGACTGGGCTTGCCCAGGGAGAATGGCTGGGCCGGATAATCCCGTACTGAAGCATCTCCTCGATTTGCTTATCGATCACATCCCTTTCCTTTTGTGACACGCGGTATGGCCGGCTCTTAAATGGGACGTCGTTTTCGACCTCTATCACATGTTGTGTCATGTGTGTCCTACCGATTGAGTCCATGGTCTTGGAAAACACCCCTGGGTACTTTAAAATTAGGGCTCCCAATTTCTCGTTTAACTCCCCTCCTGTTCCAAAAGACATATTGAAGTCCTGCAGCTTGATATCGTGTCCCTCTGTGGTCGTAACCAGCGTGGTTGACCCCCTGGTTTGCTTAACGGTTTTCCGGACGGTCCCCAAAGTCGAGTTTTCGTACAAACAGATAGGGTAGTGGTTGTGGTTGTTGACAACCAAAACTTGCTCGGATGTCAATCTCTGATCGTCAATAGTTAGACCCTTTCTCGCGGTGTTTTTGTAATCCGGGATAAATAGTGACTCTTCGTTTCCTCCGCTCTTCTCTGTTGTCCTCACAGTCACTTCCGTACTGGTTCCTGGTTGACAGGTATAATCACCGATCAGTGACACCTTCTTTCCTTTAGCGGCGGTTCGTGAGTTATCCTGGGGTGTAGCGACCTTGCCTGCTTCTTCCGTTACTGGACTTAGGATATCGACACCTCCTGTTGTCAGTGGGGTCGTTGTTGCTAATTGTGTGAGTGTTTGCCTGATTTCGCGGAGGCACGATTCATGGTAGATTTTTTGATAGTTGATGTCGGTGTTGCCCATCGGAGTCAGCATACTCCTCGTACCTAGTTTGCTCTTGCCCTTGGTGGCCGGCTGGATGGTGACCTCGCATCTCTGCCCGTTTATGTGGAGGATTAATTTTTCGTTTATGAGGTCAATGACGGCTCCCATTTCCCGTAGTGTTTTCATTCCGATTAACAACGGGGCTGGTAGATTCTGGACTACTATTGCGGATATCGTTTTCGCCATGTTTCCCAGTCGCGTGTGTACCTTTGCCTCTCCTATTGTCGCTACTCGCACATTACCGACCCCTAGGAGACATCTCCTATTCTTTGTATCCACAGATGTGGCCACATCTTGACGTGCGATATTTTGTTCTGATCCTGTGTCGATTATTATATTGGCCAGTGTCCCGTTTACCTTTCCCTTAACTACTAGAATCCTCTGTGTTTTTTCTTCATGCTCCCTTAATGAAAGGACAACCCCGGGAGCTAATGGCGTTGTCCTTCGTCTTTTGGGGCCTGGGGTCCCTTAGAGTGACACTCGACCGCTATGTGCCCCGGCTTTCCGCACTTGTAGCAAATCGGCCTCCCGTCACTCGTCCACTCGTTTCTTGTTCCTCGCTGCCTATTGGGGTTCCTTGGTCTCCACGGTTTCGAGTTCCGCTGGTCGTAATTAGTTGATGGGCCAAGATATGGATAATTACTTCCGCCGGGTGCGTACATTGGGGAAAACGGGTATCCATAATATGGCACGTAAGGGGGTGGTTGCGCATAATTGAAGTGTGGTGGGGTCATCTGCGGGTACTCCGGCGCATTGTATGTTTGTCCCATGTAGGCGTAGGGATTTTTTCTTTCCTCCTCTGGTTGTTGCCTTGTGTTGTTTACACTTCGGTGTTCCACCCCCTTTCTGTTTTCTAGCATGGCCTTGGCGAGTAATGTCCACTCGCCCTTCTTTGTGTCTGGTTCTTCCTTCGGTTCTTCCTCTTCCTCCTTATTGTCCATGATGTCTTGCAGTTTTAGGATGGCGTCCTTTAATTCGTCCATTGATTCCGTGTCCTTGTCTACAATCTGGAAGAGCGTTTTCAGGGAAGGGTTCAGTCCCTTCATGAGAAACTTCCTAAGTTCCCTCGCGTTCAACGTTGGGTCGTACTCGAAATACAGCGGAATCAGCTCGTAGAAATACGCTATCACTGATTCCCCTTTTCTTTGTTTACGGTTCAGTAGCCGGTTTTCCAGTCTTTCTCGTGTGTTTCCTCTTTTAAATTCATTTTCGCAGTCTTCCTTTAACTCGCGCCATGTACGGTTTCCGTTCTTCGTAATGTATTGCGTATACCAGATGTTTGCCGCTCCCTCTAGGAACGATCCCAGGTGTAGTATCTTGAGGGGGTTGTTCCACCCGTTCGCGGCTGCGGTCCGTTCATATCCTGCCAGAAACGTCTTTATGTCGTCGGTTGCAGGGTTGAAAGTTTGAGGCGATATGAAATGAGGTAGCACGGGTTTCTGTTCAATGGTCAGTGCCTCTGTTATTGTCAGGTCGGCCATGGTTCGCTGGATGATGTCTATGTTTTCTTGTCCGTCTGGTTGCGTCTCCTGTCGAGGAACCTCTGTTTCGGTATCTCTTCTTGCCCTGTTTCCCTTATTCTCTTCGGGCTGTGGGTTCCGACGTATACTTGTATCCTGTGGAGGTGGCGATCGTCTCGTCAAGGGTGATGTTGCGAATGCTATTTCCCCGCTTCTAACCGTGCTAGAATGGGAAGGCACAAATCCTTCGACTAGTCTCACGGGGATTTCCTGCTGCCTTTTTTTCTCCTCACCCCTTGTTATTGGGCCCGGCATCTACCCTTACGCGCGGGACTTATGACGGGATCAGGTTTTTGGTTGGGTCAATTACCGACACGGTTCGTCCGTGTTTACCATTTAAATAACAGCTTAGTTGTGTTTTTTGTTATGGATTGTTATATAAACAAGAGAGATGTCGCTGACCGTGACTAGGTCATGGAGTGTTTATATTTATTTGTTACTACTCTTTAATGCTATGATCAGCACGTTTACTTGATATAATGAACTTCGTGATATACTCGTGCGACGTCACGCTATTGTCCCCTTAGTTAATTTTTTCTTAGCCCTAGCTGGCCAAGGTAGTAAAATAACTATATGGGTTTATACGAATATACAGCCTATTTTTCAGCACTGTTGGGTCGTTGTTAGGGAAATTATGAGGAATTGTCCCTCGGCAACGAAGCTAGGCGCCTCCACCATGTCACGTTAAGGGTTGAGGATCAGCCAGACTGAAGGCCTGGTCCGTCAGTTCCTATTCGTAGGTTATATTCGGCCTACTCTTTGCTAATCGCCTAGGTAATGGGGGGGTTTATGAGGCTACGGCCCACCAGTGCTTTTGAGGGAATAACACGACGTCGTACAAATAACAATGCTTTATTGGATACCAATATTCCCTGAGTATAACAAAAGGCTTATCTCTAACACCTACCTTGGGCTGGGTCTGCGGTTTGGGTTCTGTCACGTATACTATTGCACCCTACACGTGCACTTTACTATTCCGTCGCGTACTTTACACTTAGGCGCTTGTCTCTCGTCACGAGACCGTAACTCCCGTTCTTGGAGTCCCACGCGTAACTCCCCGCGCCGAGCCAACGGACCGTCTTTATAGCAGTTCTACGCATCGACCTTGCTTCTGCCTTTGCCCTGGACCAAGGCCGATGCGTGCTTCTGCAGCACGTCCCAGTGTGCGTGCTTCGGCACCAAGTAGTGGACGGATCGTTGAACCCGGATGAGGCGTTGCTACTGACGCTACCGATCGTGACAATAGTCTTTCATACTTGGAATGCTGCCTAGAATCATTTTGCTTCGAAATAATAGTCCAACAGTACGAATCGCGAACAATATTTGCGTCACAATTTCGAAAAACGAAAAAAAAGAGTACTAATAAAAAATTGGAACAACCTTACCGAAAGTAGTCGTACAACCGTAGTTTTACCGTGAGCGTCTTCCGTCGTCAGCTGTCCGCTTCGCGCACACCGATTGGTCGATTCGATGGGCAGACAACCGTAGTCTCTCGTGTTATCCTGCGTCTCCACGCGCCGGCAAGTTTTCGGTACTTCACAGTCTTCACACTAGTTCACACAGTTTTTGAGGCGATTTCACAATACAATTTATGAACCTACTGCCCACAATGATCCCAACACGCATTAAAATGCTAGAATTGTTGCACTATTCACAGCAGTACAGCACACAGCACTCGTTTAATAATTTAACTCACTAAACCTTACATGAAAGAACCGGTCGAGCCCCCAATTTTATGGGATCTGGCAGTAATACACGCTATTAACTCAAACGTCTTTACTATTTTCATAAAACATTGTCCACACAACGCTCACACAAAGAACTCTCATAAAATATTGTCCACAATTGCTTTCCAATCGCCACCGTCGTTACGTCGTTGTTCCCGTCGCGTCGTGTTCTCTCTTCCCTCTGACTTCTCCCGTCGTCGATCCGCCGTCCCGACACACAGGAGCGGTGCGACCCTCCCTGACTGGTACCACAGAGGCGGTACGGCCCCCGAGCAGATCCCACAAAAATGTAATGTTTTTTCCGAAAATTCGTATCACTCTGTGGAGTATACTAGCAAATAAGACATATAGCAGTTGACATTAGACGGTAGATCCATCTTTTGCCAACATTTTCTTTTTTGGTTTACTTCATTATCTCTGTTATTAAAGGAGATATGCCGTTTTTTAGCGTAACATGTTTTATTAGACTGTATTATTCAAAACATTCATTGTTAAAAAGTTTTCAAGTAGGCTATTGGATGACATTTCATGATTTCACAGCTACCTAATACAAATTCCCAAAATAATCAGATTTTTATAGAAATTTGCTTTTATTTCGGAAACCTCATTATTTAGGTATAGGAACATGATATACCATTTGAGAGAGAATTTAATTATCTTTTTGAATATTTCAAAATATACCGGATGTCTCATTTAAAAAAATAGACTTATTAGCATTTGAATATCTAGCGATGAAATGAAAATTTTTGAACAACTCTGTATAAATAAAAAAAAGCGAACTAATACCTAAGGCATCTGTAAGCTTATCCCAAAATTTCGTTTGGCGTTTTTCTTTTTGTTTCCTATACAATTCGTTTATAAACGGTAATAGTTTGTCTTTGTGTCTTTGATTGTAAGTTTGATACAAGGGAAGATCAAAGTCAAAATGTATTTCTTCAACATAGGGTCCGTAATAAATTGAAAATGGTGAATAATTTGTGGTACTATGGATTGATTGGTTGTAAATTAGGATGGAATGGAATGGAAACGCTCGACCGGGGAATTAGAGGAAGAACTATTAACAGTGGTGAAATGAATTTCGATTTTATGGAGATTCAAAAATTCTTTAATTACGGCGGAGTTAAATTCTGTACCGTTATCACATACGATTTTTCGTGGGTAGTTATGATGTGAGAAATAATGTCGGAATTTACTTAAAACGGAGAAAGACGTTTTGTCTAGCATTTTATAACACTGGTCATATTTGGAAAAGGAATCCTATTGTTAGGTAAATGTTTTTGTTACAGTGGAACAGGTCAATGTGAAGAATGTCGAAAGGTTTTTGTATGTCTAATTAAGCTATAATTTAAAATTAGTTTCAAGTATACAGGACGTCCCAAAAAAGTTACATATCAAAGTTATGTTTTTTTAAATGGAACACCCCGTATATTTTTACATTTTTGGATTCTTCGTTTAAAATAAAGGTTATTTTCAATAGGACTTGCTATACCTAAATGTTAAGGTTTCGTAAATAATTAACATTTTGTTAAAATGTAGACCATTTTTATTTTTTTAATAACTCAGGCCGTATTTCAATTATTGGAACGAAATTTGCACCAGATCATGAAAATCAATCATGTTTTATCGTCCAATTTTTAAAATATCATTATTACATACAGGGCGTTCAAGATTTTATAACCAATAATGTATAACTTTAAACGTGGATAAGTTGATTAATTTAAATGAAACATAGTATTTTTTAATTTTTCATTAAATAGGGCATTTAATTCCCTATGTAGCGGCCCGTAATTAGTCGCGTTACCAAGTTCATCTATCCGCCACTAGATGCGCTAGTTACATCTCGAGTCGAAGACTGTAGCTAATATTCTCTTATAGAGCTCAAGCGGTGGATGAAATTGAATTGGAATTGAATGTACTTTTCTTATATTCGAATTGTTAGCGTTGAATAAAGCGTTTTAATTATCTTTTCGAATTTAGTATATTCACCTTCCTACAACTGGCGCCCAACGTCAAGGCCCATGTTTTAATGTGGGAAAAATTAAATTAATCTCTTGCAGTTTACAACTTGCGACAAGAGTGCTCGCTCACTCTAGTCTGAGTTATATTTAAATCCGTCAAGGATACGTCAAGGACATTCGCTCTTCGAGCTTTGCTTCTAGACTATTTCTAGACGTTTACGCTTCGATACACGCTTGCGACAAAAGGTACACTATAGTCCAAGTCATACGTTTACATCGAGACATCGTCGTGATTGTTTTGAAAAACTTCGGCAAGGTATTCGCCATCTCACGAATCAGCTTTACCCGTCTTGTTTTTCCAACAATAATCGAAATTCAGCCACAAGAACGTCGCAGTATACGCCTCGCAAGTAAAGCCACGCTGGCTATGACCGGAGATCAACTAAGACAGCTTCTGGAAGCGGTTGCAGGAATGCGCACCGAAGCAGAGCATCCCCGGGGCAGTCTAAGCAAATGCACGGCACGCTTCAATGGCGAAAGAAACCACGAAACCGTCGAGCATTTCCTCAACATGGTAACCATATACAAAGATATGGAAAACGTCTCCAGCGAAGACGCTCTACGAGGGTTACCCTTACTATTAACGGACACGGCCGCGACCTGGTTCCAAGGTATTAAGGAGGAAGCCACCACCTGGGAAGAAGCACTGCAGATGCTAAGATGCGCTTTCTCTCCCGCCACGCCGTCCTACCAAATATACAAAGACGTCTTCAGCGGTACTCAATGCGAATGGGAACCGACCGACGAGTTTATTTGCAAGAAACGTGCGCTTCTAGCCCAACTACCTACGGGTCGGCACGATGAAGCGACACAAATAGACTTTCTCTACGGGCTATTACACGTCCGACTTCGTCAAAGGATACCGCGAGAGCAAGTAATAACTTTTGCGACGCTCCTTACAAAAGCGAGACAAGTGGAAAAGCTGGAAAAAGAAACCCGTGTCGAAGATCAACGTTCCTCCGTACCGTCGACATCCGAGGAACCAGAACTGGAACGAAAGAAAACGGCACCGAAACGCAAGCCAATTCGCTGCAATTTTTGCGGATTCAGGGGGCATATAGCCCAAGAATGTCGGAAGCGATTAGCAAAAGTCGCCGAACAAAGTCAACCCAAGGAATCTGAAACCAGGGAGAACGGAGTGAATACGATCCGTTGCTACGGCTGCGGGAAGGTTGGCTACTTTCGCAGCAACTGCCCAACGTGCTCCAAGGCACCCGTCGACGCTACTACGCAGGCAATCCAATTCTACTCAATAGAAACTTGGCTCCACTCCAAACCAGGGGGAGTGCCTACGGTGCCAGCCCGAATTGGCGGCATAAAAGGCCAAGCTCATTTGGATACGGCAGCGAAGACCAGTATAGCGAGTACACTTCTTTACAAGTTACTCCGGAAGAATGGCGCGACATTTACACGAACCTCGGCCACAGTAACTTTAGCTGATGGAACCAGCAAAACCTCTGAGGTACTCACCACGTGCACCACCATAGACTTAGGTGGAAGAGTGCACAATATTCAGTTCGTCGTTTTGCCCGATGCAATCGACAACAGGACGTTACTCGGGATCGACTTCCTGTCAAGAGCAGGACTCACGCTCGATCTGGGACAGCAATGTTGGTATTACGCTGACCAACCAGATAAAAAGTTTGATTTCTTGCCACATCACGGACGAGAAGTAACTCCTCGTGCAGCTAATCTGCCTGTGGCCACGGCAGACATAGAGGAGCAAAATCGCCATTTTTGGAATTCTACGCTTCACCACTACCGGATCTTGACGAGCTACAAGACAAACCAATGGAATTCGGTGCAGTCATACCTCGACATGATCGTGATGACGAGTACTCATCGGAAGCGATAGAAGAGATTTTTCGAGACAGTTTACCTCTGAATTATTCACCTCTGAAGAAACGACTCGGAGAACTAAATCTCTTCAGCATCGATGTATATAGTATCGACGTAGAGCTCGAACCAAGCGAAGCACCGGAATTGGATCAGCACCAACGTGAGAAAATTAATCAAGTCCTTAGAAGATTTAAGGACATTTTTGAGAAGGACGGACCTCCGACACATCACGCAGAACACCGAATTGACACCGGTAACCATTCTCCTATAGCCAGCGCTCCTTATCGCTTAAATGCATCCTGACAGTCTCTCCTACGAGAAAAGTTAGATGAAATGTTAGCTGCAGGAATAATTGAAGAGAGTGAGACCCCGTGGGTATCACCGGTGGTCCTTGTCCCCAAAAAGGATAACGATGTTCGAGTTTGTATTGACTATCGTCGACTAAATACTGTCACGGTACCCGACCGATACCCTTTACCGAGAATCGACGATCTCCTGCACTCCGCACGAAGTTGCCCGTACATGACGAGCCTAGATCTGCAATCCGGTTATTGGCAGATCAACATCCACGAAGCCGATCGGCACAAGACTGGATTTATTACACCATTCGGGATGTATCATTTCAACCGTATGCCATTCGGACTCTGTAATGCTCCTGCAACGTTCCAACGCTTGATGGATCGCTTCGCAGCCACATTGAAGGGAGTCACTATACTCGTCTACCTCGATGACATAATCATAAGATCCATTAATTTCGAACAACACGTATTGGATCTGGAAGCCGTATTCGAACATCTCAGACATTTTCGTCTAAGGGTAAATCGACGAAAGTACAATTTCAGCTGCGCTTAAATCAAGTATCTAGGGCACTTGATAACCAGAGAAGGGATAGCTGTAGATCCATCCAAACTGGATCCCATACTAGCTAGGCCGGCTCCCAAAAACGTGAAACAACTTCTTTCATTCGTTCAGACTTGCTCCTGGTATAGGCGATTTATACCTAATTTCGCCCAGACAGCCAGACCACAAACGAATCTGTCAAAAAAGAAGGCTGTGTGGAAATGGGGAGAGGCCGAGCAAAAGACATTCGAGCAACTCAAAAGACAGTTAACAGAAACGCCAATCCTGAAACAAGCCGAAGAAACCCTACCATTCGTGATTAAAACCGATGCTAGTGCATATGCACTCGGGGCTGTTTTAGTCCAGGGGGAGGTAGAACATGAACACCCGATCGAATACGCAAGTCGTCTGTTAACCGCCGCCGAACGGAACTATTCGACGACCGAACGCGAGGCATTGGCGATTGTTTGGGGCACAAACAAGTTCCGCGGTTACATAGAGGGATCGGAGACGATCATAGTAACTGATCATCAACCTTTGAGATGGCTACTAAGCCTAATAACGCCTACCGGACGACTGGCTCGATGGGCTCTCCAACTTCAATCGTATAACTTAAAAATACAGTATTTACCAGGAAGAACTAACGTCGTAGCAGATTATCTATCGTGTCCACCTTGTGACGACCACGAGAATCCGACGTGCGTGTGTCACATAGAGATTGATCTACCCCGAAATAACGAAAAAGATATGCGCGACAAGCAGCTCCAGGATGATGACCTCACACCCATAATTAATTCACTAGAATCTCCATCGTCAGAAACTAGTCAGAAATGGCATGATAGAGGCTATTTCATGCACAAAGGTGTCCTCTATAGATATGCAGATGACCAGGAAGACGATAATGCTCGGATAGTCCTTCCCAGTGACGAAAAGAGTACCATTCTACACCAGTATCATGATGCACCAACTGCTGGACATTATGGAATTGATCGGACAATCAGCCGCATTGCCAAAAGATACTTCTGGACCGGAATGCGTCGCGACATAATCCGACATATCGGGAAATGTGCTCCTTGTCAGCGATACAAAGTTTTAAATAGAAGACCAACAGGTTTAATGCAAACCACCCCAACTAACCAACGATTCGAAGTACTCGCAATTGACCTCTTCGGACCCTTGCCGCCCACAGCACAAGGGGAGCGCTGGATCTTTATAGTTGAAGACCTGGCCAGCCGTTGGGTAGAAATATTCGCATTGAAAGAGGCCACTGCTGAAAACTGCGCAACGACTCTTCTGAATGAAGTTTTCTTGAGATTTGGATTACCACGCCGCGTACTAAGCGACAACGGCACCCAGTTCATTTCATCAGTAATGCAGAAGCTTACCTACTGCCTTGGGATTAAGCAAACGTTCACACCCGTTTATCATCCGGAAGCAAATCCCGTGGAGAGGAAGAATCGCGATTTGAAAACGCAACTAGGGATTCTAGTTGGAAGACACCATCCCGATTGGGCAAAACAATTAGCGGCAATCAGGTTTGCCATGAACAGTGTTCATAGCGAAAGCACTGGATTCTCGGCCGCTTACCTGACCTTCGGGAGGGAGCTCAGAACGCCACAGGACGTAGCAGATGACCTGAGTACTATAGTACGATCAGAAAATTTTGTGCCTGAAATTACCCCGGCCCTGATGCAGTTAGCAGGAACATGGACACTAGCTAAGGAGACCATGGAAAAACGCCAGGACCGTAACCAAACTTACGTGAACCAAAAACGATTACCTGACCCCGGTTATCAACCAGGCGACAAGGTTTGGGTTCAGCCCATACACTTAGCAATGCAGCTAAGGGATATTCGACCAAATTGGCTCCCCGACCAGATGGACCATACACAGTTCTAGCCAAGCATGGACCAGCGAGCTACGAGATTGCCACCACAGAGAAGCCGAATGAGTTACTGGGAGTTTACCACACCTCGGCAATAACTCCCTACGACGGAACTGAGGAAGAGGAGCCGATCCGAACCATGCGAAAGAGAGGCCGACCAAGGAAGCAGACCACACCAGAAGTGACGACTGATGGGCCTTCCAGAACAGCTGATTCCTCGTCGAGACGACTTCGGAACCAGAGGGGGAGGCTGTAGCGGCCCGTAATTAGTCGCGTTACCAAGTTCATCTATCCGCCACTAGATGCGCTAGTTACATCTCGAGTCGAAGACTGTAGCTAATATTCTCTTATAGAGCTCAAGCGGTGGATGAAATTGAATTGGAATTGAATGTACTTTTCTTATATTCGAATTGTTAGCGTTGAATAAAGCGTTTTAATTATCTTTTCGAATTTAGTATATTCACCTTCCTACACCTATCAATTGATATTAGCATGTCCTATACCTAACACGAGCCCTTTTATCAATTTTTATAAAAAAAACAGCAATAATTGCATTTGGTGGTAGTAATGAATATGGAATAACTGTAAGTTATTCGTTTTTTTTTTGTAACGTCGGTGTCGATGTTCTTTACGGCGAAGGAAAAGGTGGGTTTAGTGGGGGTTTTAGGGTAGCGTTTCCGCTAGGGGAGGGGCTGGATAGAGGGATGAGGATGATGTTATTGTCACCGGTGTAGTGACGAAGGGCGGTTTGGATAGAATCCAGCGATTTACGGGAGGTGGTTTTTAGGAGGGCGGTTTGATTAAAGTTGGTTTTGAGGTAGGTGATTTCATTTAAAAGGAGTTGGGTTCTTTTTTGGGGTGTGTAGGTAATTTGATTAGGGGAGGACTTCGGAATACTTATCTGACTGGTAAAACTGGGTAGCTAGAAGCTTATCGGGATCTGTTTGCTCGCGCAGTGACAGATTCTCGGCTTTCCTTTGCTCACGGTTTCACTTGGATTGTAGCTTGTTGCACTGGTAACGCGTCGACACTCGCTATGGCACGTTGTCAATCGATCATTGAAAACGTCGCTGTATTGCATTATCAGGTCCGTGATTTCATTAAACGATTCCGGTGAAATTTGGTTAGGGCGTGGTTGACTCGCCACGGAAAGTTCTACTGATTCGTGGAGACGTTCTCAGTAGATTGCTTCCCGTGCTTCTGGTCCTACGCTAAGCATCGGCGTTGGACCTCAATCAGGGCTTTTTCGCGTTGAAGCCACGCCATCCCTAGTATAGCATCATATTTTAGATCGTCGATGATAATGCAATGTATTTCTGTTTGTAAATCACCTACGTCGATATGAGCGGTAGTTTCACCACGACTTTCCAAAGAGCTCCCGATGCATGCCAACTGATTCCTGTCGGCGTTTTCAGCGATTTCGTTTGGTGAAACCATTGCGGTGGAGATAAAATTGTACGATGCACCTGTATCTATTAGAATCGAGGCTGGCTTACCGTTTATCGAAGCGGAAAAGCATGGAACGTTGTTTTCGATGGTTCTCGTCGTCACAATGGGATGGAAAGAATGTTGTGTGGCTGGAAGCGGGTCGTTTCTGTTGTTGTTTAGACGCGGCCGCCCCGCTGTTCGTTTCCCTGGTTTTGTCGTGCGGTTTCCTGTCTGGAAGGACCTGGACGCGAACCTTATCCGGGAAATTGATAGCATCATCTGTATGGCCTGAACGGTTGGGTCTTCGTTGGAATCTGGAGGATTCAGCAGTTAGATCTAATTCTATTTCCTCTGCTACTCGTAATAAATCCTCTAAGGATATAAATCTTCCAGTCCTCATCCGGCTTCGGATTTCCGGCTTTAACTGTTGCAATACAGTGGTAACTAATTGCATTTCTGGCATGTACGGATTTAATCTTTGGCTTAGAGCCCACTTCCGCGTGATAAAGTCGGTTCATCGTTTTGAAGCGAACCATAAAATTTGCTTGTTAGCCTACGTACGATACGGCCCATTTCGCGACGTCGTCCTTCAAACACGAAATTGTTTTTTTCGTCCACTGATGGACAGGAAGTCACCAGATATTCACGCATGTCCGTAATAAAATTGTCTGGTGACTCGTCCTCTGCACCAGCGAACTGCGGTTCTGTCTAATTTACGTTGGGCGTCATGTCGTCGAGCTGGGGTGCTATGGGAAACTCATCCCGGGAAACTCATCCCCGCTCGCGCCAGTCTGATCGACGGTAGAGGAAGTTTAGATGCTGACGCTATGCTGACGTTTCGGGTCAGTGGGCAGAGCCAACTGGTGTCCGGGCTACTTACTTACTCACTTTATTACTTACTTAAAACTTTATTGGTATTTACAATATTTACATTTCACAAAAACATTAAATCTTAAGATATATAATTATTCCATTTACATGCTATAATTAAGTGTAATGTTTGCGTAATCCTAATTGTACATTTTATATCTATTTTGTGATTTAATAATTTTTACAGGAAAAGTAGTGCGGGCGGAAAGCCTTTCAAAAAAAAACCTGTTATCCTAATTGGTTTTATACTTCTAATTTATCGTAATTTGGTGTGTAAGTTTGTGTTTAATTTTAAATGGTGCGTTTTCGTGATTTATTGTTCTTAGTTCTTTTGTTGTTGGTATTTGTTTTGTTGTGTATTTGTAAAATTTATGTGTTAATTCGTCTACAGTGTCTGATATCAATGTTAGTTTTACATCTTTGTGTAGTTCTGTTGTCGATGTTTGGTATGATTTGTTTCGTATTAGTCTTAATATTTTGTTCTGAAGTGCTTGTAGTTGTTTTAGTTTTTGTTTGTTTATATTACTCCATATTGGGGCAGCGTAGAGTATTATTGGTCTTATAAGGGTTTTATAAGCGTGTATTTTTATGTCCGTTGGAATAGGGTTGTGTGATGCTAGTAAAGGTGCTAGTATTCTAATTGCTATTGTTGTTTTTTGACTTACTTTATTTATGTGAGTTGTATAGTTTAGTCTTTCGTCTAGTATTATTCCTAAGTATTTTTGTTCTTCTTTAGTTTGTATTTCTTGTCGGTTTATGTAAAGTTTGTTTTTAGTAGAGTCAAGTTTTCACTGTAGTGTGTTAGTTCTGTTTTGTCAACATTGATTTTAATTTTCCATTTGTCTTAGTAGTTTTGTAGTATGTCTATGTTTTTGAAGATATATGATATTTTGGTTCTTTCTCCAAGATGATGCAATTAGGGCCGTGTCGTCTGCGAAAAGTGCTAGTTTTGTATTTGTATGTTTCGGTATGTCGTTTATGTATAGAGAAAAAAGTGTTGGTGATAAAATTGCGCCTTGTGGGACCCCTGCTGGCAGAGGTGATTTTTTTGAAGATGTGTTGTTAATTTTAACTTGGAAATATTTTTGTTTTAGGTACGAGTGTATTATATTTGTCAAGTGGGCTGGTATATTATATTTTATGAGTTTATACTGTAAACCCTCGTGCCATACCGTGTTATAATGATGCTGTTATTCATGCTAATTGCATTGCCGTGCTATGTTTTGTTGTGAATCCGAATTGTTCGCGTATTAAAATGTCATTGTCGTGTAGATATTTAGTCAGTCTTACGTGTATGATTTTTTTAGTAGTTTTCCTATTGTCGGTAGAAGGCTTATTGGTCGATAGTTATATGGATTTTTGTTGTCTTTGTTTTGTTTTTTAAAAAGTAGAATTGTCGCTATTTTAAGTTGGTTGGTAAAAATATCGTAAATAAAGGTTGTTTCAATAAGAGCACAAGATTTTAACACAAATATTATAAATATAATAAATATAACTCACAAATATTTGTATTTCTGCATGATTTGTATTTATATCTATTTGCGTAAGGTTTATGTCTCGTTTTATGTAATTGATTAGTCCGAGGTGTTTTTCGTTTGGTTGATTGTGGTAGTAGTAGTTTGCTATGTTTGTTGGCTAGGTCTGTTCGATAATTTAGATGTATTAGTGCTGTGTCAATGTCTAATTCGTTAAGTAGTTGTTCTAGTTCAGTTGATTTTTTGTATAGTCCTTGTGCATTCCATTATACATACACTGTGTTATTTATAAGATGCGACATAGGGATTCCTGTACAAATGTGTCAAAAGCAAGCTAACTTTTTTACCAAATAACGTTCGTAAAAAATAATGACCGATTTGAAAAGATCGTCAAAAAATAAGTCGAAAAGACGTTAAATTTTATTAAATTCGTTCTGGTTTAATTAAAAAATGTATAATTAAGTTGAAAAAAGTCAAACGTCATAAATGTGTCATTTTTACGTCACTGTCTAATTATTGTAAAATGGGCGGAGTTAACTGGGATGGTTTACGCTCTGAAATTTAAAAATTTTAGCGGGAAGTAATGTGGTTCAATCCCCGCGCAGTACATAATTTTTTTCTTTTTTTTTTTTGTTTTTTTCTAATGTTTTTGTCTAAAAAATGTTAAATAGAAATATTTACAATAAGACGGGCTTGTTATTCTTTTGACACATTTGTACAAGAATCCCTATGTCGCATCTTATAAATAACACAGTATACACTGTTAGAAAATTTTTCGCGCATAATAGGGAAATCAATGTTAAATTCTTAGCCGGCTGAAATCCAGTCTACCAGTATACATTTCAATAGAACGTCGCGATGAATTCTAATAAATTTAATTGTTCTACTGGATCGCACGCCGCGATTTGTAGAGGTACAAAGTTATTTGTGTTAGGTATGAGGTACAAAATTATTTAGAAACTACATTTAATAGGTTTTTTGGGGATGTTTCAAAAAATGTGTGTATCGGTAGGTACAGTTTTGAAACAGCAACAAATTTTGTTGAAATAAGGAAAAAAATAATTCAATTTTCAGCTAGAATTATACCTCAGCTCAGTAATATGGGATGACATCTGTATGGCAGGTTTGGCTATAGTTTAGCAGAAAGCGGTAGACTATTTTTTAGAGTTCTTTTATTTTCTGTTTTAAAATAATCTTTAAGTTTATTTTTGGGAGTCCTTTTTATTATTTTCTTAGAATTTACTTTCTTTTTCAAGCCATTGTGGCAAAAAGACATATCTACATAATTCTATTTTAATAATAGTGATATTTTTTCAATAAATTATCGTTTAAAAATTCTCATTTCTTTGTAATCGACTCGACGTTCACCCATCCGAACCCGTTTTGATACTGTCGAAGTGTCGAAACCGTCGAAATTATTTGATTTTTAATCTAACCAAGCCAAAGCGCGGTGTGAAGTCCAGTAGAACAATTAAATTTATTAGAATTCATCGCGACGTTCTATTGAAATGTATACTGGTAGACTGGATTTCAGCCGGCTAAGAATTTAACATTGATTTCCCTATTATGCGAAATTAAATTTCTAACACTGTATAAATTTAAGTGATGTGTTTCTTGTACTTGGCATTTTTAAATTTGTTCAGCTAATTCTGCTAAGATTGTTAGCTGGTCTAATTTTATTTGAGCTGTGCTTAGTCTAATTTTTAGCGTTCTTATTATATTGATCATCTGTTTTAAGTTAATTTGTTTGTCTAGATCTTTTAGTTCTTGTATTAATGTTTGTATTTAAGTCGTTTTGAGTGTCTTGTTGTTGTGGCCTGTTTTAACTGCGTTTATACTCTATTTCCAAAATAGTAGGCACTAAATTCTCGGAAATATTGTGGCTTTTCTTATTTATTAGATAATCCTTGCTCTTCTAATTATTAGTCTCCTGCTGATTTTCCCGTGAAACACACTTGTAGCCTACGATATTTTCGAGAATTTACGAGAATTTAGTGCCTACTATTTTGGAATTAGTGTATAGGTATGATTTGTTTGGTGTTGGGTTTGCTGTGGACGTTGTTGGTAATTATGTGGTTTGTGTTATCTTATTTTGTGTAATGTTATTTTGATAGTTATTTGTTTGTATTGTTGATTTTTGTGTTGTTTTGTTAGGCTTCCCCTCCGTACTCACCCTTGTTATTCTTGTTATGTAGTCCAGGTAAGCTGAACATCTGGTGTAGTTGACCGCATGGTTTTCTCCGTAATTGGCACATCTTTGTTGCTTTGGGTCCGAAATTCCGCAGCACCTTGACCTCTGTTGTTATAAAAGTTGAGATTTTTGCCACCTTTTTTATTGGCCTGTCTTCTTTTAGTGAGTATGTGTGGTATTCGATATTTTGTTGTGTGAGCGACTTCTTTGCTCTATTTTGTACATAGTATCGTCGTTGGCCAGTAATTTGGTAGTTTTTCCGAGGAACTGGAAGCAGATCCCTGGTATATTTTCGATGAGATTTTTGTGGAATTTTGTGAAATTTATTATCCCTCCGTTGATTATAATTTGTGGTGGTTTTCGGGTTTTGTTTCTTTGTAGGTTTTCATTCGTTTCCATATCGTTTAAAAAATTTGGTTGTTCGATTTGATCTAAGTTTTCCAGGGCTCCATAACGGTTTGTCGTTGGAACGTTTGACTGTACTACTTCATCTTCTTCTTCCATTTTTTGTTTTGTTAATGTAATTAGCGCCCGAAGCTTTGGCGATAATTTAAACGATATTCTTTTTGTTGGTATAATTTTTGTTTTTTGTATAGTTTTCGTTTTTGTCGCAACTCTCTCTCAACTCGATCTCAGATCTTATCAGATCTGGTGTCCGGACGACGACAAGTTTGTTGTCGGGGGTAGTTTTAGTTCGTCGACATTTTACCAATTTATAGCATAAATGTTTCTATTTAATATCCAGCTTTGGGGTGAGATACCTTGACCGTAGCTAGAACCGTACTGACTCGCGAGCACCAGTGTGTTACCCGGACCAAGAATTTACCCGTACGATTTTTCGATGAGTACTCCCATGTCCCTTTTCCACCAACCCCCTGGCCTCCTGACCAGATCGACATGTCACCTCTTACTTACCTTCGACAGATCCCCGGGATTTTGGGATGCGTCCTATCGCCTTTTCCTGCAGGGGTAGCGGTTTCGCTTTTCTCCCTGTGTCGTCCGTTGTGTTGTCATCTGTTGTATGGGCGTTCTGTTGTCGTTGTCTTCTTTCCATGGTCCTTGGGCTTCGCGATCTAACTATCCTTCCGCCCCGGGTTGTGAGGGGTTTCCGGCATAGTTAGATTTTGTATCTGAAAAAGAAAAGATATTATTAGTCGTCGAATTTAAAATAGAAAAAACGATCCAGTTTTAGACTACGAGAGTCGTCAACGTGGTATGAGTTGGGTTATCTCAGCAGCTGTTTTCTGGGCCTAGCGTGCCGACCGTGGTCTTCAGCCGAGTAATCGATAAGATCTTTCAGCTGCCCGTTCGGGTGATATCGCAGATTATCGAATCTCCTCCTCGCTCGTGTGCTCATTAATTCCAGAATCCTGGTGGATTCGGTATATCTGAGCAAGTAGCGGTTTGTGACGTACCAAGGGGCATTGGTCGCGATGCGGAGGCATTGATACTGTAATCGTTCGATTTTCAATAGATTGGTGTTACAGGTGTAACCCCAAGCCGTTAAAGCGTAGGTCAGTATTGGTACAACTATGGCGTTGATTAACCGCAACTTCGTTCGAATGCACAAATTACTGCGTCTGCCTATTAGACAGTTTAAACGACCTCTGGCTTGTTTCGCTTTCGCGACTGTAGTTTTGACGTACCGAGTAAACGTCAATGGCTTGTCAAGAATGACACCTAGGTACTTGGCCGTAGTGCTCCAGCGAATTTCTTTCCCGAAGATTTCCAACGGTTCCCCGGGTTGACATCGACGTTTTGTAAACAGCACCGCCTGACTTTTGTCGCAGTTAATGGAAATTTTTCATTTTACGCACCATTCTTCCAGCTCAAGCAACGCCTCTTCCAGATACTTTCGTACCATCCGGGCGTTTACGCTGCGGGCTGCAGTAGCGGTGTCGTCAGCGTACAAACTGAGCATTGTTTGTCTGCTTTTCATCACATCCGATGTGTATATAGTGAGCAGCGGTGATAACACCGCCCCTTTCGGTACCCCGGCTTCCTATTTGTCTACTTTTTTTTAACATTTTAAACAATTCAGCATTGTTTGGACCTGGTTCTACTTGTACATTTTTAACCAGTTTTAACAGTGTTGTCGGCGAGGGCAAACAAAACTGCGACATTAATTTAGTTTTATACAATCGTGGTCCTGTAAAGTACATGGCAAGACATTCATTTTTGAATGCTAAGGAGTATCTGCGTCCTTTTGGTTTTTTATTTACTTGAGATACCTAATCGTTTATAAAATTGGCTATTGCAGGAACCGGACAAAATTTCTTTGTTAATTCCATATATTGCTGTAGAGTTATGGAATCGTCCAATGATGGCTTGGATGATAGGTTTTCCAAGGCTCCAATTTTCTTCTTTAGTTGGAAGTTTTTATTCCGCAAGTTCTTTAATTGCCCACGCAGTTTCTCCTTCCTGGGAGACTTAGCAGAGAAACTCGCTTCTGTCTGGGTTGAATTAGGGCTTAATAGGGGCTCTGCTTCTACTTCAGATGGTGACTGGATTACCAAATTCTGGAGAATTGTAATCTTTCCGGATGGCGATGGACAGACATTTTCTTTAGCCATTGAATGATGTAAATCTGTAATTGAAATGTAGGTAGTAATTGCCATAGTGACAAAGAAAAGGTTAATATTAAGGCATATAAGGGCTTTTAACTTACATGGAGGAGATTTGGGCCTTAAATTACAAATAGACCCATTTTGCCTAGTTCCTATTATTAATTATTGTAATGACAAAATTCCACGAATTCAAGCATTTAACTATAATTCAAAATAAGCTCGTTTACAATAAAGTAGAGGGATTTATGTAAATTATACTTTCTAAAATTCCAGAAACCTTAGAGAAAGAATAAATTTTTCGAAAATGCAAATGGAAAGAAGGATTACAATAGAACTTTACCTATTGCAAATTACCCTCGGCGATCGTAAATATAATAAAATTATATACTTAAAGAGGGTGTTTATGGTTTTCCCTGGAAAATTAGCTAATCCGAAACCGGTGAAAGATTAGATCGTAAACATCAATTATTTATATAAATAATTTTATTGTAAGAGGGTAAAGTTATACTTTTACAAAATTTTTGGAAAAACCGGCCAAAACAATCAATTGTTATGTAAAATATGCAATATGTAAAAAACGGTTCAGTATGCGGATTACCTAAAATTTGCGGTCTACGTATCTCTGGTTTGGGTAGACCGCATACTAACTAAACCAGATGCGCTAAGGTAAGGTAGATCGCATACTAAACCGGCAACAAACGCATATTTTTCACAAAAAATTAAAAAGAAAATAAATAGAGAAAAATACAACACCCCTCGAATTAACTCATGTACACGTGCAGGGGTTAACCAAGTGATCCCCAAAGCACAGATTAGCCCAAATTATGAACCGCGGCTCTCTGGGGGCAAAATATAAAATGAAACAATTCGACGATTTTGTTTTTGTTGTTGTAATATTGGGTGCTTGAACAAGGCCACATTCTTCTTTTTCGTTTGGACTGACATTGGTGATGGATGTCATAAATGATTGTCAATTGTCAATTACGTTTTTAGAGGTTAAGTGAAACACATGTTCTTTTGTTTTCGAGTTGAATGTTTAATAAAGATTTATGTAAAATATCGAGTTGATTTTGGGTTAATGTTACAGTTGTTAAATGGGTAATGGCTTAATGTATGTTAAATGGGTAAAAATCTGATGTATTAGGGCGCCGAAAAATCCGATTATTTCGAGAGTCGCAAGCCAACCAAAACATTTTTGGAAAATAAGTGAGCATGTGTTAATAAAAAAATTACATTTATAATGCGTACAAATTTATTTAACTTACCTTCTCTGGTCCTTTGGAAAGGAGAAAAAAATAAGTTTACAGTTGTAATATTTATTTGGGCAATTTTTTGCCGCACAAACAGCACCGGAACCATAAACACTCATTGTTTCTCGAGTCTACACACTTAACAACTATAAATTATAAACTTAAAAACTAAAACACAACTTTTTAAACCAGTAAGTATTAACGTAACGACGCCTCTGCCTAATTCGACTGAACGCAGGCAAATAAAATCACCCAACGAAGCCGACGCTGCTGACTATTTTTTTAAAATGGATATCGGAGATGCCCTAAGTATGATGCGCGTACTTACCCCTTCCACAGTGAGTTTACTCTCTGTGTGGTCTACTCTGTGGTATTACTCTTTCCGCTATTTTGCTCATAGAGGGGAGTAAACTTATCGGTCAATAATTTTGCGGGAATGCGTGATCCTTGTTTGGCTTCGGAATCATGAATACATCCGCTCGCCTCCACTAGGGATGGCAATTTTTTTTAATATATCGATATATCGTTGTGACGATATATCGAAACCTTGATATCGATATGAATAAATACTTATCGATAAAAATATCGATATCGAAATTGTCGATATATCGAAAATTCTTCTTCTTTCTTTATATATACGTTTTTGTAACGAAAGTTTTCACTTTTCACACCGTAAAAACAAATATATTATTGACAATATGAGTCATATCATAGTCATATTATATGACTATTGATTAATAGACTTATTCTTATTATGACCAAAATTATATAAATACTGTTCCACCTAAAAAAAATAAAAAATAAAAAGAAATAAATTTACCGTTTTTAATACAAAAAAAGATTTCGTTAACAAAAACAAATTTGTGTGCCTATCCACAGATCATACATACTATCGCCAATATAATAAAAAACACCTTTTAAAAGAAAACACATTTATTTGTTTTAATTATAGGATCGTAGGTACTACATATTAACATGCAATCGTATTATAGATACTTTGTCAAAAGAACAAACAAAAAACATACTTATCTTATAGATTATTACAGGGTTAACAGATTACTAACAGAATACATATAACAACTAATATACAATACGAACTAATATACGAATACATATAAAACAACTTTTAAAAATAAGACTTTAAAAATAAGACAATCAAATTACATTTCAGAAAAGGATTCTAAAAATAAAAGTTTGGAAAGTCTTTTTCCCGTTAGCCGGCTTCGATTTTTAGTGGCTATTGCCCCAGCTTTTGAAAAGAGCCTTTCGCTAGGGACAGATGTGGCCAAAATCCCGAGGTATTTTTGAGCTAGTTTAAATAAATTTGGATAAACAAGCTTCATTTCCTCCCATATTTCTAAAGGATTATCTTTTAGATTCCTTACCGGTATTGACAAATATTGTGTAAATTCATCAAATTTTTCACCTCTCCTTTTTGTTTTTTTTGTATATGCAATATTTTTATGTGGTGCCCATAAATCAAAAACTGGCTCAGGCTTTTCTACCTGTGGCGAAATATCAGAAGAAGAGGAAGATTCTTCCCCTCCTATACTGTTCATTTCACTTTTTAAGTGTCGAATAATGCTTGATAATGCAAGCGGATCCTTGAAATGGATATTTTTAAACCTGGGGTCTAGAATTGTAGATGCTGCCAATAAAAAACATTTGGAGGCCCTCCACTCCACGGGGAAGTGTTTTAGGCGTAGCATGGCGTTGATGATGGTAGTTAAAAATACTACCCCCTTCCGGGGAAGGGTTTTCAACGCTCTGTTGGATATTTGATCGTGACCCGGCGCCTTCTTCGCTTTGACCTTTTTAAAAAATTCCCAGACCTCCTCGGGGGAGGTGTGTGGGATAATCATGTCGTCGTCGCTAGGATGTGTACTGTTGGGTGGGTAATCGGTAATCATACGAATGTTCGATAGGTTTAGGTAACTAATATATTAGATAAGTACACACTTTTTCCCATGCGGGATCAGCCTCAAGCGAAGAAGAAGTGAGGTTAAGTTCAGTTCAGCAGAAATGACCTTTCCTTTCCTGTCACTCTTCCTTCGGCCTTTTACATAGTATGACATCTAACATTACATCTTTCCCTTTTAAAGTCTAATTTTAACCTAACAATTTTTAATACACATTTATTTAACAATACTATTTAAGAAAGGATGTAGTCCTTTAAGTAGTTCGGTTTTTTTACCTCCCTAGTGGACCTTTTAATATCTCTCGAAGCATTCCCCGTTTTACTATCATCCGCACTTATTTCGTTATTGCCTTGTGGATCATCCCGATCTCCTTCAGCAAGATCATCACGACCCTCAAGATTATCACGGCCATCCCCAATGTTGCATTCCTCTGTAGGTCCGCGATTTCTGTGCAAGAGGGGCGGCAGTGCAGGGGTAAATCTGGGTTGGATGTGATAGGGTGCTGGAATCAGGTGCCATCTGTTCCGTCTGTATTTGCCAAACATTGTTTCGATTAAATAGGAACGTGGCTCGTCCAACACCGCAATCACAGTGCCATAGGTTCTTAAATCTGTCACCCAAACACTCTCGCCCTTCGTCAATTTAGATAATTCTTTGGTTTTGTATCGAGTATTGTACCTTTCAGCCGCTTTCTCCCTTGCCTTGTTCTCGTGTTCTATAAGGTTTTCTTTTTTAATTTCGTTGTTGAGTGCGCTAGGTAGAACCGGCAAGGGAGACCTCAGCTTGCGGTTCATTAGTAATTCAGAAGGACTCAGACCGCATTCGAGGGGCGTCGTACGGTATGCCAATAATGCCAGATCCAAGTCTTTATTTTTCTTTATAATTTGCTTGGCTGTCTTAACAGCATTCTCTATGCATCCATTGGATCGGGCATAGTAAGGGCTACTCGTAATGTGCTTGAAATCATACTCTTTTGCAAATCCCTCGAATGAAGACTGAAATTGTGGCCCATTGTCAGACCTTACTATTTCAGGTATGCCGTACCGGCTAAATAATTGCTTCAGTTTTCCGATGATGGCAACCTCTGTCATTTTGTTCAAGCTAAATATCTCAAAGAATCTTGAAAAGTAGTCAGTGACTATTAAATACCAACCGTTACATTTGAATAAATCAATGGCTATCTTTTTCCAGGGTCGTTCAGGGAAAGGCTCCCCCAAAAGAGGCTCCCTGGGGTTAGCCCTATGCTCAACACATTCCGGACAATTCCTTATTAGATTTTCGATCTGCGTGGAAAGACCCAACCACCAAATCGATGCCTGTGCGCGAGCCCTGCATTTAACTATACCCTGATGACCTTGGTGGATTAATTCCAGACACCTTCGATGCAAGGAGGGGGGGACTATTATTCTAGAATTTTTTATCAAAAATCCTTCCTGAAAGGAAATGTCAAATCGGTGAGTGTAGTATGGCTTAACATCGTCGTCCAATTTGCGCTTGTCTGGCCAACCTGAGAGAGAGTACTCTTTTAACTTTGCGCAGACGGGATCAGAGGCTTGTTCCCTTTGAATTTCTTCCAAGAACAAGTGTTTTATTTGAACGGAGCCCAAAACAAAGTTGACATGCGATTCAACTTCGTGCGCAAGTTCATCTTCATCCGGCTTTTCCATGCTACTCGGAAAATTTCTGGACAGCGCGTCAGCCACTGTCAGATCCTTACCGGGAACATAGTGGATTTGATAATCAAATCGCATTAAACGGATTCTGAACCTCTGGAGTCGAGGTGTTAGTTCGTCAATCGGCTTTGATTGTAATATTTGTACCAGAGGTTTATGGTCGGTTTGGAATAAAAAGGGGACCCCCGTTACGTATTCTTTGAACTTTTCTGCTGCCCAGGTTAAGGCTGCTGCCTCCTTTTCAATCTGCGCGTAGCGGCTTTCAGTTTCTGAGAGTAATCTGGAAGCATATGCAACGACTTCATCATTGCCGTCTCCATCTGTTTGATGCAAGCAGGCTCCCATACCAAACGAAGATGCATCTGCTGAAATGCTAATCCTTCTTGTGGGATCGAAGTACGCCAAACAAGGACTGGTTTGCAGAAGCTCCTTAATGTTCTTGAATGCTTGGCGCTGTGCAGCATCCCAGTTGAATTGAACTTGTTTCTTTAGTAAGCACGTCAAGGGTTCCAAGACGTGTGACCTTTGAGGTAAAAATCTGCTAGAGAAGTTTATAAGACCGAGAAATTGCAAAAGCTCTTTTTTATTTGTTGGCTCTGGAAAATTGATGATTGCTTTGATACGTTCCGGGTCTACCGAAACGCCCCGTCCCGATATAACATGGCCCAAAAATTGCAAAGACTTTACACCAAACACGCATTTTTCTTTATTTAAAGTTAACCCTTCCTCCTTAATTCTATCAAGAACTCGATAAAGTATTTTGTCGTGACCTTCCTTGGTGGGTGAGTGAATAAGAATATCATCTATGTGGAATATAACGCCATCTATGTTGGAGAGGATTTTATTCAACAAACTAGAAAAGTATTCAGGTGCGCAGTTAATACCGAATGGGACTCTCTTGAAGAAAAAACGTCCATACGGGGTGATGAATGTTGTTAAAAGTTGAGATTCTTTATTTAAACGGATCTGGTAAAAACCCGAATTTGTATCAAGCTTACTGAAGAATTGGGATCCCTGAATTTTGGCTAAAATGGTTTCAACTTTCCCAATTGGGAAATAGGGGCGCAGGACGGCCTTATTTAAGCGAGTGTAATCTACGCAAAGCCTTAATTTCGAGTTTCTGGTAACTACTACTATGGGGCTTACCCATGGTGTGTATTCATTAATAGGCTGAATAATGTCTAATCTTTGCAACCTATCGAGCTCTTCCTTAAGAGGCTTTAACAATGGGATGGGAACTACTCGAGGTATGGATTGAGCATAGGGTCGAACATTGCTTAGAATTTTTATGGTCATTTCGGTTTTAAAGGAACCCATATTACTGAATAACTCTGGATATTCTGAAATAATTTTTTCTCCTGCTTTTGAATCGTTAATAGCAAAAACGTTCAGAGGTTTTACCTTATTGGAAAACTGAAGCAATTCCATTTCTACACTAGCAGATCGGCTCAAGATAGGTTTAGTCAAGTTCTCGATGACAAATAATTTAGTGTTACAAATATTGTTGTTTCTTACTAGTTCTACGGGTAATGTTCCCAGAACTTTTAAACTAAACCCGGATGGGCCTGTAATTTTGTTATTGGATGGCTTTAATTTCTTAACTAGTTCTTTCCCTACAAGCCTGTCAGGAATACAACTAATATCGGCTCCAGAGTCCACTAAAAATTCAACATCTTTATTAATTTCGGTCACAAACAGGTTAACCGTCCATTCTCTTATTTTCAATGAATTTAAATTTAAGCAAATCGATCCAAGGAAGTTAATATTTTCGGTGGACTCTGTCATTACATCATCTAATTGTAAAGATCTGACCTTGTTCGAACTCCTACATACGGATGCCCAGTGTCCAATTCGTTTGCACTTCCTGCACGCAGAACTCCTTGCTGGACAGCTATCTCTCGAGTGTCGTTGGAGCCCACAGTTACCACATCTATTTCCCCCGTTGTCGGTTCTCTGTATTCTTCTCGGATTATTTGAGGTTTGTGGTTGCCTATCGAAGTTTCTTACTTGCTGATCAATCGGTTCTGCCTTAGCTAAGGCCACTTGTCGTTTTTCTTGAAACAATTCTTTGCTTTGATGTTCTTGAAGTTCCGCTTGTTTAGCTATTCTAATGCAGTCATCGAGTGTTAAGTTTGGTTGAAGTTGTAGGTGATTGCTTGTTTTAGTATCCACCATCCCTACGACGATTCTATCTCGAATTAACTCATTTTTCAGCTGACCGTATTCGCAGGTTTCGGCCAATGAATGTAAATTGGTTATAAAATTTTCTATGGATTCGCCGTCCCTCTGGACTCTTGAATTGAATTTGAACCTCTCGAAAATTATGTTTTTTCGTGGTATGAAATGGTTTTCGAAGGCTGTAAGCATCTCATCGTAAGTAGTCGGTACATGCTGAAATTGCACTAATATTTCCTCCGACTTCTCGCCCATTACGTACAACAACATATCTATTTTCTCCTGGTCAGGTTTGTTATTCTGGCCAGAGACTGTTAAGTATCTAATAAATCGTTTTTTCCATTGAGACCAGGCTTGCGGTGCAGAAAAGTTGAATTCTTCGGGCGGATTTATGTTAACTGGAAAACTTACGGTGACCGGAGCTGTAGGGCTATTTCCCCTCGGGGCTGCTATATCACTGGCTGGCATTTTTCTTTATTAGGACGGCGAACGACGAATTTGCAGCACGTGTTTTCGGTTTGACGAAATTGACAGGTACTTCCAACTGTATTGTTTGTTAGATTAATCCCACGCCCTTTCGGACTGGTGCCTAATCCCACCGCTGTCACCATGTACTGTTGGGTGGGTAATCGGTAATCATACGAATGTTCGATAGGTTTAGGTAACTAATATATTAGATAAGTACACACTTTTTCCCATGCGGGATCAGCCTCAAGCGAAGAAGAAGTGAGGTTAAGTTCAGTTCAGCAGAAATGACCTTTCCTTTCCTGTCACTCTTCCTTCGGCCTTTTACATAGTATGACATCTAACATTACAGGATGCATTTCCTCGATTGCATCCTCTACCTTCTCGACAAAGTCAAGGTCCTCGTCGTCATGTTCGTTAAGCAAGTATTGGAGCTCCAGCGTCCATTTGAACGCTTCGGCTTTGTCAATATCACTAATTTGCTAATCGTTTGTCCTCCTCTCTTCTCGCGCGATAAGCCTTTCGTCGTGCTCGGTTCTTTTCAAGAATAAGTCGTCTTAAATCGTTACTTATTTGTTTAAAAACTGCGCCTCGTGAAGTATTCACTACTACGTAAGTGGCTTTCATCGTTATTAGACCGACCGGCGTCGGCAGCGAATAATGATCTAAACCTTTTTTAATTAGCAACGCAGTTCCTCCGGAATTGTTTCTCACGTCGGTTCTGTACGTTTCATAACCTGGCGCTCTGAGATTTAAGTTCTGAGATATAAGTTCGAGAACAGTATCGAAGTTTGATCGAATTCCGCCCGAGTTCCACGAAAGTATCCTCAGTTTGCCTGGTTTATATGAAACTAGAATTATTAGCGTGATTTCTTGACATTTTGAGTTGGAAGAAGTCATCCAAATTGACCGACCAAAATGTTGATCTGATTCTGGACGCTCCGCAGTTGCTCGCGCAAGGCGGATATGTCCGGAATTTCGGCAGTTTGGATCGTTCTAACTGCGTTAGCAAAGGTGAGCTGAGGGCTCACCTGTGTTACTGGTGCAGTTTTTAGAGCGACTTTCTTCGCTACCGGCATTTTGGGACACCCACGAAAGTTTGCAGGATGCTTTGCAGCGCAATTTGCGCACGTAGCTTTCTGCTCCTTCGGTCGGGTGCACTTCTTTGCGCTATGGCCCTCCCCGCAGCACACGCACTTCGGGTTCACGTTGCAGTGAGACTGCGTGTGGTGAAACCCTTGGCACCTGTAACATTGGGTAGGACCGGGCAATGACTTCTTCAGCTCAACGGTAACCGTGATGCCCGCGCAGTGCTTAATACCAAGTATTAAGGCTTTTTGCGCGACCGGCACCTCCACCAAAAATAGTGGAAACGATTTTTTCGTTTGCTTTGAAGTAAGGTTCTGGATCTTTGACGGAGTTAAGCCAGAATTCTCGAGGTCCTCGCGGATGTCCTCGATAGATGTATTGTATACCAACCCCCTTATTACCGCCTTGAAGGGACGGTTTTAGGGGAGTTGGAACGACACCCATTCGATACCGGTCGTACCTTTCATCTCCTCGAAGTATTTTGTCATACTCCGATAATCCGAATGGGTCTCGGGGGTGATTCTCATCGAATCACCGCGACGGAACAGGACCGCGTTCGAATATTTAATGTCCCGCGATTTCAATCCCGCTCTGGGCCCCGATTCTTGAATCATAGGAACGATACTCCCATGAGAAAGTTGTGACGTATCTCTCACGAAATGTTATATGCCGTATTCTCGAGCCTCTCTCCGCTCCCATGGGAAATTCTGATGCTCTCAGCCACGGGAAACTGGCGAAATCATAGGAAGACTTGCGCATTGGCAACAAATGACAAACGTCAAATGTTTCAAATGTATATTGTTATTGTTAACCTATAAATGGCGCTCCGTCTTAATCGTATTTTGATGGTTAAATACTAAATAGAGAGTTTATTAATCATTTCATAACATAAAAGAAAAATAACCTAACAAAGATTAACAAATTATGTACTTAGTCTACAAACAAATTAGTCGATACATTTGAATATTTATTTAATCTATTTATTAATTTCAAGTAATTAGTTTTTAATTTGTTTTGGATGTTTGTCTTGAAGGCTATTTAATTATCAGCAGTATATATAATCGTTGCACCCCTTGTATCAGGGTTAATTCGATTTTTGTTCCCGAACATAGTCGAAGTAATATACAACTATACAGGGTGTTTGTAAATTACATGTACATATTAAAACTGGTTAGACTATATGCTTAATATAACCGATTGTATAAATTATTTTTTTAAAATAGCGTTTAATTACCGAGTAATTAATTTTTGAAAATTGCTGCTAAATAAGATACACGCCTCTGAAATGTTGAGTAGGTCAGTTACAAATTTAAAGCGATCAGCTGTGGATCGGCGGATTTCTTTCAACGTTGCCATGTTTTATTTGTTAATTTGAAAAATAAGACATTTTTAAAGAATGTATTGTAGCGTAATATTTATTTTTTCATTTATCCACTATTGTAAGGGTGATATTTTAAACCTATAAAAACCGAGTTTTTAGATTTCTGTATTGCCTAATCATTTTCCTTTAGTTATAATATGAATAATTTTTGTTAATTTAGAAACTTTTCATTTACTTACCTGATACAGAAGGCTAAAACCGTTGTTTATGTTATTGTAACCTTTTGACCTTTAATATTTCATTTCTTTGTATATCAACATTTAATGTATTATTTACCGATTGTATTTTTATTTAAAACCGTTAATGTAATCGAAAGAAAACGTTGCACTTCATGGAAAATTGCCTTTGAATAATATTGTAGGATTCTGAATTTTATAACAACAAGTTTGTTCTTGTCAATTAAAAGTCATGTGTCAAAATTTAATAATCAATTGTGGATGACAGACGTCCAACTCAAAATTGTCAATAGTATCGATCATAAAACCGAAAGAACGTCCATCATCTGTCATTCTTCGAGAAACGAGAATTTTGTGAACCGTACAGGGATTCCGGTTCAAGACGTCGTCGGGTAAAGACGTGTAAATTTGTTTTAATTTTTAATTTTTGAATTTTTGATTCCGAAATTATGGCTGGCTGAATTTAACGTGAAGAGCCGTAAGGTGCGGCTTTGGTGTATTAAACGCCCCGATGGTTTATCCCAGGGTCGACAAAATTAGGTAATATCAATTCTTTTCCACGTGGCATCTCCATGATGGCCGACATTTTCTTTCGAAAATTTTAAATTATCACTTTTACCTAGTGGTTTTGGGATTTCTTTCCGCCTTTGTTCTCCGCTTAAAAAGTGTATTTAATTTAAATTTGCTGTTTTATATGAGAAAAGAAAACCCAGATTTTGTCAATTTAATTTTTTTTTTTTTATTGTTAACTTTAAATTTCATTTTTTTTGTATCTCACATCTTAATTTTCTTATAGTAGTTTCATTCACATCCGTTCATTTCTTGAGTTGTTAATTTAATTTGTTAAATTGCTGTTGTTTAACTTTAACATTATTTAATTTTATGTATCGAGACATTTAATGCATTTGTTGTTGCTTAAATGGCTAATTCACCTCATATGAAGTTGTGAATTTTCATTTTGTTTGATTCGCTGAAACTGTTATACCGTTACCGGATTTATTTTTTTTTTACAAGAAGAAACGAATAAAACCGTCATTTTGTTTATGATTTAAGGCTTGTTTTCTTTTATTTGTATTTTAATTGGATTGCGAATGTTAGTGGTAAAAGTTATGGGTTGAATTCTGGCATCACCAACATCGAGCTTATTAACGGGTCATATTACTTCTAATATTTGAATTCGTATTTTTTTTGTTCCCGCCAAACTAACGTTTGAGATTCATGTCCCAAAAACCACACTACAAAATTTGGCGCCCGAGCAGGGACTACATTGAAACTCAGGCGTTGACTTTGCTTTGTTTCATCTATCTTGGCTAAAATATAAAGTTCATATAGTATTTTATTATTCGTTCTTCTTTTATCTGTTTGTGTAGTCTATATTTAATTTTTTTTTTGCGAAGTATTAAACATTACATTTTTTTTTGTAAAAATGCCTGGAAAATCGGCCTATGTGCGCTCTTTGCGCAAAGAAAACCTTCAAGAGTTCCTCAGACGACTTGACGTTTCCTTTGGACCCGAGGACACACTGGACGAGCTTCGACGGACGGCTTCCTCCCACCTTACTGAGAACAACATTGATTACGAACAGTTACCCTTCATCGACGAGAACGACAGAGATAAGTTTCGATCTGTAGGACAAATACCAGTAAGTTCACCATTGTTTCCACCTGTATTTCCGTCTACTTCTTCATTTGATGCGATGGCTAGCGCTATTTTGGCTCTTGCCCAGAGTCAATCCCAACAACATGCGGCTTTAATGCAACGTTTACAATCTTCGGTAAAAACCGAGCCTTCATCGAGTTCTGTTCCGAGTTCAGTATCAAGCTCCATACACCATTTTTGTCGGAATGTCAGCAAAGAAAAATTTCGTTTGGCGGTAGACCGAATGAGCGCGTAGACATATTCCTCCGCGATATAAGTGCTGTACGTAGAATTTACCCATTGGGTGACACTGAATTGTTAACCGCGTTTCCAACACTTCTTAATAGTTCTTCCGCGTCGTGGTTTGAAGCGAACCAATACCGTTTTAAAACTTGGCAAGAATGTACTAAAGCTTTAAGAGAAGTTTACCTTCCATTCGACTACGAACATCTCCTTCGTCGTGACCTATTTTTGAGAACCCAAGCTCCGGGTGAGCGAATCGATCATTTCTTAAGTGTTATTAGCAATGTCAATAATTCACTATCTACGCCGTTCCCACAATCTGAATTAGTCGGTATTGCATCACATAATTTGCATCCGTCATACCATGTTACTGTGTCTGGTAAAACATTTCAAACTTTAGAAGAGTTAGCTGTATGCTGTCGACGATTAGAAGAGGCACATTCACTTTCGAGCCAATACGAACCGCCCCCGCAACGTCTTTTGAAAGATCCCTTATTTGGAACTGGACCTGTTGTTCCTTATTCCCAAGGTCAATCGTTCTTTCCTCAACGGTCGCATACGGTAGCCCAAAATTCGTCTTCCTCCTCGAATGTTTGTTTCCGCTGTAAGAAGCCTGGTCATATTGCGAAAAATTGTGATTCCGTAGCAGCTAATGTAGTAGAATTTAATGAGACCCCTGCAGATTTATCGGAAAACGCGACAGAGGGTTAGTTTTGTCGGTAGCTAAGCCCTCCGAAATATGGAAAATTCCGACTGAAAGCGATTTAGATGGTATTAAAATTTTAGCTATTGGAGATTCTATTTTTAGTCATATAAGTACTCATTTTTGTATCGATAATGTAAGTGCTGTCATAAGTTGGCCTAACTGTAAAATAAATCAAGCTGCAGAGTTAATTGAAAGTATTCGAGCTGTTCCAAACATTGTTTTTCTACATTTTGGTACTCATGATCTGGATAAAACTTCCACACCTATTGATTTCTTCGCACCAGCTCAACGTATCTTGTCAGCAGCAAAGAAAAGTTTTCCCATGGCAGAAATTTATTTAGATTCGATCCTCTATCGACACGACTATGACGTAGACTTTATAGATTCTATAAATCTTGTATTTAATGAAGTTAGTATAACCGCAGGATGTCAATTTTTGCAACTTACATCTTCTATTGAATCCGCACATTATTGTTCTGATGGTACGCATTTGAAAACTAATGGTAATGAACGCTTATCCGAATGTCTTCGAAGTCAAGCTTATTTAGCACCGAGCGACGATTGTCTATCGTGGAATCGATCCCAGAATACAGAAAAAACCGTTCCTGTAGCAGCCTCTTGGATTGTACCTAACATCATTCGACCCGTCTGGTCATTTGAATCGTCTGCACGTTTGTTTATCCCGTTAACCGTTGGTGGTATCAAAGTTGAAGCACTTTTGGATACAGGAGCCTCTCATTGTTTGCTTCCAAGTAAATTAATACCTGCTCTCGAAAAAAAGGGAATATCGATCCAACCTATTCACAGATTTAGTCGTTTAGCAGATGGTACTCAAACTCAAACCGACGGTAAAGCTGTAATCCCGGTTAATTTAAACCAAAGAACCTGGACTGGAGATTTTTTTTTTGTCGTCACTTCCCTATGAAGCCGTTATTGGAGTTGAAGGCATGCGTGGTTTGAAATTAGTCATAGATTTTTCTACTCCGTCAGTTTCAATCAAAGGAAAAGGAGTTCCTTTAATTCATCTTTGTTCAACCGATGTCAACTCCGACGAGAATACAGAAACACCTTTAATCAATACTCATCCCGAAATATCCGAGGAGCAATATCAATTTTCTCGAAGATATCTAGATGATTGGAAAGAAAAATTTAAAATGAGTCGAGGAATAACCAATGTTGTAAAGCACACCATTTATTTAGAAAGAGATCAACTTCCACCGATAAAACAACGATATTACCCCGTTTCTCCGGTTATACAAGAAGCTATTAATAAAGAAGTCGACGATCTTCTTAGCAAAGGACTTATTGAACATTCGACAAGCCCATGGTCGAGTCCTTTAGTGGTAGTTCCGAAGAAAAATGGCGAACGTCGTGTCTGCGTTGATTTTCGAGCTGTAAACTCTCATACGATTAAAAATTCCTATCCGTTACCTTACTTACAAGAAGTTTTAGATTCGCTAAAAGATAGTCGAGTAGTAAGCACGATTGATTTAAAGAGTGGTTTTCTACAAATACCTCTGGATGATGCTAGTAAACCGATTACCGCATTTAATGTTCCGGGTAAAGGGTTATTTCAATATCGAGTGATGCCCTTTGGTCTTTGCAATGCACCTGCTACCTTTCAGCATTTGGTTGATATAGTTCTCCAACCTCTAATTGTTCAAAAAGTTGTTAGAGTCTATATGGATGATATTGTAATCACAACAACTACCTTTACTCATCATTTAGAAGTTTTGGATGAAGTTTTTCGTTTACTCCTAGAAGCCGATCTCGTTATCAACTGGAATAAATCCGTATTCTTGCAACCAGAATTGGAATTTTTGGGTCACATAATTGGACAAGGAACTATTCGTGCTTCACCGAATAAAATATCAGCTGTTCTTGACTTCCCGAAACCTCGAACAATTACTCAAGTAAGATCTTTTCTTGGAGCTTGCGCATGGTTCAAACGTTTTATCCCGAATTTCTCCGATACCGCTGAACCTCTTACTCGCCTGTTACATAAAAAGCAACCATGGCACTGGAGCACCGATCAGGATAAAGCATTCGATACTTTAAAACGCTGTCTAACAACTTCACCGATCTTGAAGTGTCCTGATTTTAATTTACCTTTCTCTATTGAATGCGACGCGAGTAATAATGGTTTAGGTGCAGTACTTCGACAGGAATCTGGTGGTGAATCATCTGTTATAGCTTATGCTTCCCGTACGTTGAATCAAGCGGAACGTAATTTGTCAACTACCCATAAGGAATTGCTTGCTATTTTATTTGCCGTAGAAAAATTCCAACCGTATGTAGATGGTACACATTTTAAAGTTATAACTGATCATAGCGCTCTACAATGGCTAAGAACTCTCAAGAAGCCGACTGGAAAATTCGCTCGTTGGATCTTAAGACTTGACCAATTTGACTTTGAAGTCATACATTTAAAAAAGGCTCTACTCTAGCTGTCAGTGACTGTTTGTCTCGAGCTCCATATAACTCAGAAGAAAACGCAATACCTGGTGATGATCAAATTTATTTATCTGTTGCACTAACTTTACCGGATGTACGAGATACCAAAGATCCGTGGTATTTGGGATTACTCCAGAAAATTCGTTCATCTCCTAATGCTTATCCTTCGTTTAAGGTAGAAGATGACTTAATATTCAAGCGAATTGATAATAAGATTCTCAATCGTTGTAAATGGTTATTAACGGTTCCCACTGAACTTCGTCGTCCACTAATTGCAAAATTTCATGAACCTCCGACCGCTGCTCATTTAGGTCTGAAGAAAACTTTCAACAAGATTCGTCAGGAATATTATTGGCCTAATATGTTTGTAATGATAAGAGCTTTCGTCGTTAGGTGTAAAATCTGCCAACAGTTTAAAGCCCCAAACACTTTACCACCCGGTAGTATGTCAACCGAACCTCCAAATTTGAAACCCATGTCTTTAGTTTCAATAGACATTATTGGACCGTTACCTAGATCCAAACAACAAAATAAATTTGCTCTCGTTATGACCGATGTCGCAACGAAATTCGTTATAGCTTCACCTATGAGATCCGCTACTACTGCTGCTGTTACTAAAGTTCTCATTAATGATCTTATTCTTGTTCACGGACCACCCGAAGTTTTGCTCTGTGATAATGGACCAGCTTTTATTAGTCAAGACTTTAAAAATCTATGCATCGAGTATAATATGTCTCTTCATCATGTACCAAAGTATTATCCTAGAGGAAATCTCGTCGAAAGAACAAATAGGACAATCAAAACTTCGCTTTCTATATTTGTACACGATGATCAAAGAAATTGGGATCGTCATCTTAAGTTTATGACATTTGCTATTAACAGCAGTGTTTCCGAAACGACTAATTTTACCCCTTGCCAATTAATGTTTGGTCGAGAATTACTTCAGTGTTTCAGCTTATACAACACTACCGCTTCTTCTTCAGTAGCTCCTTTCGATGCGAACGATTATGCTAATACCTTACAACACGATATCGCTTTAGTTTTCGAGAAAGCTTTGAACGCTATCACCAAAGCTAAAACCAACCAGTCTCATCAATATAACCTACGACATAGTACTGTTAAATTTTCCAAAGGTGATTTAGTTTGGAGAAGGAATTTTACTTTAAGCCAAGGTGCTTCCGGTATCGCTTCAAAATTTTTGCCAAAATATATCGGTCCGTTCGTTATATCCCAAGTATTCTCTCCGACTCAATTCGGTCTACAAACTCTTAACGGTAAAGATGTTGGAAGGTGGCCGTCTGTTCATCTCAAGCCGGTGGTATAATCGCCTGGATCGCCGTTCGATTCAAGAATATCCGTTTGTGTTCGCGTTGTGTTTATTAGTGCGCGAGCTTATGTAAATTGTCACTCACTACGTTCGTTTTTTTTTTGGGGGGGGGGGTAATTTGTAGCGTAATATTTATTTTTTCATTTATCCACTATTGTAAGGGTGATATTTTAAACCTATAAAAACCGAGTTTTTAGATTTCTGTATTGCCTAATCATTTTCCTTTAGTTATAATATGAATAATTTTTGTTAATTTAGAAACTTTTCATTTACTTACCTGATACAGAAGGCTAAAACCGTTGTTTATGTTATTGTAACCTTTTGACCTTTAATATTTCATTTCTTTGTATATCAACATTTAATGTATTATTTACCGATTGTATTTTTATTTAAAACCGTTAATGTAATCGAAAGAAAACGTTGCACTTCATGGAAAATTGCCTTTGAATAATATTGTAGGATTCTGAATTTTATAACAACAAGTTTGTTCTTGTCAATTAAAAGTCATGTGTCAAAATTTAATAATCAATTGTGGATGACAGACGTCCAACTCAAAATTGTCAATAGTATCGATCATAAAACCGAAAGAACGTCCATCATCTGTCATTCTTCGAGAAACGAGAATTTTGTGAACCGTACAGGGATTCCGGTTCAAGACGTCGTCGGGTAAAGACGTGTAAATTTGTTTTAATTTTTAATTTTTGAATTTTTGATTCCGAAATTATGGCTGGCTGAATTTAACGTGAAGAGCCGTAAGGCGCGGCTTTGGTGTATTAAACGCCCCGATGGTTTATCCCAGGGTCGACAAAATTAGGTAATATCAATTCTTTTCCACGTGGCATCTCCATGATGGCCGACATTTTCTTTCGAAAATTTTAAATTATCACTTTTACCTAGTGGTTTTGGGATTTCTTTCCGCCTTTGTTCTCCGCTTAAAAAGTGTATTTAATTTAAATTTGCTGTTTTATATGAGAAAAGAAAACCCAGATTTTGTCAATTTAATTTATTTTTTTTTATTGTTAACTTTAAATTTCATTTTTTTTGTATCTCACATCTTAATTTTCTTATAGTAGTTTCATTCACATCCGTTCATTTCTTGAGTTGTTAATTTAATTTGTTAAATTGCTGTTGTTTAACTTTAACATTATTTAATTTTATGTATCGAGACATTTAATGAATTTGTTGTTGCTTAAATGGCTAATTCACCTCATATGAAGTTGTGAATTTTCATTTTGTTTGATTCGCTGAAACTGTTATACCGTTACCGGATTTATTTTTTTTTACAAGAAGAAACGAATAAAACCGTCATTTTGTTTATGATTTAAGGCTTGTTTTCTTTTATTTGTATTTTAATTGGATTGCGAATGTTAGTGGTAAAAGTTATGGGTTGAATTCTGGCATCACCAACATCGAGCTTATTAACGGGTCATATTACTTCTAATATTTGAATTCGTATTTTTTTTGTTCCCGCCAAACTAACGTTTGAGATTCATGTCCCAAAAACCACACTACAGTATTTCATTTGATTTAAAGGATTAGAATTACTTTAGATACTAATAATCATACAAGTAATCGGTTAATATTTAAAAATTGAAGTATTTTTCATTTAATTCAAATGCAATAATCAATAATTCAATAATTGTTGTAATTTTAAACAAATCGACTCGCGCGATACGATCCGTAAAGTTCACCGTAAAGTTGTAATATCGACAAAATAATAATTGATAAATGAAAAATCATGTCTCATAAGAATTTATTTATTACTTACTATACTTATTAGAAGCACATCAATTAATTAATTCATTTTGATCAAACTCGTCTGCCATTGCATTGCTCCAAGAATCAGAACACTAAACTAAGAACAAACTAAACTTGAAGAATAATAAGAAGTTAAACACTATCAAACAAATCACTAAAAAGAATTATCAATTTGACCACGAGGTTAACAACCCTACAAAACAATACGCACTAGAAAACATTCGGCTAGATTTTTCGAAGGCCGGCAGGCGGAGGGAGAAATTTGCACGTCACATCGCATAAATTATCTTTTACAAGGGTAATAAAGGGATTTCATTAGTTACCACACAAAGATAGAGACGCAACCAGTTCGTGCGTTGATTTGCCTTTGCCGATTTGAAAAATACATAAAAATTTGTAAATTTGTTAAGTGTAAGGAACTTTTATCAAGTTTGAGTTTTTGTGTTTGTTAGTTTTTGGTTCTTTGCGCAGAAGAGCAGAAGCTTGTTTTGAAATTAATGGTGGACACTTTGAACAATAATTGTTCAACAATTAATCACAACAATTATTGTTGTGATACTTTGTAAGGATACCTAGATAATCATGAAGATTTTGGGTAAGTTTAATTTATTTAAGGAATAGGGTTCCTTAGTTTTTAATGTATTCAATGTTACCGAAATTCATGAGCTATTTTCGAATATTTTGCAGAACATTCTTTGACGAAATTCAACCATTTTTAAAATGATTAATTTTAGTATACCTAGTTGGTTTGACGATATTACGGAAAAATTATCACATTATTTCGTTTTATAAACATTTTACAACACTGTTCGTTCAACGCGCTCCCAGCCGCTTTCAGAATACGCCTAGACAATACGACGTAGAGTTTGGGGCGGAAAAATGTTAAATTGCCCCAATTTTAAACATTTGAATTAAAAAAAAATAATAACGCCAAATCACTTTTAGAGGTATTCCTGACATGTGGTTAAAATATGTACATGTAATTTACAAACACCCTGTATAGTTTTCGTTTTTTTGTGTAATCCAAGTGATTGTGATAAAAATGAATGTTGACGAAGCATTATTTTTCCAATTATTGAACGATGTCGAGGACGCAGCACAACAGGAAGAAGATCATGTGCCAAGAGTTTATTTTCCCAGAAACGACCCCATGGAGTTGTCGGATGTTATGTTTTTTAATTTATTTCGCCTCAGCAAAGGCATTTTCGAAAATTTATTAATTGAATTAACAAACGCAGACCCCCACAAATTCATCGAATATCACAGCTCACATTAAAAACAAAGGTATGTTAATAATAAATGTATATTGTCCTATAACTATTGTATGTCGTGTTTTTTTATTCTAATATGAAAACGTTTTATTTTAGTTACTTGTTACTTTAATGTTTTACGCTAGTGGAAGCTACCAAAAGATATTAGGGTCCAATTTCTTCGCTGGAATCAGTCAATCAAGCGTTTGTCGGAGTATCAATGAAGTTACCGATCGATTGAATAGTCAGGCTGTACTAAGAAGTCATATAAAATTTCCTCAAAACATGAACGAAGTGAATGAAAGAAGAGGAAGGTAATATAGATTTCTCTAAAACAATATAACGATTTATTCAGTACATTTGTGAGCTATCGTATTTATTTTCTTTTGTAGGAAGGCCGATAAATTTCAATATAAAATTCGTAACGAAATTAAACGTGGTGTATTTTCATAAAAATCTAACATAAGTTAACATAACCTCTCTGTCACTTGTCACTTGTCGATTTTTCTTCTTCTTTTCTTATTCGAACGCTTTTCCCGCGGTCATTTGAATAGGACTACTACAACTCGTCCAGCTGACTTATAATCGGCCTGGATTATCGTCAAAAAATCAGACTTTAATCGACGAATGACAGTTACAAAATGATAAATAAATACAAATATACATAAACAATATAAATGATAAATAACGGTAACTGAACCAACATGATGAATACATAATTATCATAATTTTTTGCAAATCACATAGTGGCAAAATGAGATCAATTAAACAAAATATCCAAAGAAACGCAAACATAAATAAATAACTCTAACGAATTCGTCATAAAGTGAAGAAAAGAAAAACTCATTGACTCATTGATTAACGTTACCAATCCAGGGTTTAATTTTAGCTGCGTCGAAAACACTATCAAAAGGTGGCTCAAATTTACTTTAGCGGAAATCGACGTCGGGGTCGAGACAAAGTTTTTCCTATGTAGAATGACGAGCTGAGTCCGAAAATGGCAAAATTTCTTGCCGGAGACGCAAGTTAAAAAAGTTATGCCACTTTAAAGTTCCTAAGTTATGACTTCGGGATATCCATTTTTTCAACGTATTTCACTGCAAAACACTTAAATTATTGGAAATAAACATTAAACTGCAATTAAAAATGTCTATTATTCAATTACCTATACAATATTACATAAATAGCATGATTTTTTGCATAAATTAAATCTCGTAACAATATAACCTAAAAGTAACCTAAAAGTAAACATTGACAATTGACAGAAGATTCTGCGATGTTGCCGTACTCTAGCGGGCGTAAATGTTAACATTAGATGTCAAATCGAGTTTTAAATTCGAATTTGTCGTTTGTAGTTTTTTTAAAAACACGGTTTTTATTTATCGTTTTGTATTTTCATCGTTTTATTCGTTTGTTTCGTCTTATTTTCATCGTTTGTCGGATTGATTTCTACCGTTCCAGTTTTTCGTTTGGTTTTTATTTTTATTTTAAGTTTATACTTTAACTTAATTGACTTTCCTTTTTCGGTAAGTAAAATTCGTTTATGAATAAGTTCATTTATTAATGTGTTCGTTTATAAATGTGTTTTTTCTAGTCTAATGAATCCACAGTTTCGTTTGTGGAACACCCGAAGGCTGCCAATGGCGGCTGATGGTGTTGCTTGGTCTGTCGCCCAGGGCCTGTTACCATCCAGTAAGGACTGTCGGACCCATAGGGTTCCGATGGTTATTTATTACGACGGCGAGCACGGTAATGGGCGATTTAAATGCAAGAAGGCAGGTTGCAAACAGGGCCATGCTGTTTCCAAAAACACATGGTTCGAAAATGCTCACCTCCAACCGCACGAGATAGCCTGGGTGATGTATGGCTTCGCTCAGGATTGGCCTCATGAGATGGTTCGCAACGAGTGCGTTGATTTGGAGGTCCCTGGTGATCAACGCACTGAGCTTAGCTCAGCGACCATCCACTTTTGGTGAGTTTGACTATTTTATTTTATTCAAATCTATTCTAAGTCACATTCGTAGGTACCATTACTGCCGGGAGATGGTAATTGGCGATTTTATTAATCGCCAAGAGCCAGTCAAACTGGGCGGTCCTGGCAAGATCGTCCAGATTGACGAATCTCTTTTCGGCCATCGAAAATACGAGCGTGGCCGCCAGCTCAACGGACACTGGGTGCTGGGCATGATCGAGGATGGACGAGAGGATGTGGTGTTAACAGTTGTTGACGCTCGTGACTCGGCCACCTTGATCACCGAGATAAAAAAGTGGGTACTGCCGGGGACCACAATCCATACGGATTGTTGGAAAGCGTACGACCGGCTCGAGGAACATGGTTTCACTCATAAAAGAGTGAACCATAGCGACATCGAGCATCGGTTTGTCGGTAAGTTCATTCAATGCAATTATTTTTTTTTTCTTATATTATTACTTGTAGCTGAGGATGGTACCCACACGCAGCGGATCGAGGCAACGTGGCGCCCTGCGAAAGACTGGTTCCGGGGTCGCCATGTTCCTGACGCCAAGTTCGCTGACTACCTTGTGGAGTATCTTTGGCGCCGGAATTGTCGCAAGGAGGGTCTTGACCCGTATGAGGCCCTTCTTCAAGCGATCCGAAGGGAGTACGGCGATTTTCGTCTCTGAACCTTCGCTTTTGTTTTTTATTCATCCGCTCTTTTAAGGGCGTGTTTCTAATGATGTTATACTGAAGAGACAGGGAAGTGATGCTGACCGCCTCCGCGCGGTGCTTCCTGGTAACACTTTCGAGTGGCTAAACGGTCAGCGTAGATCAGGGTAGGGTAGGGCGTGGTACTGTAGGGTAGGGGAGTAGTGTAGGGTAGGGGGGGTAGTGTAGGGTAGGGGGGGTAGTGTAGGGTAGGGGAGTAGTGTAGGGTGGGGGGGGGGTTAGTGTAGGGTAGGGGAGTAGTGTAGGGTAGGGGGGGGTAGTGTGGGGTAGGGGAGTAGTGTAGGGTAGGGGGGTAGTGTAGGGTAGGGGGGGGTAGTGTGGGGTAGGGGAGTAGTGTAGGGTAGGGTGGTGTGCCTAAATATTTCGACGCGACGATAGGAACTCATCAATTAACACATTAATAAATAAATGAACTTATTAATAAATGAATTTTATTTACCGAGAGATATCAAATTAGTAACGTTAAGAACGTACGTTTAACAATAAAACACGATTTTGGACTAGACACGACTAGACATTTTAAAAAAATTTCAGAAAAAGAAAATTAAGAGTAGTAGCCGAAAAACTGCACAACATGGTAACATTGCAACATCTTTTGTCAAATGTCAAATGTTTACCATTTATATTTTTACTTGTTGACTTTTAGGTTATATTATTGTGATTTAATTTATGCTAAAAACTCATGTTATTTGTAATATATTTGATAGACAATTGAATAATAGGCAATTTTAAATGCAGTTTAATGATTTTTTATCGTAATTTAAGTGTTTTGCAGTGAAATACGTTGAAAAAATGGATATCCCGAAGTCATAACTTAGGAACTTTAAAGCGGCATAACTTTTTTAACTTGCGTCTCCGGCAAGAAATTTTGCCATTTTCGGACTCAGCTCGTCATTCTACATAGGAAAAACTTTGTCTCGACCCCGACGTCGATTTCCGCTAAAGTAAATTTTTCTCTGAGTCAATTGATGTCCCTCTACGTCAGCAATATCATTCGGGAGTATTTTCTTAATGACATAAGGTCCTTTAAATTTTGGTGTAAGTTTCTTATTTACACCAGGTGTAACGTCAGTATTTGTTATAACAACATAATCACCAATATTATATAAATGAGCAGACTTGTGTTTTTTGTCGTTATATGTTTTATTATAACTTTGGGTTTTTTCAGCGGGTCATTAACAGCTGCTTTTTCGCGTATTTCTATTAAGTCACGGTTCATTTCCTGCATGGAAAGTAAATATTCTCTCAGATCATTGTCGTAACTACCTTTTTGATGTACACCAAATAAAAGCTTTGCCGGAGATTCACCAGTAGCTCTACTAACCGTATTATTTAAAGCAAACTCCACTCTCTCAATAACTTCATCCCACCTATCAATAGATACAGCCAATTTCGAAAGCACATGAACAATATCTCGATTGAACCTCTCAACCTGTCCATTCGCTCGGGGAACACCTGTTGCTATCAAAGTATGGCAAATATTAAATTCAAGAATAAAATCACTAAATAACTTAGAGGTAAATGCAGAACCTCTGTCTGAAATAATCCGTCTAGGTTTACTATAGGCAATAAAATTTTGTTTCAAGTACTTTATCACTTCAGTGGTATTTGTGGTTTTGCACGAGTATAGTTTACAAAATTTGGTGAAACCATCCACGACTACTAATATAAATTTATTGTGTTTTTTAGAGCGTTCAAACGGGCCTAAATGGTCTATATGGATTGTGTCAAATGGAACCTTAAATTTATCAATATTATGTAAAAATCCCTCTCCTTTCCCAGTGACAGGATTATAAGTTATGCATTTAAGACAATTCGAAATGTATTGCTTAATCTTGTCTTTCAAATTTGGGAACCAATAGGTTCGAGTAACAGCCTCCAAAGTCTTATCAATGCCGAAATGACCCAATTCATCATGACAAGATCTTATTACACTAGTCTCCATTGCCTCTGGTACATAAAATAATAAATTTCCCTGATGCTTCCGATAAACAACGTCATTCCTCATCTCAAAAAGCTTACTATCAGACTCGAATAACTGATTCCTAATTTCTCGTATGGCCAAATCCTCCGACTGTTTGATCATCAAATTTCTCTCAAATGTACTCTCCTCTAAAACTAAAACATGACACCTACTCAAAGCATCTGCGTGCATCATCCTAGAACCTACACGATGTTCAACAGAATAATCAAAATTTGCAGATCAAGATCAATGACCACTTCATAATACGAGGGTTTATATCTTTTTTCTTCAATGTCAAATTAAGGCTATTACAATCAGTAATGATTTTAAAATTTATACCCTGCAAATAGACTCGGAAACGATTTAGTTCATGGACAATAGCCAACATTTCTAACTCAAAGCTATGAAGTTTAGATTCATAGAGTGTAGCTCTTTGGCTAAAGTAGAAAACTGGATGAAACTTATTATCAGACTGCTTTTGCATGAAGATCGCACCAAATCCCAACGCACTTGCATCCGTATGTAACTCCGTTACTGCTACGGGAGAGTAAATTGACAAAACAGGGTTTGAAGTTAAAATTTCCTTTATCTTATTGAAACTATTCAGATGCTCTGAATCAAAGGAAAAGGTAGACCTTCTACGTAATAAGTCATGCAAGGGTCTGGCGATAACTGAAAAATTTTGCACAAATTTGCGGAAATACGACGCTAATCCCACAAAACTCTGCAATTCATTAGCATTCCGTGGAACACGAAAATCTCTTACAGCTTGAATATGTTCAGCACTTGGCATGACACCCTCCTGACTGATATGATATCCTAAATAATCTATACTGCAATTTAAAAATGAACACTTAGCAAGTTTCAACTCTAATCTATTCTGAAGAAGTAAATCAAGAACTAACTTCAACGACTCCAAATTCTCTTCAATTGTCTCAGTCGCAATAAGTATATCATCGATATAAATCTGAACTCTATCCTCGTATATCAAATTCCGGAAAATTGAATAAATGTATCTTGAAAAAAACTGAAGGACCATTTTTCAGTCCATATGGCATTTTAACATACTTATACTGTCCAAATGGAGTGACAAAAGATGTATACTTAATAGATTCAGGTAAAATGTCAATATGATGGAAAGCGCTTTTCAAATCAAGACAAGTAAAGTATTTTTTATTTTGCAATTTATCAATTTGATCTTGAATTAAAGGTATCGGAAAATTATCACGCTTTGTAAACTTATTCAATTGACGATAGTCAACACTCATCCGCAAGTCTCCTGACTTCTTTTTTACTAAAACGATCGGTGAACTATATTCCGAAGTACTCTCTCGAATAACTCCCTCTGCGAGTAAACTATCAATAATCCTACGAACAGAAATGGTCTTACTGTAAGATAATCTACGGGGTTTAAAATAAAACGGGACATGATCAGATTCCAACACTATTTTCATTTCGTATTTTGTCACAGTCTCAATAGGTCGTCCCTGGTCAACATAATGTTCGTTAAACAAATCAACTAACTTTATTCTATCGTCATAGTCAATGTTAGGGTTCACGAGGAGATCTAATTCATTTCTACTGACATAATTTATATTCATAATGGACAAAACTTCATTCTCAGAGTCTTCCATTCTTACAGGGTTTATGACAACTTCGTTATTCACAAATGTAACGCTAAACTTATTACTCGTTAAAAAATTCCTACCCAACAAACATTTATAAGGTATTGCATAATCTGGGACCACATGAAATTGTAAACTGACTGGTATTTCTAATACAAGTACTCTGAAATCAATTATTCCCAATACTTCCAACTTTGAATTATTAATTCCCTCAAATAATTGATTCGACTCAAAAGGTTGGACATCAAAATCATTTACAGCATCCAAACGTAAAAGTGAAACCGGACTACCAGTATCAATCACACACTCTAAACTAAAATTTAAATTATGCTTACAAAAATCAACGGTAACCTTATAAGCTGGAGGTAGTCTTGGACAATTGACGAACAAAGTTGGTTGTCTAGTTGACTCGGACGCGGCAGGAACCTCTGCTCCTCCTGTAGACTGCCTTGGACAATCCCGTTTCTGGTGCTCAGTCGATCCACATCTATAACATGATCCTCTTGTTCGACTCGGCTTAGAACATCTAGAGCTTATGTGTCCCTCCTCGTTGCAGTTGAAACATCGAACATTTTTCGTTAATTTGCCACTGGGTGCGGTTAAAATTGGCTTTGGCACTTCAGGGTTACCTCGGGTTACATTAAAATCTTCCTTTGTACCTCTTCTCATTCTTCTTCTACGGGCTTCATCTATTCGTTCGAAATCTATGATATCTCGATACAATTCATCAATATTGTCACGGAGAAGGGTGGAATTCTCAAATATGTGTTAAATTGTTATTAATTAAATTAACTGTCCACTCAGCAACCTTGCAGAATGTTACAATTGTCAATAATATTGTTTAATAAAAGTAATGCAAGTTGCTGAGTACGCAAGGTCGCGCTGCAATGAATCAAGAATGTACGTGCTCGCGTAAATCATAATGTTGGACTAGATCACGTATGGGTCATCGGAAAACTATTGATAAGGAATCGAAGCCGAAAGATGGGGGCTAGTCAGTCTAACGACTCACGGGTGCGGTAACGATTCCGCGCGGGACCGGTCGGTACCCGTTACGGGAAAGTGGGTGCATGCCGAGAAGGTGAAGTGATCAGTTGGGTCGGCTGGTATAAGTGTTAGCTCCTAAGTTTAATGTAATAGCGATAGGAATTAGGTAGGTCCCAAGAGGACTTGTAGACTACCTGAGGGTCCAAAACAAATGTAGTAGTTAAATATAGTAATATAGTTGTTATCACCTTATGAGAGAATTTTAGTTGTGTACCCCAAGCGAGTAAACCCCAAATCATACTAAGAGAACCCCCGGGTGCGTAACCATACGAAAGGACGCACACCGTGACATGGTGGAGGCGCCGTTGGACTACGGCCTAGATGAGTAATTCTTCATAATTACTCATACAACTATATTCTCTCGTAGGGATGCGATAGCTGTGTCAATAAAGTGTTTAGGTGATAGGTAGATTTTTATATTGGGATAGTGCGGAAGTATAAATAAAGTGAACAGGTACAATAGTGGTAAATCTGGAAAGCGATGATGATAGAAAAAAAAATGTTTTAATAATACGCGTACAAATAATGGTTAATAAGGTAGATTAGAATAGGAGGACCCTCGGTATAATAGTGTATAGTTAGTATAGTATGCCGAAGAAGCATAAAAGTGTGGGTAAGGTTAGGTATAAACAAATTAAGTAGTATAGGTAGATTTATGAAAGTGCAGAGTAAGCTATAGGCATTGGGAGTGAATTCATCAGTAAGGCTGCAAACAGAAGCAAATGCTGTACCACGAGACCATAGACCTATGATCACCTGCTCCTTTGTTTCCTGGGAGTCCAAATTAAGTTCCTGACATAAGCTGATCTTCTCGTAAAAATATGCACTGATATTTTCCTTGGGTTGTTGTATTCTACTTTGCATGCGTCTCCAAAGATCTGTCTTGCTGGCTGGGAAAACAAAGGTTTTCTCAAATGCGTATTTAAGTTGTTTCCATATTGTAACGAATTGCTGCTTGCTCGTGAACCAAAATTTAGCTGCTCCCACAAAACTACTAACAGCCATTTGATACTTAAATGCATCAGGCCAATGATGCAAAGTTGCAGTGGTCTCCAATTGTGTTAACCATTGTCGCGCCGCAAGGGGTCCTTTCTCTCCATCAAACTTATTCACCGTCTTTGATACATCGGTTGTCATATTAAAATTCGTAATTTCTTGCCTGCCAGAAGTATTTGCAGCTTGATTAAGTTGTTGATTAATTTGTAATAGTTTAAGCATCTCAGCATTCTGTTGCAATAATGAATTTACTGTATTTAGAAGCAAATTCATACCATCGGGCGTCTGCTGATGTGATATTGAAGGATAATCGCTTCTAGTTGCATGTTGTTCCTCAAATATTCCAAATTCATCGCTGCTCACCGTAACGATCGGGTCAACACGAATATCAGTTTGATTTTGCTCCATTTTAATAATTTCTACACGTGCTTAACCTCACTTTTAGCTCCGTCTTGTTTTCTTAGAATTTATCCACCGAACTCCGATATCCCTGGCTTCCTGATAGATCCCCAAATCTATCCCAGTATATCTCAGTCAATCCCACTTCTAAGATGTCGGAAGGCCGATAAATTTCAATATAAAATTCGTAACGAAATTAAACGTGGTGTATTTTCATAAAAATCTAACATAAGTTAACATAACCTCTCTGTCACTTGTCACTTGTCGATTTCTCTTCTTCTTTTCTTATTCGAACGCTTTTCCCGCGGTCATTTGAATAGGACTACTACACTTTATTAGGTTTTTCAATGCTTCGGGGATTCCTGGTGGGATAGGCGTTATTGACTGTACCCATATAGCCATCGTTATGCCGAAGGAAGAAGAGCACGTAGATGTGAACAGGCAAAATTTTCATTCTTTGAATGTACCATTGGTAAATATTTTTTTATTAATTAGTAGATGTGAGGACGTATAATAACGATTTAAAATTATTTTAGATATGTGATGAAAATTTGAAAATTATGCATATCAATGCCAGATTTCCTCGTAGTACTCATGATGCGTTTATATGGGTACAGTCAAATGTATCACATACATTAGAACAAGTATACAGGCAGAACCCTAATAATGTGTTTTTCCTTTTGGGCGACTCAGGTACACACTCATATAACTATTTTTTTTTGTCGTTCTTTGGTAACAACGTTACTATAGTATAAGAACATTTATTTGCGACTTCGTATACTATACTTACTGTTTTTTAGGTTATCCTTTGCGTCCCTGGCTAATGACACCTGTTCGAAATCCTGCTCCTGGTACCAATGAAGAACGGTTCAATAACCATTTTAAAACGGTTCGGGCTACAATCGAAAGGTGTAATGGGGTATTGAAGAATAGGTTCCGATGTTTATTAAAACATCGCTATCTTCATTATGAACCATTGAAGGCGGCAAGAATTGCGACGGCTTGTGCTGTATTGCACAGTATTTGCATTCAACACCGCCTTCCGGAGCCCGAAGATTGCCATGACGTTCCAAATTTTAAACTAGACGTAGGGGAAGCGCCAATGGCAGACGAACAGGAAGCTGGTGGAAATCCGGATTTAGTGAAGGGAAGAGAAATTAGACAAAGAATTATTAACAACAACTTTACTTAATGTTTTAGGTTTTTCCACCAACAATTTGCGATTCTAGCCACCCGACGTTCCGTCCACATACGTGAGGTGGCTAGTTTGTTTTTTTTCCTCTATTCTTTTCATCTCCTCTTTCAGTTTGTTTTTTTTTTTTGCTCTTCTAAAAATGTCTCTGTTAATTGAAGAGACTTCTCCAACCGCCGAGTTTTTAGCAGTCTCGGTTTTCTCCCCGAGCCTCGTAACGACGTGGAAGGTCCTCGGTGCGGCGTCGCCGACGTCGATGGCAAATCCCGCGTCGCCGAAGCTCCCGACGTCGATGGCAAATCCCGCGTCGCCGACGTGGATGGTCTTCGGTGCGGCGTCGCCGAAGCTCCCGACAACGGTTCCTCCAACAAGGCTGTTATCTCACCGCCTCCGAAATCGAAAAGGATCTCCGTCTCCTCAATATCCAGGCCGTCAGTAACTGTTGCAGACAACATCTCTGCAACCTCAACTTCCACCTGGGTTAGGTTTTTGGGAGCAGGTCCTCCACCCGTCCCCCTGGAATATTTAGTGATTACAGCATTTTTAGCTTTGCCATTTTTTTTATGTCTTGCCACGTCTGAAAAGGAATGTAACAAATAATTTTTATTATATATGTTTAAATTAAAAATTGTTATCTCTTACCCTTCTCCACTTCGTCCAACATTTTTGCGCTCCATAAGGCACTGCATTTAATTGAACCGCAATCTCCTCCCAACTCCTCCGCGCTACATCATGCGTAAATGTCGGGGAGAATTTTCCCGACCGCAAATTCTCATTTTCATTTACAAATGAAATGAGCATTCTTTTTTGAATGTCGTTCATTTTACACAAAATCGAAAACAAACTCGAAAACAAAATCGAAAAAAAAAACAAAATCGAAAAATACCAAAATCGAAAAACACCAAAAATTATGCAAAATACGAAGTGATCGCTACGATAAACTTTGCATAATGACGATTATCAATTCAAAATTTAGAAATGTTACCCCCTGTTTAATCAGATCGATGGGTTATTACGTCAATTCGGGAATTTCCTAATAGCCGGAATTTCCGCCCTCATTGTACAGGTTTACAGGTTGTACAGGTCAATGGAATGGTCATAAGGAATGGTCAATATTTTAAACATAGATTCAAGACCTGTAAATATTAATATTTTACTAAATAACTATGGGTCAAATGTCATTTCCATTTTTTTTTCAAGTATAACCCTTATTATAAATAATATGAGTAAAATTAACTGCTCCATAAAAGTTAAGGAAGTTCGCAAATTTTGCGATTATTTTAAAAGTTACAGACTTTTTGATCACAAAATTTTCAAATTTGCGAAATTAAATGTTTTCTCTCATATCTGAGTGGATTTTTTGTCCCTTCCTCTACAATTCGTACTAAATTTGGCGATAAAAAAACCAAAAAACAAATATCTCGATATGGGCTGAATTTATGCTAATAAAACAAGTAACCCTTTTCTGTTCAAAATTAAAGGGTCTATCATATAACATATGTTTACACAAAAAGTATCGCGATTGTGATTAACAATAAATTGAGCATAATTGAAATAGTTAAATATTGGAGTATTTTTAAATTAATTTAATATTCAAAATTTCAGGGTCTCTTCTTTTTTATCTAATTGAAAAAAGTAGAAATGGCTAATAACCTTTAAGGTTTAAAGCTCTTGTGGGAGGAAACTCTCATGGGAGATTCCCATGGGAAGAGTTCTCATTGGAATGATTCAAGAATCGGTACCCTGAGGTTGTTCCAGAACGTGACCGGTTTTAAAATAACCGGTGTGACGTTCCTAGTCACCTCTGTGCGGGTGTTCGAATCTTCGGATGGTGTCTGCTCTGCAGCACCTTCTTGTTTTGCCTTCTTTTTGGCCTTAGCCGACTTTTTTGGTTTCACTTCGGTGAAACCGTCGGTTTTGGCGGAGGCGCCGGGCGTAGGCCGAGGAATTTCACCCGATTCGGGTGTGTTTCCTTTGGCCGCCCGTTTTGGTTTAGGTCCCGAAGAGGGAGCGTGCACTTTGTCTGCTACGGGAGCAGACGCCGCGGCATCCGTACGGGACCTCTGCCCTCTATGCGAGGAAGGTAACGAGACCGGAGTCTCGGGGGTCCAGCATTTTTGTCGGCTCTGAGTTCCCTCAGCTCCGACGAAATCCGGTCCATCATCGAAGATTGTCGTTCGATTTGAGCTAGCATTAGCTCATTTTGCTTTTGCAGGTGTTTCCTTTCGCGCTCTGCCTCCTCGTACAATTTCTTGTACTTGTCGGACTCGGGCGAGTCCAGGCATTGCGAGCGAATGTCCTCCTGCATCGCATCTTGGGTGCTCGCCATATTAGCACTAATAAGTGCTAATTTAGCTTACGTGAATTTCACAGTGCTGAAAAGCACAGTGAATTACAGACCGACTACTCACTACGTGTTTACTCGCTGCATTTTGCGCTTCTTGGCAGAAGTGAAAGCCGAGAATCCTCTTCCACCACCCTCTGCCTACCGGAGGGCCTCGTGCGTTCGCTCGCCTCTCGCGTTTTCTCCTTTCTCTCGGCGGGCGTTGAGAGAAAGGGGGTTGCGTCAAGTGTTCTGGGGTAGCGCGTGGCGCTTTTCTCCCAGGTCGTCTGTGTGTTGTTGCTGTCGCGGCGTGTGTGTACACTGTCTCTCTTTCGTATTGGTGCCAACCCAATCTTTCTGCAGATTAAGTCAGTCCGTGTACTAAGAGTGTCTGTCGGGTTCGTTGTTGCGTCGTCATAATACTATACACTATCACTTTTCACTTCACTCACTCTCACTTGTATTTTAATCACTATCATTGCACTGTAATCACTTACACTATTTCTTCGTTTATGTCGATTTGTCGCCGTGGTCTAGCGTGTCTTCTGTAGTCCATTGGTGTGTAGTCCGTTAGCTCCCTTAGTTGCAAGTTGGGATGTTTTCTAAAATTGTCAAATGCATTTTTTGCTCGTTCCTTCATTATGTCCGTTATTCTTGTCATCTTCGTCTCTCTGCTCGTCTCTCTTGCGTCTCTCGTTTCTCACGAACCATGGCGCGTTATCTGCTTGTCGTAGAGCTACATTCTGCTGCGCTTGCAGCTTCTTCCTATTTGTTTTACACGTGTGTCCCCAGGCTATTGAGGCGTACGTGAGGATAGGCATAATGATCGATTTGATCAGCGTCAGTTTAGTCCTCAGGTCTAGTTTGCTTCTTCTGCCTATGAGACAGTTCAGTCTAGCTCTCGCTTGTTTCGCCTTCTCTACCGTCTTCTGCACGTGTTCCGTGAACGTGAGTCCTTTGTCCAGTGTTACTCCTAGGTATTTTGCTTTGTCTTTCCATGGTATTTCTCTTCCGTTGAGCCTGACCGGTCGAGCTGGTTGGTGTCTTCTTTTCTTGAATTAGACTCCTTGACTCTTCTCTGGGTTGATTTCTATCTTCCACTTGATGCACCATTCTTCGATTTCTTCTGTTGCTTCTTGTAGGTGTTTTGAGATGATCCTCGGTTGCGTACTTCTTGCTAGTATCGCTGTGTCGTCGGCGTATAGGCATAGCTTGGTGTTCTGTGTCTTCGATATGTCAGCTGTATATATCGTGTAGAGAAGGGGCGAGAGTACGGCTCCTTGCAGTACTCCCGCTTGTTGGTCCGAATATTCCGGTGTTATGTCTCTACGTTCGAGTATCCTGCGTCTCTCAACTTATATATGAGGCCTACATGCCATACCCTGTCGAAAGCCTTGCTTACGTCCAGGAATATTGCTTCGGTCGATCGATTCCTGTTGAATCCTTCTGTCGCGTATTCCACTAGTCTCAGCACTTGCTTCTCGCAGCAGTGGTCTTGTCTGAATCCGAACTGTTCTTCTGGTGTGATGCCTAGCATATCCGTTTCTTCTTTCAGTTTCCTCAATAATACTCTCTCGGCAACTTTGCTCATCGCTGGTAGCAGGCAAATTGGCCTGTAATTTTGGGGGAAGGTGGGGTCCTTTCCAGGTTTTCTTATCATGATGACGTTGGCATCTTTTCACTGTGCTGGAAAGTGCTTGATTCGTAGGATTCCGTTGATGATTGCAACTATGTGAGCTAAAGCTTTCTTCGGTAGATGCTTCAGAGTCCTGTTGGTGATTCCGTCCCTGCCTGGTGCTTTCTTTGCAGAAACAAATTTTATTATTCCGCTTATCTCTTCTGATTTGGCGAATCCAAGGTTTCCTTGATCCGGTTCGTCATCTTGTCCTTCCACTTCCTCTTCTACCTCTTCCGTGAAGTCCAAATCTTCTTCGTCGTGCTCGTTCAGTTGGAATTGATTTTCCATTGTTCTTCTAAAAGCTTCTGCTTTGTTTTCGGGTTCGTATGCCAATCCGTTGGCGCCGTGTATCGTCGGTACAGGCTTTCTGTCTTCTCTTAGCAGTTTTTGCAGCTTCCAAAGACCCGGTTTTTGCAGGTCCAGCTCGTTTAGTCTCGCGTCCCAGTGTTTGCTTCTGTGCGTCCGTAGTTCTTCTTTTACCAGCTCATTCAGCCTGTTAGCTTCTCTCTTCTCGGCAGGTTTTCGGCTTTTTTAGGGCTCTTCTTCGGGCTTTATTTTTTCTTCTTATTAAATCCTTGAGTTCTTCCGAAATATTGACGAATCTCTTACGATGCATTGCCTCGATGTCTGGCCTGCATTTGCTGCATGGCCTCGAACACGTCCATGTTCGGTGCTTTTGCTCCAGCAGCTACTCTACTGTAGCTTACGCCGGGGACGGTGCGGGCGGCGTTTGGTGCAGGCCTCGCCGTCTGCTGTGCGGGCCAGGACGTCTGCGGTGCGTCTCTCGGTGAGTTACATGGTTCCGGTCGCTTTGGCATCCGAGGGCATCATCGGTAGTTGGCCGGGTGCTTGCCTCTACAGTTGATGCAGGTCGCTTTCTCGGTTTTGGGCCTGGGGCACTCACCTGCTCTGTGAGAGTCCGAGCAGATCAGGCATGCTTCCTGCATGCCTTGGCATCTGTAGCACTGCAGGATGTCAGTGCCGCGACGCTTTTCTTTCACTCCAACTCTCAAGTTGAGCATGGTTTTAAGGGCCCGCAGGCCCTCTTCCTCCTCTGCGTTGACTTCTACCATGTACATTGGTAGAAGTTTCCTCGCTCCTCTTCGGCTCCTCATCTGGCTGACGTTCGTGGGTGTGATTCCCTGCTCCTTAAGGGCTTCCTCCACCTGCTTCGCTGAAAAAGTCTCAGGAATGTCTTTAATTATGAATTTTTTACCTCTGTTCTGCGGTAGCTCATATGTGTACCAGTGCAGTTCGTTCCCGAGTTCCCCAAAATATTGGGTAATTCGCCTGTAGTCCTCTACAGTCTCCGGCTGGATCCTCGTTCCTCTTTGTTCAACTTTAACAGGGCGTTACGCAGTGGTTAGTAAAAGCTCGGTTGTAGAAACAAGAAATAGTTTATTAACCAACGAAGAAACTCTTCTAACAATGAACAACTTAAACAACAAGAAAACAAAACGGCGATCACAAGACTTGCTTGTTGTTGACGATTACAAAAAAAAAATGAACTACTTACTAAAAACTAGTACCAACTGTAAAAATCAAAACTCTTCTTTTTATTAGAAAGTAAATCATTGTACACAACACTCCCTCTCAATAATTACTTTCTTCAACATACATTAAATTACAATAGGTCCTTAACTTATTAAATTGTTCTCTACTAAGTGGTTTCGTAAACAGGTCAGCCAATTGTTCCTCAGTACAAATATACGTTAATTTGATTACATTTTCTTTAATTTTCTCGCGCACAAAATGATATTTATTATCAAGATGTTTTAATCTCCTATGACTATCAGTACTATTGGCAATTTTAATAGCACTTTCGTTATCTTCCAAAAATTTCAATAGGACTGACATTTTCAATCTTGAAATCTGACAAAATTCCCTTTAGCCAGCACGCCTCACTCGCTGCTACACTAAGAGCTACATATTCGGATTCTGATGAAGACAATGTTATACAACTTTGCTTTTTTAATCCCCAACTTACTGGACAATTAAAAACCATAAATATATAACCAGTTGTGGATTTTCGATCAGCGATATTTCCACCCCAATCCGCATCTATATAACCTTCCACTTTGTCATTAGTACATTTAAAAATCAACTTAAACTCTAATATGCCTTTTATATATCTAAGAATTTGTTTGACAGCTACTAACAACGCTTTAACATTCCTATTTTGATACCGACTTAGAATAGATACTGAAACACATAGATCAGGTCGTGTTCCCGATACAGCATACAATAATTGACCAATTATTTTACGACAGCTTTTTTCCGTTACATTTTCAATACAATGTTTATTTAATTCGCAAAAATCCAAATTTTTATCCATCGGCGTACTTACTGGCTTACAATTGAACATATTATTCGTTTTTAAAATACTTTCAAGATATGACCTTTGATCAAGGTGATTTAAGGTGATTTAGCCCTTGATTTAGTCGTAATATTATTTTCCAAACTTTGGTTAAGTCCTTCATCTTGAAATTATTTTTCAAAGCAATCTTTAGATTACTTATTTCCTTTTGATCACTGCCGAACACTAGAAGATCATCAACGTATAATAAAATAAATACACATTGATGATTACAAAACTTTGTATACAAACAATAATCATAACCGGACCTTTAAAACCTTCTGACTCAACAACAGAATTAAATTTATCATTCCAGCACTTTGGAAATTTTTTAAGTCCGTATATTGACTTATTTAGTTTTACCACTTCACATTTACCCATTGCATCATGCGGCAATTTCATAAACACTTCACCAACTATATCACCGTACAGGAAAGCTCCTTCGACATTCATCTGATAGATTGGCACTTTCATTTTGGTTGCTACTGCCACACAAATTCGTACTGTTGTAAGTTTGGCAACCGGGGCATAGAGTTCACCTAGCTCTTCGGACTCTTCGGACTGCTCATACCGTCTTGCTACCAATCTGGCTTTGTAAATCTGATTTTCGTCTTCGGTATCTTTTATTTTAAACACCCATCGATTGCTAACTAAATCACTGTTGTTGGGTACCTGCTCAACTTTGGTCCAAGTGTTATTTGCATCTAGCACATTTAATTCCCGTGAAATTGCTTCAAGCCACTGATCCTTGTCAGGTCTGGTCATTACTTCTTTTATATCTTTCGGCTCATCTTCAATACACATGAAATTCCTCTCATAATCATCTAACCACCTAGGTCTATTTCTTTCTCTCTTACTTCGATTATCTTTTACTTCCTGAGCTCCCTCTTGTTCTAATAACTCCTCTTCGGCACCTATTCGGCACCAAAAATGCACCATTTTTAAGATATTACAATTTTTTCGATATTTTTTGGAAAAACAGTCGAATGTATTTTCTGTGATATCTCTGTTAATAGTGCAGCTGGAAGCTTGAAATTAAGTATCGATGATGTCCAGATATACAGCTAAATGAAGCTAAACTGTATTTTCAGAATCCATGTACAGGGCGTTTAAAATTGTCTGATAAACATGGCCAAATTAAAGTGGTCAAAACTTTGTTATTTCAAATGGATCACCTTGTATTTTTTAACAGTGACAAATGCAGTTTTTTAAGCCCTTTCGATCCATATGGGTATTCCCTATACCCAAATCCAGTAGTTTTTGAAATAATGGAAGTCTTATTAAATAAGGTATGAATTTTCTTTTTTTTTTAGTTTTCTAGTTGGCCATTTGATGGCCTTATGTCAATCCGAAATTTATGTATTTTTGAAAAATTCTACGCTTAATTTAAGAGTACTTTTGTCTAAAATATTTTTTCAAAAATGCATACTTTTTAACCCTTAGTAAACCCTTAAAGTTAATGAAATGGTTTCTGTGAGGTGACTACCATTAAGGTTAGGGGTAATTAAATCGGTTTAAAAAATACTCTCTATTGCATACAAGGTGTGTATAAGTACGAACAGTTAAGATTCAAAAATATCAAATTTCTTTATTTATTCAAATGGAGCACCCTGTATATTTTCATATTTTTGAAATCTACAGACTTTTTAAGGTAACTTTGTATAATAAGGTAACTATTAATAAGGTAGTCCTATTTCTTTGCTTCACCATTCATGAGTTATTTGTGGATGAAATGTTCCATAACTTGAACAATTGTTAATTAGGCAATGAATGGTACTTTTAATCGGTACGGGAAGAGCGTTCTACAAATAATCGACACGTTCTACTAATAATTCTATTGCATTCTAGAAATGGCCAACTAGATAACTCAAAAAAAAGAAAATTCATACCTTATTTAATAAGACTTCGATTATTTCAAAAACTACTGGATTTGGGTATAGGAAATACCCATATGGATCGAAAGGGCTTAAAAAACTGCATTTGTCACTGTTAAAAAATACAAGGTGATCCATTTGAAATAACAAAGTTTTGGCCGCTTTAATTTGGCCAAGTTTGTCAGACAATTTTAAACGCCCTGTACATGGATTCCGAAAATACAGTTTAGTTTCATTTAGCTGTATATCTGGACATCATCGATACTTAATTTCAAGCTTCCAGCTGCATTATTCACAGATATATCACAGAAAATACATTCGACCGTTTTTCCAAAAAATATCAAAAAAATTGTAATATCTTAAAAATGGTGTATTTTTGGCATATGGTGTTATTATCAAAGTCTAGTTAAAAAAGGCCATAGAATTCAAAAATGAAGTGGCCAAAAAATAAAATGGCACTTTTCATATAAAATAACGAAGTTGGTGTCAACTTCCGGTATAACCGGAAGTGTAATCAAAATGAAAATATTTTAGATCAATTCATATTATCCAAAAAATATTATAACCAAAATTTCAGATTTTTAAGTCTTTTCATTATTGAGATACTTCTAATGGACGGGTACCGTGAAAAGCCCTGTATATCCATGTGTACCAATTATTTGTCATTTTGGGGCACCCACGAAAGTTTGCAGGATGCTCGCCAGCGCAATTTGCGCACGTAGCTTTCTGCTCCTTTGGTCGGGTGCACTCCTTTGCGCTATGGCCTTCCCCGCAGCACACGCACTTCGGGTTCACGTTGCAGTGAGACTGCGCATGGTGAAACCATTGGGTGAAACCCTTGGCACCTGTAACATTGAGTAGGACCGGGCAATGACTTCTTCAGCTCAACGGTAACCGTGATGCCCGCGCAGTGCTTAATACCAAGTATTATACCAAGGTGTTAGACGAGTAAAAACGAGTCGAATAGAAAATCACAAAACTCTTTATTCCCGTCTTCTAATTACACACTAAATACAATAGTAACGCCAGCCTTCAAGGTTAACTTCGCACTGAGAATCGATCGCCGTATGGATTCTCGCCGCATCACCGTAGATCGTCCGACTCGCTCGCCCTCTAGATCTTTCGTTTCCTCGTGCCTACTCCGAGTCGACCCCTCACGCCTGATTTTTGGTACATTCGGCCTTCCTGCAAATTAAATGTCCTCATTAATTAAAATCAAAAATTAATCTTCGCCAGAAGAGTCGCCACTATCAGTCACATAACCGATTTCATTTACGCCACTGTAACGCCTTAAAGAATCTACTGCCACAGTCGCCCTAAATCGCTTATAACCACGTAGACCTTTAATCGCCTCGATTACGTGTCTGTCATTACCCAAGACTCGACAAATACGGTAAGGTCCGTCGAACTTGTTCGCCAATTTGCTACTAACGCCCATACCAGCTTTATGGGTAGCTGCCATTCGCCAAAGCACCAATTCGCCAAGCTTATACTCAGTCGCCGCCTTTCGCTTACTATCGTAACGCCGTTTCATCGCTTGAGCGGATTTTTCGATATTCGCCTGAGCTTGAGTATGAATTGCACGAAATCTAGACTCCCCTAGATCACAGCCAATCGTAGTAGCCGCCGCCAGATTCGAACTTGCTGAATCTACACGCTCGCTCATTCCTGACACCTCAGTTTTCATCGAGTCGCCCACTTCTGACGCCTCAGCCGGTCTATCACCAGAAACCGTCGCCTGTACAGATCTTTCAATATTCGCCCTGGCTATAGTATGGTTCGCAAGCAATTTAGAGTCCTCCAAATCAGCGAACTTAACACCACAGTCACCGCCGTAGTTCGTACTTGACGAAGCCACTGAATCGCCTATTCCTGACGCCTCAGCTCGGCTTTCACCGACCGTTCTATCAGTCCTCTCGACTGTAATCGCCTCGTTATCAGGCTTACACAACATGGCACGTTTTTCGAGCAACCTCTCGCTTCGCCGCAGCGGTTCCGCCTGGCTTCTCCTAAGCCTTTTCGCCTTACTGCGCCTCAAAACCTGTTGAGTAAGGTCGTCACCCCGCTCATCAGGCCGGACATCGATTTCGTCGTCGTCTATTATCATTTTCTCGCACGCCAGATCTGTACTATCGATGCCCTGAACGCCCCCTGCGTTTGCCAGACTATCACCGGTCTGATGACTATCACCAGTCATTCGACTATCACCGGTCGTATCGCTAGCTAGCTCGCCAATCGCCAAATCGGGTACTCTGCCATGATTAAACGTAAACATCAAGTGCGCTGGTGAGAAATGCGTACTGGAGTTGTTTACCCAAGTTACCCAAGTTTACCCAAGTTTACCCAGTTAAACACCACATGTTTAACGCCCTTTTCTAACAAAAATGATCGAAACTCCTTACTCATGAACGCCTTTCCTCGATCTGATATCACTCGCCTATGATAACCAAATTCGCCGAATATTTCGTTAAGTCGTAGAATCGTTTCCGCCGATTTCAGAGTTTTCGTCGGTTTCGCCAGAACAAATTTACTGAATCCGTCCACCAACACCAAGATATAAATATTGCCTTTCGTACTCCTTACGAAGGGACCCAGATGGTCAATATGCACCGTATCAAATGGTATCGGTTGTCGCTCAATTGGATGGAGTTGTCCTTCGCTTCGCCCGTATTGTCCTTTAGCAAAAGCACACCTAAAACATGATTTAATATATTTCGACACAAATCGCCTCATTTTAGGAAACCAATAGGTCTCTGATAACAATGCAAAACACCGTTCATACGCCGGGTGTCCTACGTCATCGTGATGACGCCGTAGAATATTAAATCTCGCCATAGCTGGAACATACAACCTGTCTCCTATTGCCGTTATACGATATAGTCGCCCTTTTCTCACTCTGTAAGTTGCCTTTATATGAGGATCTGCGCCATCTGTTGCCAACAGTCGTAGTAGCTCCTGTACCTTCGGATCCTGCCATTGCACCGTCGCAAGCCAATCACCTTCTTCCAACTGTACCACGTTAATACTGACATTTTCAATAGGATTCCTGCTGAGTGCGTCGACATGCTGCATTTTTGGGTTTGGACGATATTTCACATCCATATCGTACTCCTGAATCACCAGCCACCATCGTGCTATTCGAGGAACTAAATCTCTTTTGAGTAACGCCGCTCTTACCGCCGCACAATCAGTTACCACCGTAAAGTGTACGCCTACCAGATAAACTCTGAATCGCCTGATAGATTCCACTACCGCCAGAGTCTTCAGCTCATAGCTGTGATAGACTTGCTCTTGCGCCGTAGTAGCTCGACTATAATATTCAACTGGTCGCCAGTTCCCATTGCTCGCCAGCTGTAAAAGAATACCAGACTGAGGCCTAATTTACTGGCGTCCGTATGAACTTCAATATCCGCCTGACTATCATACAAGGCTAACACCGGCCTACTGGATAAATATTCCTTAAGTTTTTGGAACGCCTTCTGCTGTTCTTCATTTCACCGCCAAAGTACATCTTTCTTTGTAAGTTCCGTCAAGGATTTCGCCAATATCGAGAAATTCATAATGAATTTGCGGAAGTATGACGCCAAACCAACAAATTGTCGCACGCCGTGTACGTTTTTAGGTTGTGGGAAATCAAGTACTGCTTGTACTTTACGCCTTCCGGGTTGAACGCCTTCACTGCTTACCTCGTGGCCTAAATATTCAATACTACTTTGCAAAAAGGAACATTTCTCTAGTTTGAGTTTTACGCCTGATTGCTCGATTAAATTTAACACCAACTCCAACAACGCTAAGCCTTCTTCTTCGCCGTTTGAAGGAATAAGTAAATCATCCATATACGCCAATACTTCGCAGTGGCGCAATCTGCCCAACATTTTGTTAATCACCCGCTGAAACACCGCTGGAGAATTGGAAAGTCCAAAAGGCACACGCAAATCTTCGTAGTGCCCATCCGGAGTAATAAATGCTGTTTTGTCCGCTGAATCAGGATGCATAGGAACCTGATGGAATCCTTGCGCCAAGTCTAACGTCGTAAAAAGGTTTTTATTTGCCAGCCTGCAAAGTTGATCCGCAATTAAGGGAAGAGGATATCTATCTTTTATCGTCATTGCGTTCAGCGCCCTGTAATCAACACACATTCGCATTTCGCCATTTTCCTTGGGTATTAGAACTATTGGACTAGCGTACGCCGACTCGCTCTCCCTAATAACACCTGCTTCTAGTAGTGTTTGCACCTTTTGTCGAACAATCTCTCGCTCATGATGAGATAATCTGTAGGGTCGGTAGTAAATAGGTATATCGGAAGAAACCTTTATCTGCATACTTCCTAAATTCGTCAAACCCAAATCGCTATCGCCTTTTGAAAAACAATTTGCCTTACGCCTAAGTAAATCAAATAATTTCACCTTACATTCGTTCGACACGTCACCTACACATGCACAATTAACATTAAAATGTTTACTTACTTCAATTCGCCTGATAATGGGTGTCGCCTCGCTGGTCTCGTTCCTGACACAGCATTCCGCCCGAGCAATCAATTTTCCCTTTTGCCAGGAGATGGTATCGTCGCCCACGTTCGCCACTTGGATGGTTTCTTGTAGTCCGCTAAGCAGCGCGCCCGGAATCGATATTGTCGATGCACCTTGTGGGAACATTTTCTGTCTGAAACAGTACCGGACGCCCGATACGCCGTCGTGCACATTCACCGGCACCATATTAATAGAATTGGCAACAAGCACCACGTCTTCCGCCAGACTTACTCGTGGTCTAACCTCCGCCTCCTCAAGAGTAATCTTCCTGAATAACTCGTTGAGGTCGTGTTCTTTGACCAGGTAATGTTTACCGTTACGCACCACCATCGTCACGCCTTGACTTTGGAGCAGTGGTTGCCCTATTAACAGTTCGATAGCGCCCATATCGCAATCTGTTACTAACGCCGTTACTTCGAAACTACTATCCGCCAATAGCATCTCGAATTGTACCTCACCTCGTGGAAATACAAGACCGCCGCCAAATCCACACAACGCCTGAGTTGTCTCCCCTGTTCGGATATTTAGTCCTAATTGTCGCGCCTTTGCAAGAGTTAGCAAATTCTGTTCACTACCAGTATCGATGTATGCCTTCACCTTTTCGCCATTTATCAGAACGAGGTGTCTAAAGCTTAGGTTAGAAGGTTGTGGGGGTGTTTGGCTAGCCCCACACTTAATATTAGTTAAATGGTAAAACTGGGAGAAACCCAAGGTTGACGTCTAGGTGTATATTTGAAAATGAAGTGAAAGAATATAACAAATGTTCCTATATATATATGACAAAATCTCCTGGAAACATTATTGTGGAGACCGTCTCCGGGGGATCCAGAAACAGACGCTTAGCTGCGTGTATTGGGTGATCCGCCATTGCTGTCCTGTAGCTGTGAATCACCCGCGCCCAAGGCCCACGACAACTGATGACGTCCAAGCTTCTTCTAGCAATATTCCTGCCATATCAAAATTGCCGCTTGATGGCCGACAGGATTAGTCGTGACAGACCAAATCAAAATTTATAAAGAAGCACCACAAAGGTACTGTAAGCAGTCTCACCTGATCAGCCGCTGCTGGTAAGCGTTCTTCGCCCTTCTGCTTAACACAATTGCTCGCCTGATGCCCCGTTTCGCCACACAATCTACATCGTTCCGCCCGGGGATGTGGACAGTTCTTGCTCACGTGTGTCGCCATCTTTTGACAGTTAAAACATCGTCGTTTTACCTCTGTTTCCCTGGAGCTGTTTGGTCGGCGCGCAGTCAGCTGTCGCCGAGGTTCCTTCTCGCTTCTCGCCATTTCACCATGATACCCCTCTAACCCCGCCAGGAAAGAGTGATATAACGCCTCTGGGGTCGCGCAACCTGCCGCCTGCGCGTTCGCACGTAGTCCTTCCGGTAGTCCTCGGATAATGCAGGAAACTGCATGTTCCCCTTTTACATTTACCCGGTAACACAACGCCAGCTTAGCATGATAATAAGTTGTCATGCTTTCGGACGCCAACTTTCGCCTATTAATGAGTTCTTCCAGCATACAAGCGAAATCCCGACACCTGGGAAACGCCTCTCGCAACTTGATTTTCCATTGCTCCCAAGAGCCGCCGTAATCGTCGAGTTGATGTAACCAACGTCGTGCTGCTCCGTGTAGCTTTGATTGCGCCAATGTTGTTCGCTCGTACTGTGACCAGCCATGGATAGCCCCAAGTTGATCGATCTTCTGGACCCACTGTTCGATGTTAGAGTCGGAATTGTCTGGGTCAAAACGATCCAGCATCTCCGATCCCAACAGTAGGGAACGCCTTCCGCTATCGCCTTCCTCTACGTCAAGAGCATCGTTCGTCCTTGACGACGCTGTAGCCGCCGTAGTCGTGTCGGTAATATCGCCTATTACCAGAGCCGCCTGCTGCTTCGCTATCTTCTCCATGCTCGAAGCTAAACCGCCTGCCATTAACGCCTTTACTAGTTCTGCAACTGGCATTGCAGGAAGATTGATATCTCGTCTAGGTTGCGCCGCCTTGGTGGAAAATAATTCTCCTCGCCTTTGGCTCGTTTCACCTCGCCTTGGTGAACCGTCGTCCAAACGTAACTCCTCGTCGAGAACTAATTCGTCGCCGGAGGCAGCCATTACTACCTAAAATTCTACACGAAATTAGTAATAATATCGCCTATAATCAATTATAAATAACACCGCCCGTTTTATATTCAGTATGCCACTGATAATTAAATCGACAAAATAAAATATTTAAAAAAATTTCGCACGCCTATGTTATCGCAACGTAAACAACAACCTTTGTTTTGTTTCAACTTGTTTCGCCGTCGAATTTGATTAATCGATTCGTATATCGATTATCCACGTCACCGTCCGTTGAAAATCAAGCGGTACTGCGCGCGCACCACGCGATTCTTCTTTAACGGCTTCCAATATGGCTGCCGATTTTCTAGAACTTTCAAAACGCAATTCGCCGGTTCCGCACAATCACTGTATTGTTCACCAATATATTTAATTAAAAATGTACTTACGGTTTTCGCGAACCTTATCGCCTTCTTTTACAACCGCCTGTTGGTCGTTTTTCGCCGCCAGCACGCCCTGAAATTATCAACGCCTTGAACACCTTTTTCTCACGAAAAGAACACCTTCACTTTCGAGAAAACTCCACGCAGCTCTATCCCACTTCTGATCTGTTAGACGAGTAAAAACAAGTCGAATAGAAAATCACAAAACTCTTTATTCCCGTCTTCTAATTACACACTAAATACAATAGTAACGCCAGCCTTCAAGGTTAACTTCGCACTGAGAATCGATCGCCGTATCGATTCTCGCCGCATCACCGTAGATCGCCCGACCCGCTCGCCCTCTAGATCTTTCGTTTCCTCGTGCCTACTCCGAGTCGACCCCTCACGCCTGATTTTTGGTACAAAGGCTTTTGCGCGACCGGCACCTCCACCAAAAATAGTGGAAGCGGTTTTTTCGTCCGCTTGGAAGTAAGGTTCTGGATCTTTGACGGAGTCAAGCCAGAACTCTCGAGGTCCTCGCGGATGTCCTCGATAGGTGTATTGTTTACCAACCTCCCTTATTACCGCCTTGAAGGGACGGTTTTCGGGGGGTTGGAACGACACCCATTCGATACCGGTCGTACCCTTCATCTCCTCGAAGTATTTTGTTATACTCCGATAATCTGAAGGGGTCTCGGGGGAGATTCTCATCGAATCACCGCGACGGGACAGGACCGCGTTCGAATACTTAATGTCCCGCGATTTCAATCCCGCTCTGAGGGTGTTCCAGGACGTGACCGATTTTAAAATAACCGGTGTGACGTTCCTGGTCACCTCTGTGCGGGCGTTCGAATCGCCGGACGGTGTCTGCTCTGCAGCAGCTTCTTTTTTCGCCTTCTTTTTCGCCTTAGCCGACTTTTTTGGTTTCACTTCGGTGAAATCGTCGGTTTTGGCGGAGGCACCGGGCGTAGGCCGAGAAATTTCACCCGATTCGGGTGTGTTTCTTTGGATTGCCCGTTTTGATTTAGGTCCCGAAGAGGGAGCGTACACTTTGTCTGCTACTGGAGCAGACGCCGCGGCATCCGTACGGGACCTCTTCCCCGTGGGTGAGGAAGGTAACGAGACCGGAGTCTCGGGGGTTTCGGAAGCGTCCGGGGACTTCTTCCTTTTGGTCTTTGAAGGACCAGCATTTTTCTCGGCCCTAAGTTCCCTCAGCTCCGACAAAATCCGGTCCATCATCGAAGATTGCCGTTCGATTTGAGCTAGCATTAGCTCGTTTTGCTTTTGGAGGTGTTTCCTTTCGCGCTCTCCCTCCTCGTACAATTTCTTGTACTTGTCGGACTCGGGAGAGTCCAGGCATTGCGCGCGAATGTCCTCCTGCATCGCGTCTTGGGCGCTCGCCATTTTAGTACTAATAAGTACTAATTTAGCTTGCGTGTTTTTCACAGTGCTGAAAAGCACAGTGAAAATACCTTGTTTCTATTTAGGAACACTAGTCGCTGCTCCTACCTTACGGTGATTACAGACCGACTATTCACTACACGTTCGCTCGCTGCCACTCGCTGCCTACCGGCAGGGCCTCATACGTTCGCTTGCGTCTCGCGTTGTCTCCTTTCTCTCGGCGGGCGTTAAGAGAAAGGAGACTTGCTTGTCGTAGAGCTAGATTCTGCTGCGCTTGCAGCTTCTTCCTGTTTGTTTTACACGTGTGTCCCCAGGCTATTAAGGCGTACGTGAGGATTGGCATAATGATCGATTTGATCAGTGTCAGTTTAGTCCTCAGGTCTAGTTTGCTTCTTTTGCCTATGAGACAGTTCAGTCTAGCTTTTGCTTGTTTCGCCTTCTCTACCGTCTTCTGCACGTGTTCCGTGAACGTGAGTCCTTTGTCCAGTGTTACTCCTAGGTATTTTGCTTTGTCCTTCCATGGTATTTCTCTTCCGTTGAGCCTGACCGGTCGAGCTGGTTGGTGTCTTCTTTTCTTGAATAGAACTCCTTGACTCTTCTCTGGGTTGATCTCTATCTTCCATTTAATGCACCATTCTTCGATTTCTTCTGTTGCTTCTTGTAGGTGTTTTGAGATGATCCTCGGTTGCGTACTTCTTGCTAGTATCGCTGTGTCGTCGGCGTATAGGCATAGCTTGGTGTTCTGTGTCTTCGATATGTCAGCTGTATATATCGTGTAGAGAAGGGGCGAGAGTACGGCTCCTTGCGGTACTCCCGCTTGTTGGTCCGAATATTCCGATGTTATATCTCCCATCTTTATCCTGAATCTTCTTCCTTTCAGGTAGTCGTAGAGTAGCTTCGTTAGCACGTTCGAGTATCCTGCGTCTCTCATCTTGTATATGAGGCCTTCATGCCATACCCTGTCGAAAGCTTTACTTACGTCCAGGAATATTGCTCCGGTGGATCGATTCCTGTTGAATCCTTCTGTCGCGTATTCCACTAGTCTCAGCACTTGCTTCTCGCAGCAGTGGTCTTCTCTAAATCCGAACTGTTCTTCTGGTATGATGCCTAGCATCTCCGTTTCTTCTTTCAGTTTCCTCAATATTACTCTCTCGGCAACTTTGCTCATCGCTGGTAGCAGGCAAATTGGCCTGTAATTTTGGGGGAAGGTGGGGTCCTTTCCGGGTTTTCTAATCATGATGACGTTGGCATATTCTTTCCACTGTGCTGGGAAGTGCTTGAGTCGTAGGATTCCGTTGATTATTGCAACTAGGTGAGCTAAGGCTTTCCTCGGTAGATGCTTCAGAGCCCTGTTGGTGATTCCGTCCCTGCCTGGTGCTTTCTTTGCTGAAACAAATTTGATTATTCCACTTATCTCTTCTGATGTGGCGAATCCAAGGTTTCCTTGATCCGGTTCGTCTTCTTGTCCTTCCACTTCCTCTTCTACCTCTTCCGTGAAGTCCAAATCTTCTTCGTCGTGCTCGTTCAGTTGGAATTGATTTTCCATTGTTCTTCTGAAAGCTTCTGCTTTGTCTTCGGGTTCGTATGCCAATCCGTTGGCGCCGTGTATCGTCGGTACAGGCTTTCTGTCTTCTCTTAGCAGTTTTTGCAGCTTCCAAAGACCCGGTTTTTGCGGGTCCAGCTCGTTCAGTCTCGCCCCAGTGTTTGCTTCTGTGCGTCCGTAGTTCTTCTTTTACCAGCTCATTCAGCCTGTTAGCTTCTCTCTTCTCGGCAGGGTTTCGGCTTCTTTGGGCTCTTCTATTAGATCCTTGAGTTCTTCCGAAATATTGTCGAATCTCTTATAGATTGGTCTTGCTGTCAACGTGGAACTTTGTTCTATTGCTTCTTGCAGTATCAGTTCGAGGTGCTCGATTCCTTTGTCGATATCTATTTTTCGGTGATCGTTGGCACGTTTCCGATGGTTTCTCCCGTTATTCTCTTGAATTTTCTCCAATTGGTTTTCTTCATGTTCTTCGGTATTTGGTCGCCGTCTTCTGTGCTTGTTACCATAATTGGTTCGTGGGCGTCTCCTCCTTCGATGTTCTTGATTTCGTAGTCTACGATGCATTCCTTGATGATCGCGATGTCTATTACGTCCGGCAGGCCACCCTGGGGCGGGTAGTGCGTGGGTTGTCTCGGTCCTATCACTTGCACTTCGGGGTCTCTGCGCAAGTAGGCTTCTATCTTACTTCCTTTTGTGTTCCTGATCCTGCTGTTCCACGTTGGGGACTTTGCGTTGAGATCACCTATGATGATGGTTTGCTTACCATCTGGGAGGACTTCTGCCAGGTCTTCGTCGTAGAGTACGTCTTGGGGTCTTATGTACACCGATGTGATTCGTAGGTCTCTGAACTTCGTTTTCACCACTATTGTTGTTGGTGAAGACGTCAAAGTCTTGCCTTTCCAGTACTTCTCCCATGGTATTTTAATTTGTTCTTAGTCCTCCGGTGTTCCATGATCCAATCTTCACTTTACCTACTTTCATATTGTGGGGAGCCATTGCTGAAAGAAAATGGTTAGTATGAAGGTAGGTGGAGGCACTTACCTTATTTTCCCACGTTGCTGAATGCAGCAAATAAGCTAGTCATTTGCTGCATCATGGCCTGCATTTGACGCATGGCCTCGAACACGTCCATGTTCGGCGCTTTAGCTCCAGCAGCTACGCTACTGTAGCTTACGCCGGGGACGGTACGGGCGGCGTTTGGTGCAAGCCTCGCCGTCGGCTGTACGGGCCGGGACGTCTGCGGTGCGTCTCTCGGTGCGGGTCGTTGTTCCGGTCGCTTTGGCATCCGAGGGCATCCTCGGTAGTTGACCGGGTGCTCGCCTCTGCAGTTGGTGCAGGTCGCTTTTTGGGTTTTGGGCCTGGGGCACTCACCTGCTCTATGAGAGTCCGAGCAGATCAGGCATGCTTCCTGCATGTGGCACGTGCTCTGCCCGTGGTGGAAGCCTTGGCATCTGTAGCACTGCAGGATGTCAGTGCCGCGACGCTTTTCTTCCACCCCGACTCTCAAATTGAGCATGGTTTTAAGGGCCCGCAGGCCCTCTTCCTCCTCTGCGTTGACTTCTACCATGTACATTGGTAGAAGTTTCCTCGATCCTCTTCGGCTCCTCATCTGGCTGACGTTCGTGGGTGTGATTCCCTGCTCCTTAAGGGCTTCCTCCACCTGCTTCGCTGTAAAGACCTCAGGAATATCTTTGATAATAAATTTCTTACCTTTATTCTGCGGTAGCTCGTACGTGTACCAGTGCAGTTCGTTCCCGAGTTCCCCAAAATATTGGGTCATTCGCCTGTAGTCTTCTACAATCTCCGGTTGGATCCTCGTTCCTCTTCTCGGGTTATAAGTTATCGGCCGGTAACTTATCCCCCTGGATTGGAGTCCTCTTTTTATTTTGTCCCAACCATAGGCACTTTTCATGACTATGGGAGGGACGCGTTGCCTTCTTTCTTCGTTCTTCTTCTCGGTTTTCGTTTGGTCCTCTGTTTCTTCGGCGATCTTCTTTGTCCTTTTTCTTTGGACTTCGGTGAAACCTTCTGTTTCGCTCGTTGGCCTTTTTCTCTCTTCTGGTTTGCCTCGGGTCTCCTCTTATCTTCTTGTTTCTTCGTCTCTTCCGGTTTTCTCTCTTCCTTTTTCTTCTCTTCCTTTTTCTTCTCTTCCTTTTTCTTCTCTTCCGGGTTCTTCGCGGCTTTTTCTCTTCTTCGTTCTTCCCGGTCTTCTTCCAGCGCCCTGGTTATTCTCCTTAGATCTTCGCTCATCTCCTGGAGCTGTTTCCGGAGCGCCTTGTTCTCTTCTTCCACTCTTCTTATGTGCGCTTCAAACCGGTCCCTTTCGAGAGACTGGTCGCTGCGCCTGCGGGAGGCGGTTTCTACTTCCATCGAAGTAGGTTTGCCGCCCTCCATCTCGCTTAGCCTAAAAAGAATAAAACCTGCGTGTGTCTGCGCTGATAAGCGCCGACAAGCACTAGTTGTTCTATTTATTTTCGGGAATGACGCTGTGACTGAAAAATTCCTTTCGGAAAATTCCAGAGACCGTCACTTCACCTGCTCGCTGTCTCGCACTGAGACTAGTTGCTGCTCCTACCTTTCGGTGATTACAGACCGACTACACTGATTGCACGTTGCACCACTCGCTATACGTCTGCTCGCTGTCGCTGCCAGAGGTCGACCTTCTCTCTTTAGACTCGCGAGAGCGAGAGATGCGGTATTTATACACTTTCGGCGCATTGCGGTAGGCTCCGCCCACCGCGCTGCGCCGTCACTCCTGCCGGCTAGAGAGGGCCAGGTATCCAATTTATATTTATTGGAAAAAAAAGCTAAACACAAAAAAAAAGTCATAAAATTTGGTATAATCTGAATAGCATCATTAACATCAACTAAATATTCTACATTAAAATTTTCTAACGATAAATACTTTATATCATCATAAATTAACTGTGTTATACAGCAGTAGCTTCCATATTTTGTATTTTGCGAGTCTTGTGTGAAGATATCATCTTCCGCATAAAAGAAATTGGTAATTTTTGATTTGAAAACATTAATCAATTCTATCCATTCATGAGAATAATCGAATGAAATCTTCTGGTTTTTCTTGAAGTGTTACAGCAGGTGTTAAACTTCTTGATGGACTTATACAACAACGTACTTCATATACATATAACTGTTGGATATGTAGTTTCATATAGCAAACTCGCTAAACGCTCGGAAAGGGGGCTCTGCCCCCTTCAACCCCCTTGCGCGATGTAAAAGACCATGCATGTTTGCTAGATACTGACCCGAATAGTAAAAGGCCTAAGTTTCTTCTTCTACTTTAAACTTATATTTGACAGTTGACATTAATTTCATGTTGTTAATGTTAAACGTTCTTTAATAATGTTTTTAATTTCCTGCAAGAGATTAAATTAGTAGAAATAACTAAAACAGTTACTTCAATAACAATTTATTTTATTTATTACTAAAACATTTCACAATTAACATACTAATGTATTGTTTACGAAGGTTCTTCAACACTGTTGTTCGATCGAATGAAAAGAAAAGCCTCCAGAAAAGACTCCAGAATGCTGTTCAAATTGTTCCTGGTTGGTTATTTTGCTTTGCCAGTTGCTGTTTGCTTCCTTTTTTCCAGTCTCAATGCCGCAAAATTAAGAATTTTTAATTAAAAGGAAAATCTAACCCTACTTTTCATTCTACAGGTAACAAAAAATCATTTGTTACTATCTTATTTTTATAATTTTTGTTCAAAATGAATGTATTCGAATGATATTTTGTCTTATTAACGTATTATTAGTAATTACATACCTTTTTAGCATAATATTCCATTGTTCGAAGGTTCTCCGATTGAAGTACTAGGTTGTACGATGAAAGTAGAAAATGGCAGAAAAAATCCAAAATATAACTCCAATTGTTTTTGGCGGTTTATTCCAAGTTACTAGTTGTCCTTTACTTCGTTTTATTCCGAGCCAATCCTGCAAAATAAGAAAATTTTAAGCAAAAGAAAAATCTAACAGTACTCTTCTTTCAACTGTAACTTAAATCCTTACTATTTCATATTGTAGGCAGAGCAGTCTGGAAAAACCAACAAAACGGTCGAATGTACCATAAAACACACCATTATTCAATTTTACGGCAATAACATTCCTCTTGCGTTCTACCCTTCTCTCGGAAGACTTTAGACGGCTTCAGATTCCTGAAAAATGTAGAAAAATGGTCAGAAATAGGTTCTTTCTCATAGAAAATTCAATTCTTACCTTTACAGACTTTAAAATGTAGTCAGAGCAGTCTGGAAGAAGGATGAATACAGTCCAATTTACCACGAAACACACCAAATTATCCAAATTTACGGCAATTACATTCCCTCTGCATTCAAATCCTCTCTCGGAAGGCTTCAGTATTCCAAAAAATACAGAAAAATCGTAAGAAAAGGGTTTCTTGTTACAGAAAATTCAAACGTTACCTTTGAAAAGGAAGAAATCTGTCGAAATTGTCATGAAACTTTCCAAATAATCCCAATTAACTGTAAGAACATTCCTATTGCATGCTAATCCTCTCTGGGAAGGCTTATATAGGCTTCAATATACCTAAAAATAGAGAAAAATTATTAAAAAAATGTTCTTTCTCATAAAAATTAATTCCTTACCTTTTTCCGTCTCCTTCGTTGCGAGAAATGGAGGTCGATCGTTCCTGTAATACCATAAAAAACAGACATTTAATAAAAAGCAATATTTATACAACAAAAAACGTTTTAATCGGAGTATTGTTTGATTTAAATTGATTTACTTACCTAATTGTCACTTAAAATCGCACATGAAACTGAAAAATCGACACAAAAATCGCTTCAAAAATTCTTGAGTGCAATTCTTCCTCATATAAACCTCCACTAATCTCCACGCTCGATTTGAGCTAGCATTACCTCATTTTATTTTTGGAGGTGTTTCCTTTTGCACTCTGCCTCCTCGTACAATTTCTTGTACATGTCGGACTCGCTGGGCGAGTCCAGGTATTGCGCGCGAATGTCTTCCTGCATCGCATCGTGGGCGCTCGCCATATTAGCACTAATAAGTGCTAATTTAGCTTACGTGAATTTCACAGTGCTGAAAAGCACAGTGAAAAAACCTTGTTCCTATTAAACCTTGTTTCTATTTATATAGCACTAGTCGCTGCTCCTACCTTACGGTGATTACAGACCGACTACTCACAACACGTTCACTCGCTGCCACTCGCTGACTGTGTACTGTGACTCGCGACTAAACTTGCACACCAGTGTGTCGCCCAGACCAAGAGTTTACCCATACGGTTTTTCGATGAGTACTCCCTTGTCCCTTTTCCACCAATCCCCTGGCCTCCTGAACAGGTCGACACGTCACCTCTTACTTACCTTGGCAGGATCCCCGGGATTTTGGTATGCATCCTATCGCCTTTTCCTGCAGGGGTAGCGGTTTCGCTTTTCTCCCTGTGTCGTCTGTTCTGTGGGCGTTCTGTTGCCGTTGTCTTTCCATGGTCCTTGAGCCTCGCGATCTAACTATCCTTCCGCCCCGGGTTGTGAGGGGATTCCGGCATAGTTAGATTTTGAATCTGAAAAAGAAAAGAAACATGTTATTAGTCGTCGAATTTAAAATAGAAAAAACGATCCAGTTTTAGACTACGAGAGTCGTCAATGTGGTGTGAGTTGGGTTATCTCAGCAGCTGTTTTCTGGGCCTAGCGTGTCGACCGTGGTCTTCAGCCGAGTAATCGGTAAGATCTCTCAGTTTCACGTTCGGGTGATATCGCAGATTATCGAATCTCCTCGCTCGTGTGCTCATTAATTCCAAAATCCTGGTGGATTCGGTATCTCTGTGCAAGTAGCGGTTTGCGACGTACCAAGGGGCATTGGTCGCGATACGGAGGCATTGATACTGTAATCGTTCGATTTTCAATAGATTGGTGTTACAGGTGTAACCCCAAGCCGTTGAAGCGTAGGTCAGTATTGGTACAACTATGGCGTTGATTAACCGCCCGATTAACCGCCGAACTTCGTTCGAATGCACAAATTACTGCGCCTGCCTATTAGACAGTTTAAACGACCTCTGGCTTGTTTCGCTTTCGCAACTGTAGTTTTGACGTACTGAGTACTTTAATGACAACTTCAATGACTTGTCAAGAATGACACCTAGGTACTTGGCCGTAGTGCTCCAGCAAATTTCTTCGCCGAAAATTTCCAACGGTTCCCCGGGTTGACATCGACGTTTTGTAAACAGCACCGCCTGACTTTTGTCGCCGTTAATGGAAATTTTCCATTTTTTTCCATTTACCATTCTTCCAGCTCGAGCAACGCCTCTTCCAGATACTTTCGTACCATCCGGGCGTTTACGCTGCGGGCTGCAATAGCGGTGTCGTCAGCGTACAAACTGAGCATTGTTTGTCTGCTTTTCGGCACATCCGATGTGTATATAGTGTATAGCAGCGGTGATAACACCGCCCCTTGCGGTACCCCGGCTTCCAAACCTCCTTGTGTCGATAGGTGTTGACCTATCTTGACGCGGAAAATTCGGTCGTCGAGGAAGCGTTTCACTAGACACACCAGTGAGCGGGAGTATCCGAATTCTGTCATTTTAAACAACAGACCCTTGTGCCAGACTCGGTCGAAAGCCTTACTGACATCCAGAAAAACCGCCCCCGTTGACTGGTTTCGATTGAAACCTTGGGTTACAAACTCCACCAGTCTGAGGACTTGAGTTTCGCAGGAATGTTCAGCTCGGAATCCGAACTGTTCGTCCGGAAGCACGGTGAGGGTTTCGGTTTCTTCCATCAACCTTTTTAGTATTACTCTTTCAGCTATTTTGCTCATAGAGGGGAGTAAACTTATCGGTCGATAATTTTGCGGGAATGCGAATTAAACGAGTTGAAACGCCGAAATCGATCTTAAAAAATTTTAACTTTATTTGCTACAATTATTGGATTGTTAAGTGATTACAATATTACGGCTAAAGATCTGAAAAAAAAGCTAAAACTAGAAAACTACAGAATAATGAATAATTATATTCCGCCGTGGGATCGACGAATCAGCGTTCTCACGGTGGTGTATTATTTCGGAGAGTTGGCTGAACCTGTTACTTAACTCCTCCGTCGTTAGATCGAAATCGAGGGAACAGCCTCTAGATTTCGAATTTCCTTTTCTGGGTTGTTGTCCGGCGATGTTTCTGAATTTCTGCGTTTGGCTCTCCTATACTAATATTGACCAATACTAATTATTGACCAAACATTTAAACGTCTTGAAATAATTGGTTCTGAAATTTCGTTTCTTGGTTTCAAGAACATTTTCAAGATCTTTGATCTTATCTAAATCAATAGGTTTTAGCTTAATTGGTTTTAACACTTAATTTCTGTTCACTTGGGTGTCAAATTTCACTTTTTGGCAAACTTATAGACTTAAATTCACTTTCAAAATTTTGATAGTTACGTAATTTCGCCAATGTTCGCTTCACAATTCGAACCAAGATTCAGAATAAATGTTCCCTCGATAGGCATGGTGTCTTCGTTAGGACCGCACTGTTGTTTCACTACGGTTTCTTCCGGGGTGATGATAATCCAATGGTTCCTTTCTAGTTTCTGAACTCTCAACTTGAGCATTTGGATGGGCAGTTGTCGACATGACGTAATGTTTTTTTGTCGAATCTCAGCAGTTGAACTTCGCAGGGTACGGATTTTGTGACTGTTAGCGATCCATATGGTTTGCATAAATAATCATTCGGGGTGACTTTTTCACATTCATTGTCGAAAAGTATATAGGATTGATCGTTCAGAATTAGATATGTGGCGCCCCTGCAGAGGCCCGCGCCTAGGCGGCGCAAACAGCTCTCCGTGGCCCGTCAAGTATTTGCCGTCCGGCTGAGACGTTAAAGGCCACGAGCGAGCTGACAGACGACTGACGCACGGATGCGGGACTTCACTTCGGTCTGAACCTTGAGCTCGACAGCACTACTCGCGACGGAGTCGTTTATAGAGACGATCCGCGAGGTTGGCGACGTCCTCCGAAGCCCACCGGCCGCTGACCGTTACGAAACGCTGAAGGCAACAATCCTGAGCCGCATGACCGATTTGGCCGACCTCCAATTGCACAAGCTGCTCACCGGGGTGGAATTGGGCGATAAGAAACCCTCCCAACTGCTCCGGAAGATGCCGTCACTGGCCAAAGGCGGCGTGGGAGATGACGTGATGTGAGTCAAGTGGCTGGACCTACTCCCGCCATCCACCAGGCGTATCTTCCGCCTGTTCAATGCAGTTCAATGCCGCCGGATACTCCATGCAAACCTCCCTGCACCTGGCCCGACGTCTCCGTGGGACGCCGCCGGCAACATTCCGAGAGAAAACCGCCTCCACGTCCGCGACCGGAAAACCAACATGCGATTCGTGGTCAACTCCGGCTCCGTAGTCTCCCTACTCCCCCGATCGGCCGTTCCAGGAAGATACCTACAGCAGGACGACCTACAGCCGCCGAAACCCAGGCCCCACTGGTCGAACTCCTCAAAGGGGCCACCGGAAAGAAAGCCAAGCTGACGGATGCAGCGTTCCGGCTCGCCAAGGAGACTCTTGCACATGCAGTCCGGGTCGCCTTCCTGGACCCATCAGCACCGCTCGCGCTCCGCACCGACGCCTCCAGCACCGTCATCGCCGCCGCCCTGGACCTTTAGCAATCCGACGGGTCCTGGACACCTCTGGGCTTCTTCTTGCGTAAGCTCTCACCGACCGAACAGCGCTACAGCGCTTACGAAAGGGAGCTGCTGGCCATCTTCGCCGCCATACGCCACTTCGTGAGAATCCAGGAGGGCAGGCCTTTCACGACATATACGGACCACCGTCCTCTCACGTTCGCGCTCAGCCAGCGAACGGACAAAGCTTCAACGAGATAACAGAGGCAACTGGAGTACACATCGCAGTTCGATACCGAGCTTCACTACATGCCCGGACCACAGAACGTCGTCGCCGACGCGCTCTCCCGGATCTGCGCTGTAGACGCCCCCGCACTCGATGCCGCCACCATCAGGTCAGCCCAACTGTCGGACGAGCAACTCCCGCTAACCCGCGTTCCGGACTACGAGAGGTAGAGATAGACGGCCACCGACTACAGGCTGTACCGACTGGCAACTTCTTCAGGCCATACCTGCCACTCAGACTCCGCAGGGTCGCCTTCAACTGCAGCCACGGTCTCTCCCATAAGAGCGGAAGGGCCACAGCCAACCGCCTCGCCGAGAGATTCTTCTGGCTAGGACTCCGCAAGGACGTGCTTCGCTGGGCCCGACAATGCCACCCATGTCAGGTCGCTAAGGTCCACAGGCACCGCGTCGAACAACGCACCGGATAGCAGGTTCGAACATATTCATATCGACCTAATTAAGCTTCCTCTGGTTCAAGGATACCAATACTGCCTGATCATCGTGGACCGGTACAGCCGCTGGCCCCAGGCACTTCCGCTGACAGATTAAACCGCCCTGTCAGTTGCGAGGGCTCTCCTCGAAGGATGGATCAGCACTTTCGGCACACCTCTGTCGATTACGTCCGACCAAGGAAGACAGTTCCAAGCCCACCTGTTCGCCCAACGTCGCACGCTACTGGGCGCGAATCACAAGTTTACCGCTCCGTACCACCCCCAATCAAACGGGATGGTGGAACGCCTACACAGAACGCTCAAGGCCGCGCTGATGTGCTGTCCGGATACCCCATGGCCGCAGGCGCTTCCGACAGTTCTCCTAGGCCTCCGCACCACCTTCAAGCCAGACCTTCAAGCATCACCAGCAGAGATGGTTTTCGGGACCGCCCTCCGCATCCCCAGAGAACTCCTAGCCTCTCAAGATGCCCCCACGGATCATGTGGATTTCGTTTCTAAGCTCCGCAAACTTTTCGGCTCCATCCGCCCAGTTCCGGCCTCTCGTCACTCCGAGCATCGGCCTTTCATATTCGGGGCCTGCACGTCCTGCTCGCACGTCTTCGCAAGCTAGACAGAATCCGCAGGCCCCTAGAGCCACTCTACACTGGACCGCACCGGGTGGTGAATCGCCTAAACGACAGGACATTCATCGTTAATGCCAACGGTACAGAAAAGGCTGTCTCCACGGACTGCCTCAAACCGGCCTACTCCGATCAACCAGGCGACACGGGAACCAGCACGGGCACCAGCGACGCCTTCGCCACCGCCAGCATCGTCCCTACCGCCAGCGACGCCTTCGCCGCCGCCAGCGACGTCTTCACCGCCACCGCCAGTTTCTTCACAACCCTTATTACGGCCTATCTTCGGGCACCCAGCAACGCCAAGAGCCGCCAAGAGATTCACGTTCTTCGTACCGCCCGCCTCCGGCGAACGTCACTGGGGAGGGAGTCCTGTGGCGCCCCTGCAGAGGCCCGCGCCTAGGCGGCGCAAACAGCTCCTCGTGGACCTTCAGGTATTCGCCGTCCGGCTGAGACGTTAAAGGCCACGAGCGAGCTGACAGACGACTGACGCACAGATGCGGGACTTCACTTCGGTCTGAACCTTGAGCTCGACAGCACGTGCTCGCGACGGAGTCGCACACCCGTTTGTAACCTTCCGATTTCTCTAAATCAATAAATTTCTATATGTGAGAGGGCGATCGGCTTATTATTTACGCGCTACCCCAATGCCCGTCTCCAAAGATATTTGGAATGGGGTAAGATAACTTTAAAGGACCTTTGTAAGGCTGTTGGTAAAGGAATAATATGATAATAATTATAAATTTCGGTTTCGACTATTGGGATTTCAAGGATGAAAATTATTTCTGAGCCCTTTGTATAGCTTTTAATTTCCATTACTTTTTCGAATAATAATACGTTTTCTGTTTTGGCTTAAAAAGGAAGTCTGTTGGTTTTCAAGCTTTTACCAATGAATTTAATTTCTTCTAATAATTCGTGAGATTCGATTATCGAATTGTGGAACGTGTTTAATTTTGAGAATGAAATGGCTACTTCTATTTTTTCTAAGACGTTGAAAATTAATTGATATACAGGGACAATTTGTGACATTATTGTTTCTGTTATGTAATACTGATGATCTAAATATGATTCGTTTATAATTTTTTCCAATTTCTCGATTCGATTCAAAAGAATTTGTTCGTTATGGGCCAATATGGTTGTGAAATTTTTGAAGGTATCTATTGATTTCTGCAAGATTGTGATTTGTTGTTCACTTATTGATTTAAATTTTAGTTGGGTTTTTGAAAGTTGAGCAATGGCTTTATCATACCTTTCGGCATCAGTTTGATCTAAATTTCCTGTCAAGGATCTAATAATTGAACCGTTCCATTTATTAATCCTCGTTTACTTCTGATACGTTTAGTGGGACTTGTTAGTTGGTTGAATTGGATTTCTATTTTATGTTCTAAATCTTGGACTAGATTGAGAAGATTTTGAAAATCCATTTTTGTTATGTTCGGGTTATCGTTATTGAAGATTGTAGTTAATAGTTTCCTATTGTTATTTTTTATTGAGGTGAACTGATCCGTCATTCTTGATATTTCGAAGATTTGTACAAAAGGCCAATAATCAATTTTTACTTGGGCATTACCTAATTTATAGGGTAATATTCCTGGATTATCATTTAGGTTGTGGAGGTTTGGGTAGGTTGGTCCGCCTGTACAAAGGTGGATGGATAACCTGTAACAAGGGGAGGTTGTTTTAATTCCTTTTTGTGGATAAATTCTTTTTTATTTTTGTTTTGTTTACTTGAAATTTCTACCTTGTTTCGATCTAAAATATTAGTTATTTCATAAGGATCAAGGAATTTATTGTCGTTTTTACTGCGGTATTGTGAATTTTGCTTATATACTATTTGTCCGATTACAAAGTCGTTATTTTCATCTCCCTTTGTATTACGTTTTGTCACTACCTTAGCTTTTTGGTCTTGTAATTTAGTTTTTACCATTTCATAAACATGTTCCAATTTTTTCCTATGATTTTCGGCATAATCTGAAAAAAAATTATTTGGGGGGAAAATTTCGTTTGGGTTTCTTGTGCCGGTATGGCCGTAAATTAATTCAAATGGGGTGTAGTTAGTTGAGCTGTGTATTGAGCTGTTATATACTAAAATCGCTTAATCTACAAGTTCTTCCTGATCGTTATTGGGGTATGTTTCTTTGAGTAATCTCAAATGCTCTATTAAAGTTGAATTAATCGTTAGACTATACTGTTGGATTCATGGTGTGCTACTGTTGTAAAGTGGGGTTTGATTTTATGTAAATTTAAGATTTCTTTGACTGTTTCGTTATTGAATTCTCTGCCATGATCAAGAATTATTTTTTCGGGTACGCCGAAAGTCGAGAAATATTTTATCAAAGCTTTACTTATGTGGATTGCCGTTTTTCCTTCCACACAATAGGCTTGGGCAAATTTTGAAAAGGAGTCTACAACAATCAAGTAACTTTTACGGTTATAATAAAATAGGTCAATATTAATTATTTAAAAGGGTTTAGACGCTGTTTCTTTTATTACTAAAGGGGCATAGGGCGGATGTCTGCCGTATTTTGCTCGCTGACAAGCTTCACATGAGTTTATATACTCTGATATGGTCTTTTTCATGTTTTTCCAGTAATAGTTTCTTTTTAACTTTTCGTATGTTTCGTCTATACCGCGATGGTTACTTTTCCCTTCGTGATTATATTTGATCAACATTATTTGTTCTTCTTTGTCTGTTATGGTATTGACTCTTTTTAAGCATCTAATCAATTTCGGTCCTTTTTCGGAGAATTTTTGTAAATATATTTTGTTGAACGCGTGGTATAATGAATCTGTATGAAAGTAGAGAAAGTAAATTCTTTTTGTAAGAGTATAATCTCTTAGGAATTCTAGAATCATTTCTTCGTTATTTTCTGCGTGAATTTTGACGTTAATTATTTTAGGTCTTCGTAGTTTTCTTGACTTACGACTAATTTAGGGTAGGGGTGTGGTGTAACTATGATTTGATTAGGCTTTTTATTTATTATTTCGTCTACTGTTTTTATTCCATCGTTTGTAGTTTCATTATAAGAGGCGTGTTGTGTTATCATGTCTGTTTCTTCTGGTTCTTTAGAGTCAGAAGGTTTAATTTGTATATAGGATATAATGTTAATTTTGTCATTGGTATTTTTACTTGTTGACGGTTCATCGGAAATTCTTTCATCGATAAGGTCGTTTAAAAGTTGGTCTAGTTCGTTGGGGTCTGTAATTTCTCCTGGGTTGTTTATTATGGATTCGTTTTCAAGTGCGTTAATGGTTATTCGTGATAAGGCGTCACAATTAGTATTTTGAGTTCCCTTTTTATATATAAACTTATAGTCAAATTCTTCTAAACGGAGTCGCCAACGGAGTAATTTAGAGTTTGGTTCCTTAAGGTTAAAAAGCCAAATGACAGGACGATGGTCACAATATATGGTGAAAGGTTTACCAAATAAGTAGGGTCGGAAAGTTTTGCAGGCCCACACTATCTCAAGTAATTCTCTTTCTATCGTACTATATTTCTGTTCTTATTCATTTAATGTTCTGGATGCGTAGGCGATTGGTCTATTAGAACCAACGGGTCCTTGCGAGAGTACGGCACCCAAGGCTACATTGGATGCATCAGTGGAGAGAACAAAGGGTTTAGAAAAATCGGAATATTGGAGTATAGGGGCGTTCATTAGTAATTCTTTACATGTGTTGAATGCTGAGATAAAATTTTGATCGTGAATTACTTTCGAATTCTTTTTTAAACAAAGTGTCAACGGTTTTGTAATGTTTTCGAAATCCTTTATGTACCTTCGGTAATATTCCACTAAACCGAGAAATTATTTTATCTCTCTCTGCGTTTTAGGTATGGGGAAATTTTTTACTGCCAAAATTTTATCCGGATTGGGCTTTACTCCTTGAGGTGTTATGATGTGTCCTAAGTATGCGACTTCTTTGCGTAAAAATTTACATTTTTCTAATTGAACTTTAAAATTTGATTTTCTTAAACGGTCAAAAACGGATTTTAGTCTTTCTACATGTTCTTGTAAGGACCTTGAGAAAACTACGATATCGTCAAGGTAAACTAAGCATGTTTCGTTATGAAATCCTCGTAAGATGTTGTCCATTACCCTTTGAAACGTTGAAGGTGAATTTTTTAAACCAAAAGGCATTCTTTTAAATTCTTAGTGGCCATTTTGTGTCAAAAAAGCTGTCTTGTGTATGTCGTCTTCGTGCATTTGGATTTGATGAAATCCGCTTGCGAGGTCGAGGGTGGTAAAATATTGGCTTTTGCCTAATTTGTCAAGAATTTCTGTTATGTTTGGTAGAGGATATTTGTCAGGTATTGTCTTTTTATTAAGTTTGCGGTAATCGATAACTAATCGAAATGTTCTTTTACCTGCTTTATTAGGGAGTTTTGGGACAATCCAAATGGGGGCTGAATAAGGGGAGTTCGATGGTCGTATTATTTCTTGAATTTGGGTTTTTACTTCTGCCTTATACACTTTCGGGTATCGGTATGTTTTGGTAAAAATGGGAGTGTCATCTGTAAGGTTTATTCGGTGTTTTATCTCGTTTGTGAATGATAAGGGTACTTTTTACAATAGAATAAGTCACGGTATTCAAAACACAATCTATTTATAGCACTTTTCTCTTCAGAGTTACAATGATTAAGGTCGATATTTTTTAAATTTTCTCTTAACAGTGTGTCGTGAGCGTCATCGAGTTCTTGGTCGGTTTCCATTTTGTCTACAAAGTTCATTTCACTAATATTTAGGGTTTCTACGTCTACTGGGCTTTTGAAAGATATTTTAATCGGTTTGGTATTAGAATTTGTTATGGTAGTGAATGCGAAATAATTTTCTACGTTTATAAGTGCTACGGGTGATTCAACAAGAGGGGCATATTTTTTATATTCCATTAATCCAATGCCCTTTTCTAATGTTACGGGAATTTTAACTAATGTCTGCGTTCTTGGAGGTATTATTAAGTTGTAAACTTCGAAGTTACAATTTTGTTTTTCGCGGGTTATTATGGTAGGTCGTTCTCACTTTGAAATATAACTGGAATTTTTACCTGGGGGGGTAGTTATAGTTTTCGAACTAAAATCTACTGAAGCTTGTAATTGGTTTAATAAATCAATACCAATCAATCCATCGTATTTATCACTGAATTTAAACAAATAGAATTTATGGATTTCTGGAACCTTAAAAATTTGGAAGATTGGGGTCTCTACGACTTCATCGTGATAACTGATATCGTGTGCTGATTGAATATAAAAATTTTCATTGTTAATCAATCCATTATAATGTTTGTAAGCCAATTCAGGTGTCATGAACTGCCTGACGTGAACTGCCTGTATCTATAAGGAAATTTGCCTTTAGTTCGGGGATGTAAATATATGGTAGATTGGATTTTAACAAATTTAGATTAATTATGTGGGGTTGGTTGGAAGGCTGGGTTGAAAAAAAAAATTGTGTTTCTTTCTCGTTATTTTGAAAATCTGGGAAATGATTAGGATTAGAAAAGTAGTCGGTTTCATTGGTCTCGGTCTCAAACGGATTCTCAAATTGTGGATTTATATCTTGTACGAATACTTCGTTCCTTTTTGTAAACCTTGTATTTCCCGAAGAAATGTCCATTGGTTCGGGTTGGAACTGCCTATAATTGGAGGACGGAGTGTTTCGGTTTTGATTATTAAATTGTCCACTTCTGTAATTCTGAGACAGCCAATTTGACGGGGGTCTTTGAGAAAATGGATTAGGATTTCCTCTGTATTGCATTGTTGTATTCTGGGAATTGGATCGTTTGAAATGGTTGAAATTGTTATTATTGAAATGGGGTTGATTTTGGAATGGCTGTGGAGGTGATTGAAACGGTGCTGGTTGGACCATTTGTGGGTTTGCTATTTGCAGTTGGGGTTGCTGCTGATATTGGCCTATGTTAGGGCGGTAATATTGGAGATTGGATCTGATAGGAGTTAATTTTTGGATGGGTTTATAAGGTTTATAATTCATGAAATTACCCTTGTTCTGGCTATACATGAAATTTTTCTCTTCTATCAAAAAGGACATTGCTGCTTCAAGACTGTCAGGATTACGCAACCTAATATTATTTTGCACTTGACCGGTTAAACCTCTGATGAAAGTTTTGAGAGCCAAATCATTAAAATTATTGATTTTGATCGCTTTTTCGGCTGGGGTATCGTTACTAGCATTTAAATTAGCTATGATCAAACTGCGCGCGTCTTGGCAGCGCATGCCAAAATTGTAAGGTGCTTCATTTCTTTTTGGACGTAAAACTATTAGATCTTGGACAAGACAATCGATATTTCTTTGGTCGCCACAACACTCTTTCTTTAATACTGTCCCATGTTCTCAATTCAGTTCTCGAACCTATTAGTATGAGAGCTCTACCAACTAATTTTCACATTAAAGCTCGCAATAGAAAAGTGTTTAATTGTGGATCAGTGTTACTATAAAACTGACCTATTAGATTATCGCAATTATCGATAAAAATATTTAGTGTATGTGGATTTCCATCATACTCGTGAATTGTATCGACATATAATTTAAGTAAATGATAGTTAGTTGCCATTATTTTAGGTTTTTGTACCTTTTTACTTTTCTTATTTTCTAATTTTATTGTTTCTTCAAATAGTGTTGCTAAATTATCTACGTCGTTATCGACGTTCATAAGACACTCGAAATTTATAGTTATTAATATTTAACTTAAGGATAGGTAAAATGGAATTTTTCGACTCACAGTAAAATGAATGTCTTCATGCTCTGCTTTCAACTGGATACGGGCGATGCTGGTCCCTCGGGCGATGTAGTCCCTTTGTCCTGGTTGAACAAGTCACAAAAATCCCAAAATTCTTCTGAGGTTCTGGGTGCAAACAAACCGTTAAAACGGACCGGTTACGCGATTTTTGTCGAACCGTTTTGCAATCCTACTGACTGCGCTTATTAAACGAGTTGAAACGCCGAAATCGTTTTTAAAAAATTTTAATTTTATTTGCTACAATTATTGGATTGTTAAGTGATTACAATATTACGGATAAAGATCAACTGGAAAAAAACTAAAACTAGAAAACTACAAAATAATGAAAAATCATATTCCGCCGTGTGATCGACGAATCAGCGTTCTCACGCTGGTGTATTATTTCGGAGAGTTGGCTGAACCTGTTACTTAACTTGCGTGATCCTTGTTTGGTTTCGGAATCATGATTACATCCGCTCGCCTCCACACCACGTGTAAGTGTTTTAGGTGGAGCATGGCGTTGATGATGGTAGTTAAAAATACTACCCCCTTCCGGGGAAGATTTTTCAACGCTCTGTTGGATATTTGATCGTGACCCGGCGCCTTCTTCGCTTTGACATTTTTGATAAATTCCCAGACCTCCTCGGAGAGGTGTGTGGGATAATCATGTCGTCGTCGCTAGGATGCATTTTCTCGATTGCATCCTCTACCTCCTCGACAAAGTCAAGGTCCTCGTCGTCATGTTCATTAAGTGAGTATTGGAGCTCCAGCGTCCGTTTGAACGCTTCGGCTTTGTCAGTATCACTAAACACAAGACTGTTGTGGCTGTGCAATGTTTGAGTGGGTTTGTGTCTGCCTTGCCTTAGAACTCTTTGGAGATTCCAAAGCCCCGGTTGTTCTATCCCACTGCTCACTGCGGTGCTCTTTAAGACCATCTTTGACTTGACGAGTTAGCAAATTTGCTAATCGTTTGTCCTCCTCTCTTCTCGTGCGATAAGCCTTTCGTCGTGGTCGGTTCTTTTCAAGAATAAGTCGTCTTAAATCCTCAGTCCTCGAACTTTCGTCCAAGGCCCGCTTGATAGCTGTTTCCAATCTGGAAACTGCTTCGTCAAGTTCGTCCGGTCTGTTGATTCTGGGTATTCCTCCGGTTTTTGTTCTAACGAGCTTTTGAACGAAGCCCAGTTGGTTTTTGTCGTTTTCCACTCGACGTTTGCGCACTCGCCCTCTCCTAGTATTAATTTGATCGGGTTCTGCGCTCCTCCACACTCGTAGAGAGAGGAGATGTCGTGTGGATAGGCAATATTTTTCAATATTGCCACGTCAAGAACGTCTGGGCGGCCCATCCCACTGTAGTGAGTCGGCTCCGGGGGTCCCACAACGAAGCAATTCGGATGAGTATCTGTATGCCTCGTAAGAGTGTTTCCTTTGGAGTTTGTCGTTCGACTATGCCATTCCGGAGATTTAGCGTTTAAATCGCCAATCAGAACGGTCAGTATTCTACCTTCTTCTTCAAAAAGATTGTTTAGATCTTCTTCGTACAGCCGGTCGTGTGGCCTAACATAGACAGAAGCAAACTTAACTGCGCCTCGTGAAGTATTCACTACTACGCAAGTGGCTTGTTATTGCTGGCAGAACCATTAGCGTGATTTCTTGGCATTTTGAGTTGGAAGAAGTCCTCCAAATTGACCGACCAAAAGGTTGATCTGATTCTGGACGCTCCGCAGTTGCTCGCGTAGGGCGGATATGTCCTGAATTTCGGCAGTTTGGATCGTTCTAACTGCGTTAGCAAAGGTGAGCTGGAGGCTCACCTGTGTTGCTGGTGCAGTTTTTAGAGCGATTTTCTTCGCTACCGGCATTTTGGGGCACCTACGAAAGTTTGCAGAATGCTGGCCAGCGCAATTTGCGCACGTAGCTTTCTGCTCCTTTAGGCGGTTTCACTCCTTGGCACTATGGCCTTCCCCGCAGCACACGCACTTCGTGTTCACGTTGCAGTGAGACTGCGCGTGGTGAAACCCTTGGCACCTGTAGCTTTGGGTAGGGCCGGGCAAAGACTTCTTTAGCTCAACGGTAACCGTGATGCCCGCGCAGTGCTTGATACCAAGTTTCAAGGGTTTTTTCGCGCTCTGCCTCCTCGTACAATTTCTTGTACTTGTCGGACTCGCTGGGCGAGTCCAGGTATTGCGCGCGAATGTCCTCCTGCATCGCGTCTTTGTGACTCGCGAGAGAAAAAAATTCAAATTTAAAAATCTTTTATTTATAACGTATAAACATAAATGTGGATGTTGTTTTATTCTAATGAACCATGTTATAGGAATTTACTTCCTTTTCAGGGGGTGTAGTGTTTTACAATTTTGTGGCAAATTTGTGTATGGGAGCAGGCTGAGGCCGCTTTGTTCCCGTTTAAAGGCCAGCCATTTGGAAAAGAGCATAAGGAAACCTCAGAAAAACCTATGTCCTGGCCTTGTACAATACTTATTGATGCAATTAGTAATTCGTTTTTTTTTGGTTTTTTGGGGTATTTTTTTTGGTGTTTTGATTTTTTTTTGTGTTTAAGGGTGGAATAGACAATGGATTTGTAGTCGAAAATAGGGCGAATAAAGGTTTTGTAGGTGTGGAGGAGTGTTTTAAGGTGGCATTTCCTTATTCTTCCCCTCAAAGCCTTGATGAGACCGGCTCGCTGTCGCACCCTGTTACGGGTGTCTTGGACGTCGGGCGTCCAACCCAGAGTACGATAAAATCGCACCCCTAGGTAGGTTACCGAGTCCTTGATAGTTAGCCAATCGCCTTAAAGTTTTAATCGGAAGAACCTAGGATTTGCGTGACGGTTGAGGGTTAAATTTGGGTGAGTAAAAAGGATTGTTTGGGTTTTATTAGGATTTAAGGAGATTCGCCATTTTTCGCACCATGAGGAAAATAGATTGAGTTGTTTTTTGTGGCCTTTTTTGTGAGGAATTCGGTTCTTTTGGAGGTGGTGAACAGGATGGTGTCGTCGGCGTAGAGTTGAATATGGGAGTTAGGGGAGTGAGGAGGGGGTACGTCGTAGGTGTAAATAAGGTATAGGAGGGTGGCAAGAATGGAGCCTTGGGGGACTCCGGTGATGGGGCGAAAAGGGTCGGTAATGTGGTTGCCCACTTTTACCCTTATAGTGCCCTTATATATGGAGGTAGGAATGGAGTAATTTGATGATGGGGAGGGGGAGATTTATTTGGGAAAGTTTTCTAACAAGTCCAGAATGCCAGACATGGTCGAAAGCTTTTTGGACGTCAAGGAGGATGGCGGAAGCGACATACCCTTGATTAAGGGCGCGGTTTGGAAATTTAAGAGGGAGTTTTGGGTGCTGTGGTGGGGTCGAAAACCGTTTTGGAAAGGAGGAATAATGTTTCGGGAGTCCAGGATTCCCAGATACGCTCCTTAAGCAGGCGCTCAAAGAGTTTCCCCAGGACATTTAGGAAGGCGATGGGTCTGTAGGAATTAGGGGTGGTGGGGTCCTTTCCGGGTTTCCGAATAAGGATGGTGTTGGAGGATTTCCAGAGGGTGGGGAAGTAAGAAAGGTTGAGGCAGTCGTTCATAAGGGTGGTTAGGTGTGGCATTATGGAATCAGGGAGGTTTTTTAGGGAGCGGCGGGATATTGAGTCGGGGCCAGGGGCGGAATTTTTTCCGAATTTGGAGCATTCGGAAATTTCAGCAACGGAAAAAGGTTCTATAAGGGTGTCGTTAGGTAGGGGAGGGGATAGGGGCGGAGAGGGTTCAAAAGGTTTTGGTTATAATGAAAAAATTTCGATTGAAATTGGGGTTGTTTTGAGGGGAAAAAGTTTCTTGGAGGTGGGTTTTGAAAGCGTCTGCTTTCTGTTCATTGGTGACGAGGAGATGGGAGTGGGTCTTGGATTTTTGTACAGTTAATACTTTGAATTTGTTTCAAAACCGAGCACCGTCCCGGTAATCGAGTCCACGTGTGAGATCAACCCACTGTTTTTCATTTAACTGATTTACCAAACGTCTTATCAGGGCGTTGTGGCGGTTCCACTCGGTTTTTAGAAAGGGGTCGTGGGTTCGTACGAATTAACGATAGATACGACGTTTTTGTCGAATAAGGGATAGGATGTGAGGGGGTAGGGGGTGGGCGGCGGTGTTAAGGGTGGTAAGAGGGGTAGAAATATCCGAGGCATCGGAGATTAGGGAATGTAGGTTCTCAGTAAGGGTTTCTATTTCGAAGGGGGTGGTGGGGGGTTGAAGAGGGGGTAGGTTTTGGGTTATGTGGTTTTGGAATTTCTTCCAGTCGGTTTTACGGTAATTTTTAAAGGTGATAAATTCGGAGTGAGGTTTTGGGGGGTAGAGGGTGGATTTTGCGAGTAAGGGTAGGTGGTCGGAAGTTATTGTGGGTCCAATGAAGCACTCATCCCCTACACATCCAGTGCACGTTTAAAAGGATTTAAAATATTACTAGAAAGTAATAATTACTTTAGAGTATATTTTGAAGTTATAGCTACGTTTCTGAAACAAAATATGACTACCGGAAAATTTAGTTATTTCTAAGTAACCGTAGACGTAAAAATGTAGTTTTTGTTACCAAATTCGCTACTCCGTAGTAACTGCAACTAACTGCGTATTTAAAATTTTCTTTAAAGTTGGAGTTTCTATTATATTTTACTTTAAAGAATATATTACTTAAAAGGGAACATTTGCAGTTTCCAATATAATGGAAGGGAGAAGCCATTTTAAATGGTATTGATGCACGGTGTTGATGCGTCTTACGATATTTGAATTGTGTGTTGATAACGTTAAAAATGAATTCAAATAATTCAAAGAAAATAAGCAAATGTTTTCGTCACTCCTCAACATTTTATCGAAAAGTTAAACGATTAAACAACAACGAGAGTTCTTCAAGTAAAAACGTACCTTCAGATATTTATCTACAAGTAGGTGTGTGTAATGTTGATGAAATCGATGAAGTTTTTTACGCGAATTGTACCGATGAAAGTGATGAACAAGACATTGAAGAAGAAATTGAATCCCAGGTTTCATTTGCTGAGAAATTTGCAAATTTATGTTTAGTTCATAAATTAACCCATAGTGCTGTTAATGACTTTCTTACTCTATTAAATGATAATGGATTGAAGCTGCCAAGCGATAGTAGAACCCTTCTCAAAACACCTTCAACGATAAATATGGTTTCAATGGGAAATGGACAGTTTTGGTACAACGGCATAAAAAATTGTTTGCAAGCATCGTTTTTTAGTTGTAAAGAATCGTTCAGCCAATTCTCTTGGATATTTAATATAGACGGATTACCTCCATTCAGAAGTTCACCACTTGAATTTTGGCCTATTCTTTTTAAAATCGAGGAAATTCCTAATTTGCAACCTATGGTAGTAGCAATTTATTGCGGTCCAACAAAACCACCTCTTCAGCTATTTTTAACTGCATTCGTTAAGGAACTAAAAGATTTGGTTAAATATGGCATCTTGATAAATGTCGAAATTAAAATTAAATACTTTGTTTGTGACACTCCTGCAAGATGTTTTATCAAAGGTTTGTATTATTATATTACATAATAACGCTATATAAAATAGTATTTAAATGTTTATATTTTTAGGGGTTGTAGGGTTTAATTCGACTTATGGTTGCATAAAATGTCAAACTGTTGGCGAGTTTGACAAAAATGGTAGGCACATGAGTTATCCGGATATTAATTGTCCTTTGAGGACAAATAAAAGTTTTCGTGAAAAGAGTGATGAGGATCATCACAAAGAAGATACACCACTATTAGATCTTTCTATAGATTTAGTTCAGGATATTATAATTGCAGACTCATTGCATTTAATTCATTTGGGTAATTTATTTATCTAAATATTGGTTAAATTAAATTAAAAGTAAAAATTTGTAAAATTTTGAATTTTTAGGAATCATGAGAAAATGCTTATATGGCTGGGTGAATGGAAATTATAATTTTCGAACTAAGCTAACATCATTTCAAATATCTCAACTGTCAAACAAATTGGAGGAATGCAATAGCACTAGGCCATCGGAGATCCATAGGAGCATACGATCGTTAAAACATTTAAAATTTTGGAAAGGTGTAGAATTTCGAACATTTCTTTTATATTTGGGTCCAGTGGTTTTACAACCATTTTTGTCACATGATGCCTATTTGAATTATCTCACTTTATTTTGCGCCTGTACGATAGTATCCTGTAATTCTTAAGGTGAGGCCAAACGAACGTATTTTTTTGAGTTGTGAGTCGCAGAATTTCGGTCGCAGAAATTCTGCCCAGCAGAAATTCTGTTGGGCTGCCAGACGAGCGCATTTTATTCAGTTGCTATCCAATGTTTATATCGTAGCGGGTGTTTGTGTCGTGCAATGGAACCGTTGAAAGTTTTGTGTATTTACGAAGCATATTTAGAAGACACAGAAGAAAATGCCAGAAAAAGAAGCTGGGTAAATCCACTCAATAGTGAAAGACTGATGCTTGGACAGTTCCACACCTTATATGAACGTTTATGTGCAAATCCAGATATATTTGAAAAGTACTAACATTTGCCCCTACATGTTTTTCAAGAATTATTACAACTTTTAGAACCTTTTATTACTAAATCAAACACAAACATGAGACTAGCCATCAGTCCAGAGGAAAGACTAATAATTACAATCAAGTAAGTTTTTGACATCTCTGGTAAAAAAGATAATCAGGGTCATCATCATTCTTATTCAAATTTTGGAGAAGAGATTCTTGAAATGGTGTCATGCTTTGGTTTTTATTTTATGTTCGAGATATGTTTTGTTGCGATGACACTGTCTGCTTTGATGTCGACGGCAGGTTCTGGTATACAGATGTTTGTATTGTTGCTGGCTGCGATGAAAGCGGTTGAGATAGAGCCTGTGTTGATGTCGACTCTAATAATTGTTCATCAATGTCTTCTTCATCGTTATTGTTACCAGTTAGATTACTGTCATTATCCGTGTTTTCAGGAGTAGCTATATTTGAAGACGAGTTCCTTGACTGTTTGGTTACTTTTAAAAACTGCAACAAATCAAAATAAGGAGATGACTTTTTCTTCTTCGCTGCACTACCACTTTTTTCTTCATTTTCTTTTTTCTTCTCACGCATATAATAGTCTCTTGCTGTTTTCCATTTCTTTTGCAGAAAGTTCACTGAAAAAAACAAAAATTATAACTGTTTATTATATAGCAATATTTTTATAACTGTATATTATTTTATATTTTATATTATATTTTATTTATTTATTTATTTATTTATTTTATTTATTTATTTTTTTTTTATTTAAAGTTTTTTTGTAATTAATTATATTAAAATATTTTCAGGTATCTTGCTAAAGGCATCGATTTAAATACGATCAGCGAAGATTTTTTAATTGGGCGTTCTACAGCAAGTGATATTATCAAGCAAACTTGTATACAAATTTGGAACGTACTTCAGCAACATGAAATGCCAGATCCAAATGAAGGTATCTGGAATACAAATGCCGAAATTTTTAATAAAAAAACTAATTTCCCGAATTGCGTTGGAGCTGTAGATGGTAAACACATCAGAATAAAATCACCTACACACAGTGGCTCAAATTATTATAATTTTAAGAAGTTCTTTTCCATTGAGTAGATAAACAAGGCCGGTTCTAGCATGGTCATAGGAAAAATATTGTGTTAGAGAGAGAGAGATATACCAATGTGTTAGAGAGAGAGAGAGAGACATACGTTGACGTATGTCACTCCGTTGACGTATGTCACTCTGTTGACGTACGTCACTCCGTTGACGTATGTCACTCCGTCTGTCACAACGTGATAGACAACTCTCATGACACATGACACATGTAAATAAATATGAGAAAAAAAGCGTACTTGCCTGGGGTTTGAACCTCGGTCGCTTGTGGCGGAGAGGCGAGTTCCTAAGAGCTAGACTGCGGAGGCGTCGTGTCAATATTGTTAAAAGTTGAGTATATAAAGTAGTCGGGGGGGCGGGTGAGGGTGGGGGATGCGGGGTCGGGAGGAAAATTTATCGGAAATTCCTGTATTTTCTTGTTTCTGTGTGTGTGTGTGTGTGGTGGGGAGGAACGAATTCTGTGTGGGAGGTGTTGGGCAAAAAGTCGTTAAAAATCTAATGGAAATTATAATTCTTATTTGCGTTTTATCAGTGTGAATTCGATATTTTTTTATCACAATTTCCTGTTTCCTTTCCTAATTAGGTTATTTTCTTATCTTAATTAATGCCAACAGGCAAACTTTTCTTTGATAAAATCCCTTATTTATAGAGGCGTTGCAGATTTTTCCATATTGTTTGAATCAAACTTCTGAACAGTACTGTGATTGTGTAGTTTTGTGTAAGAAAAGTAAGTAAATTATTTAAATATTAAAAAATAAATTTTAAATTATAAATCTTTTAGATGGATTTAAAAGAAATAAACAATGTTTCTCTTATAGAGGATAAACCAACAAAGAAAGTTACAGAATTATCGGTAAACATCCCATACCCAATTCTTAAAGCCAAAGTTATCACTTCAAAATTTGGAAAAGTGATTCTATTGGAACTATCAGATACTAAGGTGTTTCTGCCGATTAGAGTAACGAGCGTTTATGAAAAATACATTGACAACTTTGAAGAAGAAAAGTATTCCATTGTATTTCGAGGAGAAGTAGATGTAGGAAAGCCAAACAAGCTTTGTTCGTTTGAAATTATTCAAAACTAGGTATGTTATTTCTTTAAATTTAAATGAAAAATAATATTTTTTAAAAGTATTTTTTTAAAAGTAATATTTTTTTTAATTTTTAGCACCCCATCATCATCACTACATCATCGTTGTCCGGCTTCCTTCAACACCGATAAATTTTCGATCATCATCGTTGTCCGGCTTCCTTCAACACCGATAAATTTTCGATCATCATCGTCAACAACAACAACAGCGTCAAATTTTCGGTGAGCTGAGTTTTTTTGAAAATGAAAAAATTTAAGAGTTATCTAAGTGCAGTCGATGATTTTCTTAAAAATAATGATAATATCGACTCAGCAACTTGCATTAAATTAATTAATAAACATTTAAGAAAATGTAATCTTGCGATAAAGAAGTTTAAAATTAATGTAGGACAAAAACGTAATATATTTAATAAAATGAATCAATTAAAACGGCTGAGATGTTTACTAAAAACAAACTGCATAGGTTTGGGATACAAACGACGTTTTGGCTCTAGAAGAGTTAAATGGGAAGATATTAATGCAATTTTTAATAAAAGAATAAGAACTGGAGTTATTATCAATATAAAACATAAAGATATTTCAGCTTTTTTAAATGATTCATTTTATTTATTCAAAAACAAAATAACTAAAATTTTAAGTACAATGTCAATGTTAAAAGTTAACACAACTTTTTGTGGAGATTTTGTAAAAAAATCAAATGATGAAGAATTAATTGACAGAAAATATTTTACTACTCCAAATGCGACTATTGATTTAAGAACAAATTTGTTTCATTGGTTTAAGGAAAACGTGATTGATCATATTTTAAATAAATTGTCGGAATTTCAGGAAAAGGATAGTGGATGGGCTTTACTAGAAATAATTTTGTTAGAAATTGCTATTAATAAATTTGAGAGTGGTAATGGAGGTTCATCATACATCAAATTGCCCGATCAAATTATAAAGAAACGTGCTTGTGTCAATGTTAAAAATAACGATGAAGCGTGTTTCTTTTGGAGTGTAATAAGTGCTCTGTATCCTCCCAGAAATAATCAAGAATTCACTTATTCATATCCATATTATAGTAATGTTTTAAATACAGAAAATTTTGAACTTCCAATGAGAATTAATCAAATTTCAAAATTTGAAAAAATCAATAATATTTCGATTAATTTATACGCTTTAGAATTAAAACAAAGCAAAAGTAAAAAACAAACATTTTTCAATGTATCTCCTGTAAGGTTAACAAACAATAAATTGCAACGTCACGTTAATTTACTTATCATACAAAATAAATATTTCCCAAGTAAAGAGCATGATGATGATGATGATGATGATGATATTAATATTGAGAGTGATGAAAATGTTGAAATAAAATATCATTATGTATGGATAAAAAACCTGTCTAGACTTGTTTCAAAACAACTTTCTAAGCACGATCATAAAAAAATTATTTGCGATAGATGTCTAAATTATTTTTCAAACGTTGAAAAATTACAGAAACATTCAGTTTTGTGTACAGAAATTAATGAATACAAAATATCTTTTCCGAATTACGATTTTGTTAATTTTAGAAATTACGTATATAAACAAAAATGTCCTTTTGTGATTTATGCGGATTTTGAATCAGTACTACAAAAGTGTAATCAAGTGTCACAAAAAACTTTAAAATATCAAAAACATATAGCTTTTAGCGCTGGTTATTATTTTAAATGTACATACGACGATACTCTTTCATATTATAAAGGATATCGAGGGGAGGATTGCTTAGAATGGTTTTCCAATGAAATGTCTAAAATTGGTAAATTTATAGAATCGAAAATGAAAGACGTCAAGCCTATGACAGGTTTCCCTAAAAATAAAGCAGAGGCAACACATTGCCACATTTGCGAAAAACCGTTTAGTTCCTCGGATACCATTGTCCTCGATCACGATCACTTCACTTCTGAATTTAGAGGTTTCAGTCACTCAATATGCAACCTTCAGTTCAAAAAGCTTTTTGTTTGTCCCGTTTTGTTCCATAATTTCTCCAATTATGATTGTCATCTAATCATTAAAGAAATATGTCGAAAAGGAAGAATAAATGTACTTCCAGTTAATAAAGAGAAATATATTTCCTTTACATTGAAGGAGAATAAAAGAAGAATTAAATTTAGATTTATAGATTCATACAAATTTATGAGTGCTAGTCTTGATGAGTTAGTTTCACTATTGTGTAAAGATAATTTTAACATTTTAAATAAAGAATCTCAACATTTAGATAAAGAACAAATTAAATTGTTGACTAATAAAGGCATATTTCCTTATGATTACATTGATAGCATCGAGAAATTGAATAAAACCAAATTACCATCTATTGAATGTTTTTATAACAGATTAAACGATGAAGGAATTAGCGAAGAAAAATATCAACATGCCTTAAATGTGTGGGAAATGTTTAATATAAAGTCTTTAGGAGAATACAGTGATTTGTACATGAAAACCGACATTATCCTTTTAGCTGAAGTTATGGAAAATTTTAGACATACAACTTTTGAAATTTTCGAGTTGGAACCAATTTGGTATATTACAATGCCTTCGTACACGTGGGATTGTATGCTGAAATACACAAAATGTAACCTTCAACTTTTAAAAGATGTAGATATGATTCTTTTTATTGAAAAAGCAATTCGTGGAGGGGTTTCGATGTGCAGTAATCGGTATTCAGAAGCAAACAATAAATATTTGTCTAATTATAATCCTTCAAAACCTACAAAAAGTCTGCTATATTTAGATATTAACAATCTTTACGGCTTCGCCATGACTGAACCTTTACCTTACGATGGATTTCAATGGTTAGAGTCATTTGACGATTTTAATGTCTCATCTATTCCTGACGATTCTCCAATAGGTTACATATTACAAGTAGATTTAGAATACCCACAAATTTTACATGATTCCCACAAAGATTTTCCATTTTGTCCTGAACATCGTATACCTCCAGGATCTAAATTACCTAAATTAATGACGACATTATTCGATAAAAAAGAATATACATTGCATTACAGAAGTTTAAAACAAGCTTTAAAACACGGATTGATTTTGAAAAAAATTCATAAAATACTACAATTTAATCAATCCAGATGGTTGAAGCCATATATCGATTTAAACTCTAATTTAAGAATTGCTGCAACTAATGATTTCAAACGAAATCAATTAAAGCTAGCAAATAATGCAATATATGGTAAAACGCTCGAAGACATTAGACGACATCGTGTGGTAACACTTGTAAATAGTTATGAAGGGAGGTACGGAGCAAAAAATTTAATTTCTAGTCCCCGTTTTCGAAGTAGAACTATTTTTGATGATGATTTAATGGCTATCGAGTTACGAAAAACTGAGATCATTTTTAATAAACCGTTATACATAGGTATGGCTATACTAGACATTTCCAAAACATGTATGTATGACTTTCATTATGATTTTATGTTACCGAATGTAGGAGTCGAAAAATGTAAAATTATGTACACAGATACTGACAGTTTTATTTATGAAATAACAGACAAAGACGTTTATCAGGATATTATAAAACCCTACATTACAAAATTTGATACGTCTGATTACCCTAAAGATAACCCTTACGGAATTCCTTTAGTCAATAAAAAAGTTCCAGGTTTAATGAAAGATGAGGGAAAAGGAGAGCCTCTTACTCATTTTGTGGGATTAAGATCTAAAATGTATGCATATAAATTTCACGTTCCTTTAGACCAAAAATAAATGTATGAAAAATTAAGTAACTGTGAAAAAGAACTTGGAGTTACCAAAAAGTCAAAAGGAGTAAAAACTTCAGTGGTAAAAAATAAAATAACCTTTGATGATTATGTAAAATGTTTAAAAGAACATACTGAAAAGGTGGTAACTCAACGTTCGATTCGTTCTTATGCTCATAATATTTATTCTATAGAACAACAAAAAATCGGATTAAGTCATGATGATGACAAACGAAAATTACTATCTTCATCATTTGATACTTTACCTTGGGGTCATTATAAAATTGTGTAATTTTTTTTTTGTTTTAGATAATGATTCTGACACTTCAAGATATGTGTATAAAAAAAGTTTGTAAAAATATCAATTCTATTAATGATTTTCTTAATGAAAATTTATTACCTCTTCCGTTAATGGAAAAAGTCTTGATGAAATATAGTAAGTTTAGATGGAATTTTTTGGTAAAAAATGCCTATGAAAATTATGATGAGGATACGGATCTTTTGCGTCTTGAAAATTTAAACCATTTTAGTTTTTGCTTTCCAAAATATATACCTAATTATTTGCGCGATGTTATGATTACAAAAGAAGATTGGAGTACTGAATATAATTTACGAAGATATTGCGTTTGGGTTCATAAATATTATGTAAAAAACTTCAATTTAACTTTTTGTCAAGATTGTTTTCGAGAATTTGAACGAATTTTTAAAAAAGTTAATATAAATTGTAAACTTGATGTTGTTAGAGATCATCATCATAATGTTTGTGAAACTGACGATTTAACAGTTTTTTATACTAGAAATACTATGTGGTGTCAAAATAAATTTAATGAAATACTTTTTAGTTTATATAGTTATAAACGATGCATTGAAAGGCTACATAATAATGAAGGAATGCAAAGGTTTATTAATGATAGTGATAGTGATGATGATGATGATTTTATTTAATAAAAACAAATTTTTATGGTTTTATTGTTTTATTTTACAAATACAAATCCTGAATAACAATATGTTTATAATAATAAATAAACTCTCTAAGAGCAGTATGAAATAAATTATCGTTTAATATATTACAAAATTCAGATATAGCATTTATCATACCAAAAGTATTATTTGCCTTAAAATAATTTATAACATTTCTGTAGAAGGAATTAAAGTTAACATTTTTTAACATAGTTAATTTAAAACAAATCAAATTTTCGTTAAGTTCAAGAATCTGTCTGACATCATACTCATGTATATAAAAAGTGGTGAAAAATTTTTCTATTTTTAAAAACTTTACATTATCTAAAAAGATTTGAGTGACCGTAGTATAATCACTGTATTGAAATGTAAGTCTGTCGTTACTTCCATGTTGTGTTGTAGGAGATTCATTGGAGAAAAAGTCAGTGAGCTGATGGCGAAGCAAATCGATGAAGTCATTCCATTCAAGCATATTAAAAGAAACTCTTTGGAAATCACGATTCTTAAAAATAACTGCAGGATCGAACATTCGAGCTGGACTTAGACCGCAACATATTTCATAACCGTTTTCCAATTGATATACGGTTTCGAGTAAATAAAACCGTTCATCTTTTGCAGCATTCTCACATTTATCCACATTTCTGTCTATTTCGGCGTTATAGGTTTCAAGATCGATGTAATTATTTGACTGATTATCATTGTCGAAAATCACTTCAACTTCTACACTATCATCACTACTGCAGTGCCCACTATCGTCTTCACAATTCATTTTCGTATTACTAACCCACCACCTAATTATCAGCAATTTATATGTGCTTCTACATGCTGTGATTGGTAGAAATAAACTGTTTTTTCATTGGTTCATAAAAATTTTTATTTTCAATATCAACGTTTTCTACCCAACTGTTATATTTTTTATCGAGTCCAAGCCATTTAACGTACATTTTTTTACCTTTTCGCCTTAATACTTTTTCCACTAAGTAAATGTCGGGATTTGAAGTTTTTTGTAGCTCTTCTTCGTAAAACGCCCCACTTATAGGATTTTTATTCATATCCTCTAAAAGATACGTTACGGGATTTGTAATTTTAACTTTTGTAATTTTAAAGAGTTCCGTCGTCCAGTTCGGTGTATATCCTTTTTCAAAAACATGTTTCGCTTTTGATATGCGTACAATATCGCCAACCTTGAGCTTTCTAGGTCCAAAAATTTTCAAATGACTATATGCACGATTTAAAATCATTTTTTCGTTGGTTTTATCGACTTTAGCGGGTTTGTATCCGATCGTCCGATGTTTCGTATTATTATATTCCTTGGTAATTTCAGGTAATTCATCGATCCACTTATATTTACCTACTAAACTAAAGTATTTGTACAATTTCGTTTTCAAAGTTCTTATAACTCTCTCGGCAATAGCAGCTTTTTTTATAGTAAAAGTACTATAATGAGTAATTTTATACTTTTTAATTAAATTTTGAAATTTTGCATTGTAAAATTCCTTTCCTTGATCGGTTTGAAGATTTTTTGGATGTCTTCTTGTTGATGATAAAATATTCGCAAAATTTTTCGTTATTTCATCACCAGTTTTCGTTTTTAGAGCACGAGTCCAAAGAAATTTCGAAAAACAATCTATAACAACCATAATATATTTAAATCCTTTGTTTTCGCGGCTGTAAAGACCCATTTCAGCAAGATCCATTTGCCATAGATCATCAATACCTTTAATAATAGTACGACGACGTGGATAGTTCTTTCTCGCAGGTTTGTGGAGTTCATTAATCAATTGAATCTTTTCCTTAGATGGTTGCATTTCTTGTTTTATTTATAACGTTTAAATCTTGATCGATTTTATTTATGCTGCGCGATAAATGTGCAACTTCATCCAACAAATGTGCAAAGTTCTTATTTAACAATGAGGTTTTGTCGTGGATTTGATTTTCCAAATTACTTTTCATTATTTTCAAGTCAACGGTGAACTGTGTTTTTGTGGTTGTTATACAACTATCTACATAATTCTTGTTTGTTAAATGATTATCATCAATAGGCAGACCTACTATAATTTCATCAATTTCACTACAATAATTGGTAATACTAGTAAGGTCTGTTTTCAGTTGTTCCAAATAATTGGTAATATTAGTAATGTCTGTTTTCACTTGTTCCAATTTATTTTCAAATGTATTTCTTAATTTATTTTCAACTTTACTTAATTGGTCGAACGTATTGTTCTTATTATCACTAAGAGCACTCGAGTGACGTCCAAACTTATCGAGGGACATTATGTAAATGAATAAAAAAATTATTCGGACGTAGTTGGATGGGGCATTAGACTGTTCACATCTTTTTCGATTTGACTAACAGAGAGCGCTAACTGTTTAAACTGTTCTATATGATTTTTCAAATCGTCGGTAAACTGTTTTTTTATATTTAATACACGATTATCTACATATCTCTTGGTTTGCCTAGGATTTTTTAAAAGAATTTTATCAATTTCACTCACTTTCTTGTCAATATTGAAAATATCCATATTCACTTGTTTAAGTATATCTTCAACTGAATTTCTTATTTTATTTTCAAAATGACGTCCAAACTTATCGAGTGACATTGTGTAAATGAATAAATTATTCCTAGTATATGATATTAGCTTCTCGAAGTTCATTTATGATTGCTATAATTTCATGATCATTGGAAGTATTTCCGGCGTCCTTGGAAGCAATTAAAAGTTTAAGACGTTCGCATAACTCGTTCGGATCATCCCAATAAATATATTCCATTGGTGCATTATTGTAGGTTAATTCCATACCCTTACCGGATTCCATAGGAGCATTATTGTAGGATAATTCCATACCCTTACCGGTATGCGGTTGCTTAGGAAACAATGGTCTTATAATACGCCTATATTTTATTCTTTGCGTTCCCTTCATACGACCTATCGAATCCTTATGAGCATTTGTTAATTTCAATATATTCTGATAATTTTTCAAATCATCGGAATTGTAGTTTTCAGGTTTAGAGTAGAATATGAGTTCATACAGTCCTGGTGTACCTCTAAATTGATATCCTTCTGTCTTAATATAATTAAATTTTTGATCAAAATCAATATATTTATCGCCCAGTATCCATTTTGAGGAGCCAGCATCATAAACGGGACCGTAGATATCGTCAATATCTCTATGTTTCTTCCAATAATCTAAAATATATCGATGAGCCATAATAGGATATTGCTCTAAATATTCGTTTAATGCTTCTTCAGAAACGCTTTCATTACTAGTATCACCATAATCATCATCTTCAGACCGAGGTTCATCATCATTCTCATTGCTTCCTGCAATATCTAGAAGCTGTTGAAATTTTGGTTGTGGTGGTGGTGGCGGCGACGGCGATGTCGATAGTTTAGGTGGGTTTAATTGCAATGGAGGTTCTTCTTCTTTAAATTCCTCCTTTTTAACTAGATCACTATTTGTTTTTTTAATTTTACGTAGAGGTTCTATTAGCGGTTTAAACAATTTATTTAAAGATTCATCTTCTTCACTTCTACCCAGTTTTAATGCTAAATATTTTTTACGAATCGATCGTTTAAGCGTTGCAATTTTTCGCTTTCGAGCAGCGAACACGTCTTTTTCATCGTCCATCGCAAGTTGAAGTACGCATAAATAATAGATAGTTAAACTTTTATATACTCGTCAAATCCACGACGATATCTTCCATTGTTTAAATCAAAATCCTTTACGATTACTAACATTCCAAATTTGCTACTATTCCAACACTCGGAACACATCAATTTAAAAGTTTCAAAATTTATATCTGGAGACACATGTTCGTCGAATGCGTGTTTTAGATTTACTTCATCCTGCCTAAACAACACAATCATATTACAATTATCTCGAATTAATTGTTTGGGAATTTTCGAATACGTTTGACATAGATACACAGCGTCTATATCCTTATGTCGACACATTGAAAAATATTCTCGTATTTTTTGTTGACTATCACACGATACATCATCGAATATAAATATAGAATTAGGTTTTGCTTCACCGGGGCTGATAATTTCTTCGTTTTCTTTAAACGGAAAGTATCCTATTCCTTTAATGCCGCTCAAAACCTCCTTTAATAGTTGATATTTCGGTTGGTATAAGGACTTTGAGTATACATATACATTTTTAAATTTAGCTCCGTTCGGGTTGTAAAGAAGAGCCATCATTGCATTTGTCTTACCACATCCACTGGGACCACATATTATGGCGCGAAAAGAATGCGGTAATAATTTACCATGTTTACTAGATTTTGACGTCTCAGATAAAAAATCATAATTATCGACGTCTAATCTTTGCTCTTGCCGAATTACTTTCATTATGTAACGTTGATCTTTTATGTTTCGCCTTTATATATATATATATATATATATATATATATATATATATATATATATATATATATATACAGAAACGCTAATATATTCATTTACAATGTTAATTGCTCAAGGTGAGGGTGTATTGAATACTCTTATTGATAAATTACCGTTTGAATTGCAGATACCCGGATACCAATTCTGCGGGCCGGAAACAAAACTACAAAAACGTTTGCAACGTGGAGACAAAGGTATTAATCCGTTGGACGCCGCCTGTAAACGTCATGATATCGCTTACGACCAACACAAAACATTAGAAGAAAGACATAAAGCAGATTTGGAGTTGGAAAACGTCGCTTGGGATCGAGTTAAATCGAAAGACGCTAAATTTGGTGAAAGGGCTGCTGCTTTACTCGTAACTACAGGCATGAAAACGAAACGTAAGCTAGGCATGGGATGCTCATTTAAACGTCATGTTGTCGGAAAGGTACAGAAATCATTGAAAAAAAATCCCTCGTCGAACATGAAACAAACGATAGCTACAGCGTTAAAAGCGGCAAGAATGGCCGTTAAGCAGGCAGGCGGTAAGAAGAAAATTAAAATTCCACGTATTATACCTATAGAAAAATCTGGAGGATTTCTACCTTTGATACCATTATTTGCTGGTTTAAGTGCTCTTGGATCTTTAGCGGGCGGTGCAAGCGCAATCGCTAAAACTGTCATCGATAGCAAAAATGCTCAAAAGAAACTCGAAGAAGATCAACGTCACAACAAAAAAATGGAACAAATCGGAAAAGGTCTTTATTTGAGACGCAATGCGAAAGGTGGATTAGGACTATATTTAAAAAAACAAAAAAATTTTCAATAAAGCTACCCAATAGACCGTTAACAAATATCGATTTATCGAAATATGTTAAAACGTTAAAAATACCAAATTTTCGCGGCGTTTTTATGCGGGATACTTTACCATCCAAGTGTAGGAGAAACGAAACGGCAATTTTGAATTTAGACATTGCAAAAAATTCCGGTACTCATTGGGTGGCGTACAGAAAGATAAACGATAATGTCGAATATTTTGATTCATTCGGTAATCTGAAACCACCGCGAGAACTAGTTCGATATTTAGGTGATAAAGTGAAAATTTACTACAATAACGATCAATTTCAACAATATAATCAAATCAATTGTGGTCATTTATGTTTAAAATTTTTATACGATGGAGGCAATTTTGGCATATAGAGATGGTAAGAAGACGTTGGAAAGTTTTACGAAAGAAGAACTGAAAGCATTTCCCATCAACTATCTCATCGAGTATGTCAAACCATGGGAGCTCTTGGATGTGTGGCATAGATTACCTAAGGAGTATCAATACAATTTTAATTTACGAATTCGATTGCCGTGTTTCGTTCATTATAATAGACCAGACGAACGAACTCACTTCGATGGTCCCGCTAGCGCTCAAGCAGATTGTCATGCATGTAATTATTATTTAAAAAATGTTTCTAATAAAATTCATTAAAACTAATGGTACATCTTTAATTACATCAGTCATGTCTCGGCTATTGAACTTGTCGACTACTACCTCCGAATTTTCATTTACACCTCAAACTCCTATCGTATTAGACCCTAATAAATCCTATTATTTAAGTGTATTAGGGTTTCATTCTTACAATTCTATACCTAATATAGATGGAGAAAAATTTTACTATTATGACGATGAAAATGGCCTAGAATTAATGAGCTTCCAGATACCAACTGGTTGTTATGAAATTACCGACATCGAAGAATACATAAAAAAAGAATTGGGTATTGCAACCAATGAAATAATAGATTTTTCATTGAAACCCAACAACAATACCCTGAAATGTGAAATATTCAGCAACAAGATTGATGTTGATTTCATGAGAGAAGATAGTCTCGGTAATATTTTAGGGTTTTCCAAGCGCGTGCTCAATCGAGGAGAGTTACATACATCAGATCTACCCGTAAATATTATAAAAGTTACGAGTTTACATTTTGATTGTAACATTACCGAAGGAGCTTTCTTTGGAGATAGACCTGTCCACACCATACACGAGTTTCCTATTAGTGTAGACCCTGGATACGCAATTATAGAACGTCCTACAAACCCTCTATATTTACCCGTAAGCAACACCAGAGAAATAACCAACATCACCGTTTCGATACTCGATCAAAATAGAAAACCGGTTAATTTTCGTGGAGAGCGTAGTACCTTACATTTGGAATTACAAGAACGCTAAATGGGGTTACTTATTATAAATAAAAGCCCCTTAACAAAAGACATATCAGTTCCATTAAGACAACGAAGCCAACAGCTCACTAAGGCTAATAAATTGTTCCTTATATCTATCGGTCTGAAACTTAAGAAACCATGAATATCGATTTCGATTTGTACAAAAAACCGAGATTCGACGAAAGCGTACGCAGAGAGGAGTACCGATCGTACACTCCGTACGTAAAATCGTTCAATAATAGTGACATTGTGGAATTTATTATTAATCAAGCTGATGGGTTTTTCGCTTTAAACGAAACCTTATTGGAAATAAAAGGAAAATTGATTGTACAGGGTGATGGTGATATACAGTTGGCTCCAAATTATGGTGCTTTTCTATTTGACACTTGCGTTTACAGTCTTTGCTCGAAGGAAGTAGAAGTGGTTCGAGATCCTGGTATTGTAAGCACCGTTCGCGCGTTAACTTGCTACGCGCCCGAAAATAGTAGATTTATGAGTATCGGAGGATGGAATTTCCCTTCTACACCTATTCTATATGCAAAGGAAAGAATGTTCAGTTTATTGATACCATTGAAGCATATATTCAATATTTTCAATGATTACACAACAATCGTTTATGGAAGACAAACTTTTCGTTTTGTTCGATCACGAAATGACAATGACTGCATAATAATTAAAGAAAAGCCGGGAACACATACTACAGCAAGCTTAAAAATAGACAATATGGAATTAAAGATTAAACATATATTTCCGAATGATGAAATTAAAATTAAACTGATGAAACCGATCAATAACGATACACCTATACTCGTTCCATTCAGAAAATGGGAACTAAACGAATTGCCATCGTTAACGACATTATCGAAACGAGAAATTTGGGCGGTAAAGACTAGTGCATCAGTGGAACGCCCACGATTCATTATAGTTTGCTTCCAAGTCGATCGTCGAAATAAGCTGACTGGCGACCCGACGCTTTTCGATCCTATTGACATTTCCAGCATCAGAGTGACTTTGAACGGTGAATATTGGCCGAACGAAAGAATGCAATTAGACTTTGGAAAAGATGATTATACAACGGCTCATTACAACTACTCACAATTCTATCCCAGTTACTCAAACAGCAATGAAAAGCACCCTCTTCTGAATTATGATGAATTCAAAAACCAATCGTTATTTGTTATCGATTGTTCGAAACAAGAAGAGACCATGAAATCTTCCACTGTTGACGTTAAATTAGAAATGGAAGCAGATGTTGGATTTCCTGCTAATACACGGGCTTATTGTATTATAGTGCACGACGCCCTCTTCGAATATCATCCGCTTAGTGAAGTTATAAAAAACATAATTTAAACTGTTATTACTTTAGTCTTCATCATGAGAGTGGCCGTAGTTGATATTCAAGGGTTCTACGTTGACGGCATCTTCCTCCCGAAGGAGATGGCCATTCAAATTGGATACAAAGTACATTATAGTTTATTCAAATCACCTAAACCGTTTAATGAACTAAGTGCAAAAGATAAAAAAACTACTGTGTATTTAGAGAAGAATCTTCACGGAATAAAATACTCTTGTGGAGATATTGAGTGCACCGAAATTAATAATATTTTAAAGAATTATCTTTTATACTCTGTCGATGTAATTTATGTAAGAGGGGAACAAAAAGCAGAGTTTCTATTGAAAAAATGTCATGTTTTCGGAGTGTTTCCCAAAATTGTCGATGTAGCTAAATTTGATGGAACTCCTCAAGACACTGGTAATTTCTCTCGAGGACTCGTATCCTGTTTAAATCACCAAGGAGATGGAATGTGTGCATTAAAAAATATCTTACAACTTCATCAATGGCTAATAAATGTAGTGTTATTATTGTAATAAACGAAAATAAGTATATATTTTTTTATTTACTACGCCTATGTATCATTCTAATTATAGCGTATACTATTGCTGATACAAACTCGTTATCTCACACAAGCGCGTCCGCCGCAGCTAATTTTGCAATATCAAATAAATGCAATAAATTTGCAATATCGAACAACAATGATTACATCTATACATATATATGAGTAAAGTTAATAAAAAAGAACAGTATCAAAATGAATTTGAATGAATACGAACGCACATTTTATAAAAAATTACGTTTATTAGAAGAAGAAAAAGAAAATTTGGAAAAGCTTTGGGATAACATATTTAAAAAGCGAAAATTACCAAGGGCGACACCACCGTTGAGACAAATTCAACCTAAAACTATACAAAATGAACAGCACCATCAACAGCAGCAGCAGCAGCAACAGCAGCAGCAGCAGCAGCAGCAGCAGCAGCAGCAGCGGGGTTAATAAAATTAATGATTTAATAACGATGAATTGTATAATATTAGCATCGATATTAATTTTAATATTGAAAATTATAGTTAAAATTGTAAAACGAAAATTTCAATCTTCCTGTAATATAATTCTTGATGAATCTTATATGTTTCTATGACTTGTTCTAACTTGTTTGCTTTTTCTAATTATAAACCTATTTACTAACGTATTTTTAGTTAGTAATACATTATACTCCGAAGATAACGCTAGTTTTGAGAATTAATTGCATTTGTTGATAATTTAAAAGCCGACGAAGTTTAAAAATGGATGCTCTTATAGTACTGTCAGCAATTTTTAATAACACCCTATATACAAATGTGCCAAATGGAACTGAGGAAGCGATGATTTGTTTTGAAAAATGTGACACATGGTTTGAAATGAATAATACAGTTATCAACGGATTGGAGGTGTTCTTCTTACAATTGCCGATAATGAAAGGTTATGTTAATTACAAACTTAAACTTTCAGATTTTGATAAAAGTGTAAAAGAAGTGCATGGAGTAGATGTAATAGATGAATTTTTGGATGAAGAATATAGTAAATATTTTGTATGTATATTTTTTTGTGCTATATTTTTATTATTAGTTGTTGCTACTGTTGTATGTCTTGATAGTATAACAAGACTTGTACATTGGGTATACAGAAAATGGTTCTAAAATATTTAATAAAAGTTTCAATACATTATTGTTATTTATCCTGCGAACCCGTCAACTTTGAATACGCCAATTTTATCTCGAGTTGGTAGTATGCGATAAGACTGTAAAAATGCGCTTAATCGAAACTAGAGAGATAGGCGTGGTTATACTACGAAAGTATGATCGGCGAACGAAAAGATTCTTTGCGGGTTCAGTGGCAGCTGTTATAAAATAAAAGGTCAAAAATTGTAAAAAAAACTTTATTATTAAAAACTCCTACGTTCACGTATATAGTTTTATATATATACAGGGTTGGGCAAAAGTCCGGAATAAAATTATTATCTGTTAAACCAGTAATTTAAACAAAAAACGCTGAAACACGTAAATTGATTTTATATTGTACGGATTTGTTGCCAATAAAATGATTTTTTTTTCTTCAACCCCTTAGTTGCAACCCTACCCAACTTTATTTTTTCAAATGCAAAGGTATGTCGTGTGTATGGTCATTGAAAAGCCCGTGAAAAATGGAATCTAAAACATACCTTTTTTTTTATTTTTCTCATGTTGTTATTTGGAAATGAGCAAAAAATTCTTTTAAAAACAAATATGTTACAAATACTTTTTTAGTGGTATCGACGTGTGAATTAAGGCTTACTCTACTTAACAGGCTCCAAGGCAATGGTAAAACCTAATATCGGTAGCCTATCTTTAATTCTGAATGAACTTTTATTAAAAGCAGGCGAGCCTGGTCAGGCAGCACACCAAATTTTATTGATTTACCGTTTAAAACTGATAAGGCAATTTAGCATCGACATTCGTTGAAATTTATGTTTTAAGAAAAAACAAAAACATAAAATGGGTTTAAATCTAAGCCATTGTTGATCAGTGAACTTCAAAAAGGTGGTGCATTTTTGTATAAGTTTTTTTTTACCAAAGGTTCGCCTGTTTTTATTAAAAAGTCATTCAGAATTAAAGATATGCTATCGATATTACGTTTTACCAATGCCTGGGAGCCTGTCAAATATATGGTGAAGGGCATTTTCAACATTGCTACGTCGATAGCACTAAAAAGGTATTTGTAACTTTTTTGTTTTTAAAAGAAATTTTTGCTCATTTCCAAATAACAACATGAGAAAAATAAAAAAAAAGGTATGTTTTAGATTCCATTTTTCACGGGCTTTTCAATGACCCAACACACGACATACCTTTGCATTTGAAAAAATAAAGTTGGGTAGGGTTGCAACTAAGGGGTTGAAGAAAAAAAAATCATTTTATTGGCAACAAATCCGTCCAATATAAAATTAATTTACGTGTTTCAGCGTTTTTTGTTTAAATTACTGGTTCAAAAGATAATAATTTTATTCCGGACTTTTGCCCAACTCTGTATATATATATATATATATATATATATATATATATATATATATATATATATACAGGGTGACCCAGGGTCGCGTTAAAGTCCCATAACTTTTTACCTAATTGAGATATCGACTTGATTTTTTTTTCAAAAGGTAGGTACAATAATACTGCGTATTATTAAAATAGTTTCGTCTATATACAGGGTGGCTTAGTATTAGAAATTCACTAAAGTTACCTTTTTTTTAATGGAACCCCCTGTATATTATAACATTTTTGAATTCTTTAGTGAATTTTAGTGTGACTTTATGTACCATACATTGTACCTAAAACCAATCGTTTAGTGGTAATTCGACATTTTAGAAAAAAGTAGAGGTTTGAAAAAAAATGAATATTGCCGCTTTTGTAAAACTTAGAAGGCCGTGACTCTGGGTTATTAGTAAACATGAAATGTACTACTGTGTGACAGGGATTCAGAATTGAATACTGTTTGTGTTCTTAGATATCGATACGCCAATTTACAAAATTTCAATTAAAGGTAACTTGATTTTTTTAAATGAAACTACCTACTTTTTTGTACACCATCTTGTAGGAAATTTTATTGCCTTTCTAACGATATAATATTGTCAATATTTTTACCTGCTAGTTTTCTCTTAATTCCGGAATTTCTTATAATTCGCGGTAATTTAGTAGTATTCGCGGTAGTTAGCTGTTGTTGGCCTAACACTATAGACATTGTCCTTAACAAATCGCCATAGGAAAAAGTCAATTGGTGTCAAATCGCGGGAACGGGCAGGCCAACAACAGCTAACGACATGAAGATCCGGATAAGAGACGCTTTTCGATCAATTGATTAAAACATGCTAACGCGCTTTAAAAATTAGTTTTTAAGAAGACCTAATCGAACATAATAGCAATATCTTTGAGCATCTACTGTAAGAAAAATTATTGTGCTATCAAAAAAAACTGTTCTTTACATTATTCCTTGTACATTATCATTATCTCCCTATAATCAAATAAATTGTAGTTGATTGATTGATCAGTATACTTTTTTTATAACTCACTATCTTTTATAAAATTTTTGTTTTATTTTAATTTAATTTACTATATTGAGCCACTTTGAACAGTACTATTGAAAATTGAAAATTACCGCGAATTATAAGAAATTCCGGAATTAAGAGAAAACTAGCAGGTAAAAATATTGACAATGTTATATCGTTAGAAAGGCAATAAAATTTCCTACAAGATGGTGTACAAAAAAGTAGGTAGTTTCATTTAAAAAAATCAAGTTACCTTTAATTGAAATTTTGTAAATTTGCTTATCGATATCTAAGAACACAAACAGTATTCAATTCTGAATCCATGTCACACAGTAGTACATTTCATGTTTACTAATAACCCAGAGTCACGACCTCCTAAGTTTTACAAAAGCGGCAATATTCATTTTTTTTCAAACCTCTACTTTTTTCGAAAATGTCGAATTACCACTAAACGATTGGTTTTAGGTACAATGTATGGTACACAAAGTCACACTAAAATTCACTAAAGAATTCAAAAATGTTATAATATACAGGGGGTTCCATTAAAAAAAAGGTAACTTTAGTGAATTTCTAATACTAAGCCACCCTGTATATAGACGAAACTATTTTAATAATACGCAGTATTATTGTACCTACCTTTTGAAAAAAAAATCAAGTCGATATCTCAATTAGGTAAAAAGTTATGGGACTTTAACGCGACCCTGGGTCACCCTGTATATTGTGGAGGCTACGGGCGGCGACGGTGGATGCTGCGGGCGGCGACGGTGGTTGCTGTGGGCGGCGACGGTGGAGGCTGCGGGCGGCTTACTCCGCCTCCGGGAACTATTGTGGACGATGTCGTCACGATGTTGTGGAGGCTACGGGCGGCGACGGTGGAGGCTGCGGGCGGCTTACTCCGCCTCTGGGTACTGTGGTGGACGATGTCGTCACGATGTTGTGGAGGCTACGGGCGGCGACGGTGGAGCGTTCGTTTTGGAGGCTATGGGCGGTAATGGTGGAGCGTTCATCTGTAAGGAAAAAACAGAACTAAAACATCTCAAGTCCGATGTGGAAAAATTTCAATTCGAAGATACACGATCTTCGAATTGAAATAATTCTACATCAAACTCAAGATTTTTTTAGTTCTGTTTTCTGCTTACATGATTCTGGAAGGTCGGCGTCGGTGGATCTGTAATTGAAAAAAAAATCTAAAATTATTTAAAATAATTTTATATATATTTTTTACCATACCTGTGGGAGGGAAAGCGATCGTTGTTGGGGAGGTGATGAGGCGACGTGAGAGGGGAGATGTTGGGTAGGCCTATCTGTAAATAAAAAAAATATTAAAAAAAATTTAAATTAAAAAAAAAACCAACCTCACTACCCAACAAGTGATGAAGGGCTCTGCCGCTTCAGTCTCCACCGTATAAAAAATTCTATGCCTTAGGACTGATCCTAGGGCATTGAATTGTTCCGGCGGCGGAGTCTTCTCCCCCAACTCCGCCCTAACAGCGACTATGTTTAGATGCTGTAATAAAAAAGTAAAAATAAAAAATAAAAAAATTAAAAAAAATTACTTACACTAAACTGGGTCGCCTCCACCGCCTCCCTCACCATCGCCGTTGCTAGCGCTTTCACCGTTATTTCCAACGGCGATGGTTCTTCAGTATGGTGTTCCATTTTTCTAAAAAAAAAAAAACATCCAAAATTTATCCACTAAACTAACAATAAGTATCTTACCTTTTTTTCATTATCAAAACGGATTTGAAACTGGGCTCTGTTCCAATTTACCACTTTTTATAACATTCATTTCCCCACTCACTTTTACATTACTTTTCCTTTTATCATGAAAGGAAATCCTGAAAAATATTCCCATGCGATAGTATAAGATAAAACCAAGAAAAATCTCGCTAATTAAAAAAAGGAAGTTGTTAATTTATTAGGTATGATAAAAATAAATATAGAAAAATAAGGTTCAATTGATATTACAAAATCAAATTCTGTGTTGGTAGATAAAAAAATATTCAACGTTCACTTATATATAGATATAATTTTAGTTAACAAAGTTTGTAATTGTTCCAATAGACTGTCTTCTGGGCAGGGTATTCCGAAAAGATTCCAATTGAATTGTCCCGCATCGACTACTTTCCGTGTATATTCGCTATATTTGTAATATGTATTTTTAAGGAAAAAGTAAATATACCCATCCGTATAGCGAAATACCGATCTAATACCCTTAGGTATACCCGGAAAAAGGTCACTAATCGCTCCACGAGTGATAATATTTCCATTCTCTTCGTTAAATTCAACAAATTTGTCATCATCATACCAGAGATACGTTTGACCGCTATTCGTTTGAAACAAAGCATTTACTTTAGTAGGATTGAAAGTAAATGAAAAATTATTTTGTATATTTAAATTTGGAAACGATGCCTCGTAGTACATAGACGAAAAAAATGTCGCCAAGTCCCCTTTAGAGTTTTGATAAACGTGAGTAATGTTCTTCGATTTTAATTTGTGTGGAAGATAATCGTCGAATAATTCAGGCGTCTTCGGAATAGTCATATCGTTTAAATCGAATTTCCATAAAAATGATTCAAATCCAACGTACATTCGATAATTCGGAAATTGGTATGATGTAGCAAGAAACATGAAATCAGGAAACTTAATAGAACAAAAATTTTTCACCGGTGTCTTAGACAATGGTTTATTAATCGGTTTTTGAGTTGGCGATTTTTGAGGGGGTTTCGTACTCGTCGTCGTCGTCGTCGTCGTCGTTGGATTGTTCGATGGTGGTTTGGGTATTGGTGCATATTGATATTTTCTACCGTACAATGCTTCCATTCCCAATTTATCATCTTCGTCAAAGGTTACTTTCTCTTGATACCAATCAAACATAATCGAACTTTGAATGGAACTATGACCCAAGCCTAAAGCATGACCAATCTCGTGTGCCAGCACCGCTAAGAAACTTGTTTGGCCTTCTGGAGTCGTTTCATTACCCCAATACCAATTTTCACTATCGTCAATATGAATTTCGATACATTCATTTGGTTTTTCGGGGGGAAAATATGCGTGCGCTAAAACTTTACCGGGGCCATCAAATAGTTGATGACACATTGATTTACCTTGACAATCAGAACGAAAATAATGTTTCTTTTTAACTACCGTTATGGTAATATCCGGTTTTGTTGGCTTCGGTTTTCTAACATTAGTAAACTTTAAATTTGATATTCCTTCCCACATATCGAAAGCCTGTTTAGCGGTGGATAAATATAAGTTGTTTTGTAAACCGGCTTGGGGAAAATACCATATTATGTTTAATTTTTGCCATTTGGAATGTTTCATATAGTTATGTTCTCCTTGACTACATCGTGGTTTGTGCATCCATCGTAGAGTTTCTTTATTAGGTAATCCGTCTACCGGAAGATTGTATTTTTCTTGGAACGAGATTAAAGCCGTTTCCAAATCAATAATAGCATTATCAGTTTTATTTATGTACCCGAAATGTTGCAAAAATTTTTTAGCATATTCCTCATCGCTAGTAGTTATCGTTGCTGTCGATGCAGCGATGAAAACCAACAATACTCTAAACATTTTCGATACTAATTTAAAATCAAACTTTACACAGAATTTATAACCCCACATCCCCCACCCTCACCCGCCCCCCCGACTACTTTATATACTCAACTTTTAACAATATTGACACGACGCCTCCGCAGTCTAGCTCTTAGGAACTCGCCTCTCCGCCACAAGCGACCGAGGTTCAAACCCCAGGCAAGTACGCTTTTTTTCTCATATTTATTTACATGTGTCATGTGTCATGAGAGTTGTCTATCACGTTGTGACAGACGGAGTGACATACGTCAACGGAGTGACGTACGTCAACAGAGTGACATACGTCAACGGAGTGACATACGTCAACGTATGTCTCTCTCTCTCTCTAACACATTGGTATATCTCTCTCTCTCTAACACACTATTTTTCCTATGACCATGCTAGAACCGGCCTTGTTTATCTACTCCATTGTGCTGATGACTGTGGCGGATGCAAACTGTTGTTTTACAACAATTAATGTTGATGATTATGGGAAAGAATCGGATAACTACGTTTTTATGAAGTCTGAATTAGGTAAAAAGTTTTTCAGAAACGATTTAAATTTACCGGAAGACAGAAGTTTACCCAATTATAAAGAACCCCCAACCTTTTGTTTTTGTTGGAGATGAGGCGTTTGGCTTACATAGGAATATGATGCGTCCATATCCAAACAGAAACCTCGACAAACACAAACGTATTTTCAATTATCGTCTTAGTAGAGCACGGCGATGTGTGGAATGTGCTTTTGGCATATTAACAAATAAATGGAGGGTACTTCATTCACCAATCCAAGTTAACCCTGACTTTGCACTACACATAGTTAAAGCTACACGCATTTTGCACAATTTCGTGCGACGAAGAGTTGGGGCTAACTTTGACGACGAGTTTGTAAAGTGTCTTCTACGATCTACTCGACCACTTCCAATCAGAAGAAGGGCGTCGAATCCTGCCTCCGGAGAGAGGCACCAGAGATTTTTTTCGGAGAGAGGCACTAGCCACCAGAGATTTTTTTAAAAATTACTTTGTCAGTGAAGTAGGAGCGTTGCCCTGGCAAGAGAGAATAAATTCTGTGTTCTGATATTTTACTAGTAATTAGTGATACTGTTAATACAAGTCGTAATAAAATATATTGTCATTATCAATTTTGTATCAATAAAAATATGGTAATAAGTAAGAAGGTACTTACTTTTGTTATTTTGGTCTTTGTTGGTCAAATTATTTCAGTCCTCGAAACAATTCTCGGCGACCTCTTGCCATGCCCTCTGTTTTTAAAACTTGTCACTATATGCTTTATCTGATAAATTCCATAGACATGGCCGTTGTTCAATTTCGATTATCATTTTTTCTGTGTCCAGCATTTTGCGAGCAAAATACGTGTCCACTCTCACGCAATATGTGTGCCTGACTGAGGCTTTCCTTATTCCTTGGTACCCTCGCCGTCGGTACTTAATTCGGTCGGAATTTATGTCAGTGAGTCGGCAGACAACTCATTTTGCGTCGTCGTGTGAATTAAGTATGACTTTCCTATGAAACCGAATGCAGCAGAAATTACGCGACCGAAATTCTGCGACTCAAAACTCAAAAAAATACGTTCGTTTGGCCTCACCCTTATTTAGAACACATTGATACAGCAGAACAACTATTTCTTGATTACATTAATCAATTTAAAAAAATCTATGGTAGAGACGAAATAAGCAGTAACGTTCATAATCTGTCATATAGTCAATGATGTAAAAAAATTTGGAGCCCTACCGGAAATCAGTTCTTATCCTTTCGAAAACTATCTTGGACAGTTAAAATCGTTGGTTCGTACCGGTCACAAACCACTTCCACAAATTGCTAAACGTGTCACTGAAATGTCCAAATTTAATTGTTTTGTTAAAGAAAAATCAAAACATTCAATTCTTTTAAATGAAATTCATACACCTGGTCCTATTAAATTATTTAAAACTGTTTCAATTTCAGATAATTACAAAATATCATCTGATGAAAAGAATAAATGGTGTTTAACTTTAAGTAACGAAATAATTTGTATGTCAAATGCCAATTTTATAGGCAAAGAAGTTCTTATTAATGGCATATCATTAAAAAACAAACAAGATTTTTTTGATTTACCATTGAAATCATCGTATTTAAATATTTACAAATCTGACGGAAAACTTACCTCTTTTACTAAATCATACAAACTAAGTGAAATAAAATGTAAATTGTTACATATCAAAAATAATAATGAATTTATATTTTTTCCATTACTTCATACTCTTAGTTGTAATTAATTTTTAAATATTTCCTGTAATAAATATTTATTTAATGTAAAAAAATGCTGATAGTTTTCAATTTACAAGATAATTTTATAAATGTAGTTAAATAAAAGTTGAATACATTGTTTATTTTATGTAATGTAATTATGTAAGTATGTTAGTAAGTATGTTAAGTATGTTAAGTATGTTAAGTATGGTAAGTAATGTAAGTAATGTAAGTATGTTAATGTAATTATTTATCCATATCGACTAATACCCTAATTTCTTCCTCGGCTACTTCTTCTCTCTGGTTCTCCTCTGTTGCTTCTTTTCTCTGGTCTTCCTCAATGTCTCCTAATAACAAGTATCTAAAAAATAGAAAAAGTAAATTTCATAAATGTGTCAATAAAAAAACAACCTTTTTCCTTAAACTCCTCTTTTTTGCATGTTTGAGAATGCAATCCTTGAAAATATTACAATTTTTCTCCCTCGTATGACGGTTGTCAGCAGCCAATAGAACTGTAAATATCACATCTAAAATTCCTTGTAAATTTTGAAATGAATGTTTTCCATTCGGTTTTCCTCTGCTTACTCCTGTCCAGGAATAATTTTCAAGTACTTGAGGAAAAAATAAGTAATGCGCTATTTTGTAAGCTATTTTTACGTTATCCTCCTGCCCACTGTTCCCACCAATTTTACATAGCGTTTCAATCTAAAACAAAATATATTATTTAGTCGATAAAACGCACTCTTATTGTATGTACGTCATAGTTACAATTTAACTTACCAAGTGTTGTTTATAGCTTTCATCGAAGCGAATTTGATCTTCAAGCAAATCAATTTGCTCTTTGGTTTTTAAGGGAAACGAAAATAATTCCTCCCTCTCAGTAGTTTTTTTGTTATTTATATTTGTTTGCCCAACGTTATTTATCTTTTTATTTATTTCGTCAAGATAAACCATTATCTTGGCCATATTAGTTTTGAGATCATTTTGCATTTTTTCAATTTGTTGAAAAATCTCGTTCTTAAAAATGGTAAATTCTAAATTTCTATAGTTATCAGCAGGACTAGTATCTAAAATTTTGGCTATTGTTATTATTGTTCAACATCCAAATGTATAAAAATTGATTATTGAAACAAGATATAATACTCACTTTCATTGTAGGGATAATCAACTAACATCACATCAGCTTTAGTTATGTTCGAAAAAAGGCTGTAAATAAATCAGGTCTATGAAGGTGGTTGTGAGGCAAACTAAATAAGAATATACTTACTCTTCTTCAGCATCAGTGTCTGCACACTCTGTTAATTGCTTCTCTAATTTGAGTCCTTCTTCAAACGAATTTATTTTATTAATTTTCAGAACGCATGGAAATTGTTCCCACGTTTCTTCTGGCTTTGTGGAAGCGTCGCATCTTAATTTTTTCCTCTCGGAATGTCGCAAATCCTGCGGCCAAAAAAGTACCTCATTTTTAACCCACTGGTGTGGAACTAGAGTGAAATAAACTCCTCTTTTTTCTTTAGTACAGACTAACTTTAAAAAATGCATTGTCACCAAACCAGATCTAAAAAATAAGAAACCACAACCATAATCTGCCACCGCTATTTACTACAACTACCTACTACTTATTACCTTACAATGTTTAATCAATATAATAAGTTATAAATAACAAAATAACTTACCTTTCTTTTCGTGACCGTTGGCGACCGTTATAATCGAAATCGAACAAGTTTTCAAATTCAAAACTGACACTGATGACAACTTCACACTTCATTTCAATCTTCAATATTCTTCTTTTTTAAATTAATTTTAAACATCTGAGGTTATTCGCTTACCCTATACAGGCTATACCCCAATTTAAATATTTTTAACGGAAATTCCACGTAATTACTACTATTAAAGTGTCTCAAAATTTTTCACTTTTAAGTAAGGGTAACTTTGTTGTAGAAATTTAAAGTTATATTGACTCTCTAATAAGTAATCATTACTTTAAAGTTGCGTAAAGTAGGAACCGTTACTACAAAGTCATTTGTTCGAATATTCGCCATATTTTACAGTATAAAGTCCCGGCCATATTGTTAATGCTTGTTAATTCAATTTTTCTTTCAATTTTTTCTACATTTCCAGGCTGATTAAACTGATTAAGGCGTTTGACTATAATATAATAGTAATAAATAGAAGAGATAATTTATAAAAAAAGGTTTTTTATTTTTTTTTTATTTTTTTTTGTTTTTCTTAATTGATATAAAACCAATTTCTGGACGGGCGCTTTTATTTTATAGAATTAACATGACAGTCTTTATCATTAAACTGAGATTCGTTTTAATTTTTAATAACGGGAAACGTTTAAAATCATGTAGCAATAATTTCTAGATTAGTATAAACGCGTTTATAAATGGCTATCCTTGTTTCTGTACTGACAAACCATTTTTGTAAAGTGAAAGAGTTAGTATAGTATAGCGGTATGGTAATTGCTAAAAAAAAAAGAAAGAGAGAAAATCGGAAAGAAGGATTCATCGCAGTTACTTTAAAGTAATATTTACGGAAATTCAACGTTGTCGTCACGGAACTACGTGGTTGCCACCTTGTAGTTATTTAAGTAAATATGTAGTAAAAATTAAGTTAAAAATCTTCCCCATTTTGGTTGCATTTACGTGAAGGTGTAGTTATTAAGTAGTAATCGTCTAATGTAACTATGACTTCAAAGTTGACTTGTTCGTCGCAATTACGTATCCGTTACTAAAATTGCTATTTGGGATAGAAGGTTTCCGTTCCGGTTGGAAATTGTATCACCGAACTGGGTGTGGCGGGAGTTTAGGACGCCTAGGAGAATAGCGCGGGGAAGGGAGGCAAAGTACTGGAATAGGGGTAGGGGGAGAATATTGGAAGGGTGGTTGTAAAAGGAAATAACGGTTGTAATGGTATTACCTTGTCGGATGTCAATTGCTAAGCAGTCCAGGTTATCTAGGGGTGGGGGTAGGAGGTGAGGGTAGGCCGGGATTCCGTGTCTCACTAGGATAGCGTTACCTCGGCAAGAATTGTTTTTAGGGGTGTGGAAAGTTTGATAACCTGTGAATGTGGGGGGGAGACGAGTAAGGGTGTCGATTAGGGATAGGAAAGAGGGTTGATGTTGGGTTAGGAGCGATTTTAGGAGTGCTCTTTTGCAGGTGAGGCACGCGCAATTGACAGTTCCGATTGTACTTTCCATTACAGGATAGGGGCGAAGGAGAAGTAGGCTAAATTGCCACTTCCTGTTACTATACAGGAGTGGCCGAAAAGGATCGGGATGATTGAGCCGATTGTTTTAATAATCAGCTCGCGGTTATTAGGAAGGATATTCTTGAGGAGGGTGGTGGTTATTTGGATTGTAAGTTTTACTTCGGTGGTGAGTTCATAGGGGGAAACGGGTTTGGGGGGGCGAACTGGGGCGACTTGTTCGGGGATTTCTGGGACTTTTTGTTCTCGGGACATTTAGTAGAATAGGCGGGGTGGTCGCCCTGGCAATTGGGGCATTTGGGGGTTTGGATTTTGGGGCAGGAGGTTTTTTTGTGGTTTTCACCACAGGAAGGGCAGGTAATTTTGTTGTAGCATTCGCTAGCGGAATGACCGTTTTGCGAACACTGGGTGCAGAATTTCGGGATAGGGGGGATAGGGTTGGTGTTAGAGGGTTCGACGGGGCGGATTTGGGCATCGAGAACTATGCCTTGGGTAACCGCTCGGGTATAATGAGTCTCCGACTCAGTTATAACCCTTACGAGTCTGGTAGGGAGGTTGGTTTATTTGGAGATAATTCTCCAGAATTTTTTGAAAGGGATTTCCTGATCTTTCAAGGCGGATTGAAATTCTTCGTCGGTAACGTCGGTGTCGATGTTTTTTACAACGAAGGAGAAGGTGGGTTTAGTGGGGGGTTTGAGGGTAGCGTTTCCGCTAGGGGAGGGGCTGGATAGGGGGATGAGGATGATGTTATTGTCACCGGTGCGGTGACGAAGGGTGGTTTGGATAGAATCTAGGGATTTGCGGGAGGTGGTTTTTAGGAGGGCGGTTTGCTTAAAGTTGGCCTTTAGGTAGTAGATTTCGTTTAAATGGAGTTCGTTGGTATTAAGTAGTAGGAAAAGTTCTTTTTGGGAGCGGTATTTTTGAGGTAAATTTCGGATGTTTATGGAGGTGAGGGGTGGTTGTTGAGGGGTAGGGGTTGGGGTAGGTGCTTGTGACATTGGTGAAAATAAAGGAGGGGGTGAGGTGATTAGGGAGGTAGAAGAAGAAATAAAAGAGGCGGAGGAGGAAGAGGGTATTTTGGAGGGTAAGGGGGTAGTTTCGTGGGGTTAGTTGGGTTGGTTTGGGTCCGTTGTCGGGTGGTAGTCGGAGATTGGACAATGGAGGAAAATGATTTAGTTTTGGGAATAGGGGGTTTGGGAATATTTTTTTGGGGGCATTTTGTTAAAAGTTGGGGTTGAATCCCGTGTGGGTGGTCAATGGGTTCTTTTAGGTGTGTGTGGTTAATTTGATTAGGGGAGGACTTCGGAATACTTATTTACTGGTAAAACTGGGTAGCTGGAAGCTTATCGGTATTTGTTTGCTCGCGCAGTCACAGATTCTCGGCTTTCCTTTGCTCACGGTTTCACTTGGGTTGTTTCACTGGTGACACGTCGACACTCGCTATGATACTGCTGCTGGAAATTTTTGGTGCTGACTCGCGAGAGTGAGTGATGCGGTATTTATGCACTTTCGGCGCATTGCGGTAGGCTCCGCCCACCGTGCTGCGCCGTGGCTCCCCCGGCTAGAGAGGGCCAGGTATCTCTAATTTATATTGATTGGAAAAAAAGCTAAACACAAAAAAAAGTCATAAAATTTGGTAAAATCTGAATAACATTAACATCAACTAAATATTCTACATTAAATTTTTCTAACTATAAATACTTTATTGGTAATTATAAAGAAATTGGTAATTTTTGATTTGAAAACATCAATCAATTCTATCCATTCATCAGAAAAATCGAATGAAATCTTCTGGTTTTTATTGAAGTGTTACAGCAGGTGTTAAACTTACGTTGGAGAAAACTTCACCATCACCACTACTGAGCTGCATATTCATTATTACTACTCGGGTTAAGATCAAACTCTCAATTTATAGCCTAATTCCTCCCACCAAAATAGTCTTCTCAATTAACAGGAATAAACAAGATAACCACATTAAAACAAGTTACAAGTTAAACAAGTTATCAACGAAACAAATCCTTAATTCTCATACAACATCAGAATTTTGAATCCAACTGTTATTTTTTTCACTGAGACCTAACCATTTAACGAGCATTTTACCATTTTTTCTACCTTTTCAACTAGATAAATGTCAGGATTAAATGTTTTTTGCAATTCTTCCTCATATAAACCTCCACTAATATCCTCGCTCGATTTGAGCTAGCATTAGCTCATTATGTTTTTGGAGGTGTTTCCTTTTGCGCTCTGCCTCCTCGTACAATTTCTTGTACTTGTCGGACTCGCTGGGCGAGTCCAGGTATTGCGCGCGAATGTCCTCCTGCATCGCATCGTGGGGGCTCGCCATATTAGCACTAATAAGTGCTAATTTAGCTAACGTAAATTTCACAGTGCTGAAAAGCACAGTGAAAAACCTGTTTTCTATTTAACCTTGTTTCTATTTAGGAACACTAGTCGCTGCTCCTAACTTACGGTGATTACAGACCGACTACTCACAACACGTTCACTCGCTGCCACTCGCTGACTCCTGTGTCTGAGATGTGACTCGCTAGAGCGAGTGCTGTGTTGTCGGGGGTTGTTCGGGTTCGGAATCATTTTACAGCTTAAGCTGTTTTGTTTCAAATTCATCAATTTATATACCTTAAATGCTTCTATTTAGGAATCAAGCTAGGGACAAGATACCTCGACCGTAGCTCGATGTGTACTGTTCGCGAGAGCGAGTGACGCTGTATTTATAGGCGCGGTGAGGGAGGCTCCGCCAACCGCTGCAACGTCACTCCCCCCGGCTAGAACGGTCCAGGTATGTTCGATTTTATTGAAAAAATAAAACAAAACAAAATAACAATCTTCTTTGTTCAATCACAAACTTGGAGTTCGTCTCGAGGAGGTGGTGCTGGACGGATGTAGTTTGCGTGGACGACAGTTTCACCACCGTTTCGGAGGATGACGTAGGTGTTGTCTCCTAGCACTTGTTCGACGGTGTCCGGTCCCACCCAGGTCTGTCCAAAATTATGTCGGTTGAAGTTCCTGGTCAGAACCAAATCGCCGCATTGAAATTGCCTCGTCGGAGGTTGATTCGCTGGGTACAGGTTTCGGGCGTAGGTGGTCGCTCTCGCCCTGGCTCTTTCGATTCTTGCTTTCCTTGCTTTCCTTGCTTCGATGCTTCTCTCGGTGGCTAACTCCTCTTCTGGACGTCGTAGTTCGTACCCTAGGAGCATTTGGCAGGGAGTCTCTTTCGACGAGCCCGATGCTCGTGTACGGATGGAGAAAATTACTTCGGGCAGCACACTTTCCCACTGATTTTCCGCTTTATGTTAATACCGCCTAATGGCGGGCGCGCAATCCCTTCTTAATTTCCTGTATCCGACGTTCGACAGGATATGCTTGTTGGTGGAAAATTGGGCTGAACTGGACGTTGATGTTGTTTTTATCAGCGAAACGCTCCCATAGCCCTACGTGGAAATGACGCTCGTTGTCGGTGATTATAGTTGTTGGGTAGCCCCACCGGTTCAGAACTTCTTCTCGAAGGAAATTCACGACTTGACGGCTCTTGGATGAACGAGTACACCTGTACTCGACCCAGTTGGAAAAACAGTCCGTTGTCACCAGAACGAAATGATTTTTGTTCTTCGACAACGGATATGGTCCCAAAACGACCAGGGACACTACTTCCCATGCCTGCGTCGGCATTCGGGCTGACTGCGGGGCTGGTTTTTGTTTCGCTGTCGCTTTCGTAGTTGCACAGGTGATGCAGCTTTACGTGTTTCGTGACGTCCGATTTTAGGGTGGGCCAGTAGTACCTCCTGGAGATTGCTCTTCTTGTTTCATCACCTCCTGGGTAGTTGGCGGTGATGCTGTCGTGATATTCTGACAGAACTTCCTTCCGGAAACGGTTCGGAACCATTTTTCTCTTGCCGCCGTCGGCTACATAGTGGCATATTTCTTCTATTTTTCGGAATTCCTCGATCAGCGCTTCTTTAGCTTCGTTTTCAGGGGACGATTCTAATATTCTCCGCAGTCTTTGTTTCACGCGTAGAATTCCGTTGTGTTCGGAGTGGCTCGCCTTAATCCTCGCCTCCAAGCTGTTTGGTAGTCTATTTGGTTCGATGGATGTTTCTGGCACGCCGTCGAGCAAACAGCGGAAATTTCTCGTCTTCTGCGTCTTGGCCGGCCCACAGATTTTCTTTTAGGTATTCCTCGTCGGAAGGGGTTCTCGAATATTCTGCAACTTCGGGCTGACGACTGATGAAATCAGGAAGTTCGTTGCTCTGCCTGGCACGTGTTGAATGTCGAAATTGGAGAAGGAGTGACCATCTCGTCAATTTCGCCTTCTCATCTTTGGAGTTGTTTAACCATACCAGCGCTCGGATGTCTGTGAGAACATGGAATTTGGCGTCTTGAATGTAATGGCGGAACCTCTTCAAACCCCATACGACGCTAAACACTCGATTTCGATGATGTGGTATTTTCGTTCCACGGGCCTTAGTTTCGCACTTGTATAGGAGATTATTTTCCTGTCTTCTGAAGATCCTTGGAATAGTACGGCTCCCATGCCAACGGTTGAAGCATCCGTTTGGATGTAAAGAGGCAACGATGAATCGGGCCTCGCCAACGCAAGGGTTGTGACGCCGCCTCTTTGATTTTGGTAAATGCCTGTTACGCTTCTCGTGTCCATTTGAAGGCCTTCTTCCCGACGGTTAAATTCGATAACGGCGTGGAAAGATATTCCAATTCCTGCGCGACGAAACGGCATTTCAAGAATATTCGAAGTCCATGGGTGTGAAGCCGCTCCAACACCAAACTAATGTGGTTTAGGTGTTCTTCTTCCGTTTGCGAAATTATTATGATGTCATCCATGTACACTTTGCAAAATTTGTGCACGTATCCAGCCAGAACTTGATTAACCATCTTTTGGAAGGTGGCAGGAGCATTCTTCAGTCCAAAAGGCATGACTGAAAATTCGTACGTTGACCCGTCCGGCGTGCAAAAGGCAGTCAGCGGCGCTGATGATTCGTCCATCGGTATTTGCCAAAATCCACTTTTTAGGTCCAACGATGAGAAAACAGATGCGTTGCCTAGCTCCTGGATGGTTTCATGTGTCGGTGGTAATTGTGCTACTTCAGTCATGGTCCAGGAGTTCAATCGCCTGTAGTCCACACAAAATCGCGGGGATCCGTCTTTCTTTTTGACGATCACTATTGGGCTACTATAGGGCAATTTTCTGGGTCGGATCACTCCTGATGTCAGCATGTTTTCCACTTCTTGTGGGATAACTAATTTCTTCTCCGCAGAATATCGATATTCTCTGGTGGAGAATGGTGTGTTGTCGCTAAGGACGATCGTATGCGATGCCATCTTGGTTGTTGGTTGCCGAACCTGTTCGCTGAATACACTCGCAAAATTTTGAAGGATTTTCTTGGCGGGGCTGACAAGTTCGGACGGTACTTGTCCGATATCCAACACAATTTCTGGCAAGTCTGGTTCCGGTCGGCAGATTCTAGACCAGTAGCAGATGCATCGTCCATTTGCACCGAAATGGATGCACTGTCGGTGCATATCTAACGTAGCATGATGTTTGGAAAGCCACGGCAGTCCTAGGATTATGTCGTAGCCAGGTTTTCCATAACGATAAATTCTTCTTCAAATTCCTCTTGGTTGGTATTGGGTTTACAGTTAATTTATAGAATAATAATGCTGAATAAGTGGAATAGTCGAGCGGCGATTACATTTCTCCTCTCTCCTTTGGTTCTGACTTCGTCCTCGAAGTCTTGGTGGCTTCCAAAATAAGGTCCTGTAGTATCTCGATTTGGGTTGGCTGTAGATTTGGTCCGAAAAGAATTTTGGCAATTCTTTTCCTTTTCCTAATAAGAATCGTTAGGAGTGCAGCTAAAATAATTAGTTTTAGTAAAAGCGAGGTGGTGCTGAGGCCAGTTGAAATTCTGGGGAGTCTCCATCCTCTCCGGCGGTTGGATTTGTCCATGGGTTTCGGGGATGCTCAGCCTTTCGAGTTCCAATTTATGTTGAGGCAAAAGTTTGATAGGTACAATGTCTGGTAATGACATTTCTCGAACGGTTTTCTTATCGTAAATTCTTCCTTCTATGGTGATTGGTTCATCGGTCATCAGGAAACTACTGGAGTGGACGTCAACTTCTTGGATTTTTATCGGATGGACTATACCCAATAAAACTGTTTTGGCGGTTTCTCGGTAGAAATTTTCGGTTACTATGGTTTTTGTGCATTTTTTTGTACATTTGGTATTTGGCATCTGGATCGAATAGGATTTGAACAGATGACGTATTCGGCTTCTCCGGTGCAGATCTCGTACCATTTGTTGTTTGCGTAGAAATGTGTAGGTGGTAAAATCATTATGTGATCTTTATTAGGTATAGGGTAAATTCTATGGGTAGAATAAGTGTTGGTATGGAAAATCGGGATTTTTACTATTATGAGCATTGTTTTCGAAGTAACACAAATTAAAGTTTTTGATGATTCTACGAGTTCGTAGGGGTGTTCATTAGAAGGGCGTTTCTAGAGTAAATTTTGACAAGATTATTTTTTTAAATTTGAAGTTCCTTTAACGTAAATAATTCGATATTTGAAATGTTTAAATGAGACAAAGTAATGGTTCTAATAAGTTTCATCAGAAATTCATTAACGTTTTCAAGATTAATAATTTCGTTGTGAAGAGCAATGTATCCATCGAAGTCAGCTGGCAATTTATTAATTGCAGCCATAACAATAAAACTATTATTATTAATTTTATCTAATAATTTATTGAATCTCGTATCAATAGATTGACTAAAAGATATTTCGTTATTAAACTTTTTTATTATTTCATTATCCTTTAATTCTAAAACGGTTATATGTGTTTTTAGTAGGTCTAGGTCAGTGTCGTCTGGGTTTCCAGTTACGTATTTTATCGCGGTACCTAGGAAGTTGAATAAACCCTTTTTCTGTCTACGTGTAATTTTATGTAGGTTGTCGTTTGCTTCGTTTTGTAAATGTTTGTATTGGGAATATAGGGGTGAGAGGGGACTGTTATTTATAGGAGTTTTAAAATAATCTTCAGGGTTTATGTTTATCATTTCTTCTAATGTGTCTAAGTGAATGTGTAGAATATGTCGGTGATGATGGGAAACTTCTCTGCAAGTTCCGATGTCTTTGGCATAATAACCGTTATTCGGAATCTCCTGAATTTTCATGTGACGTCCCAGGGATAGGGTTGTCCTGTAAAGAATTTGCTTCTTGAGAATTTTTATTAGTAATTTTGCGAAGCCTTTTTACGTATTTTAAATGGGTGCTGGTTTTGTTTCCTTTAGAAGTTTCGCCAATAATTTTAGTTTTTTCTTGTTTTTTAGGGTGCATTGTGGAATATGGGGCATCCAGTTTAGCTTTATGTTTCTTTTTGGAAACGCGAAGGGTTTGTGCATTGTCGATTTCGGGGATAGTTTCTGCATTTTGGTTGTGTTTGTCTAATAGGTTTTGTCGTTTTTCTTTTTATTTTCTGTACAATTCGTTTATAAATGGTAATAATTCGTCTTTATGTCTCTGATTGTAAGTTTGATACAAGGGAAGGTCAAAATCAAAATGAATTTCTTCAGCATAGGGTCCGTAAAGAATTGAAAATGGTGAATAATTTGTGGTACTATGGATTGATTGATTGTAAATTAGTATAGCGTGAGTAAAAATGTCGTCAAGTGAGTCATGCGGATTTTGTTATCGTAAAGTTCGAAGTTTTTCTAGTAACGTCGAATGGAAACGCTGAACAGGGGAATTAAAGGAAGAACTATTAACAGTGGTGAAATGAATTTCAATTTTATGGAGATTTAAAAATTCTTTAATAACGGCAGAGTTAAATTCCGTACCGTTATTGCAGACTATTTTTCGTGGGTAGTTATGATGTGAGAAATAATGTCCTAGTTTACTTAAAAAAGGAGAAAGACGTTTTGTCTGGCATTTTATAACACTGGGCATATTTGGACAAGGAATCTACTATTGTTAGGTAAATATTTTTGTTGCAGTGAAACAGGTCAATGTGAAGAATGTCGAAGGGTTTTTGTCCTAAAAGGGGTCCAAGTTTTGGTACGTTATAGGGGTGTCTTTCGTATTTGTTATTTAAACAAATTTCGCATTGATTAATGTAGTCAGAAATTGTAGTCTGCATTGAAGGCCAATAAAATTTTCTTTTTAAGTGTTTGTAAGTTTCAACGATACCATTATGATTTTTCGAATGATATTTCTTAACACATTCTATCTGTTTTTCTTTTTGTTCAACGTCTATTAACAGTCTATTACAGAAAATGGCTTTCACAGTTGAATTTATGTTATCTCTGAAATAATTACCAATATAGGGTCTGAAATCGTGGGATACTCTAATCGCGAATTTTTGGTTTGGTCTAAGTAAGTCTTTGAGTGCATTTTTAACGTCGGGATGCCAGTTTTTCGTTATTTGTATTGTGTACCTATGCTTTTTAAATACTTCTTTATACTTTATGTCGTATTTTGATGAATCGGAAACAAATATTATTTGATTTTTAAATAAATTGATCGGTTCTTCTGAAATAGGGATACCTGTAATGGAATTTTCAACTGCGGTATGTCGTGTGTTATCGTCGTCGTTGCTATTACCGTTATTGTCGGAGTTTTGAAGATTCTCAAATTCATCAAGAAATTCGTCTAAATCAAAATCGGAATCGTCGGAATGAGGGGGTTCAGCGCAGTTTGAACTTTTTGTGTCAAGAGCGTTAATTTGTACGCGAGAAAGGGCGTCGGCTACCTGGTTTTCTTTACCTTTTCTGTATTTTACAGTAAAATTGTAGTCTTCAAGTTTTAATCTCCAGCGTGCTAATCGAGAAGTGGGATCTTTAATTTTGTAAATCCAAACAAGTGGATTTTGATCAGTTTCTACTATGAATTTTTGCGAGTACAAATAAGGACGAAAGTGTTTGCACGAGTCAATTATTGCTAACAATTCTTTTTCGATTGTTGAATAATTTTGCTCCGTAGAATTTAGTGAAAGTTTTCGAAAAATCCGGATATTGAGGAATTGGGGCATTACTTAATAGTTGCTTACATTTTTCGAAGCACTCGATGTATTGGGGATTATTAGAATCGATGACTGCTCCTTTTCGGGTGCATCTAGACAAAGGGGAAGTAATTTTTGCGAAATGTGGAATAAAACGGCGGTAATATCCGATAAGTCCTAGGAATGACTTTATTTCTTTTATTGTTTTTGGTAGAGGAAATTTTTGAATAGTTTCTATTTTAGAAGGATTAGGTTTAATTCCTTGAGGAGTTACAATATGGCCGAGGAAAGCCACTTCTTTAGTAAGGAATTCAGATTTATTTAATTGAACTTTGAGATTTGTTTCTCGAAATAGTTCGAAGATTTTTGAAATATGAACAAGATGTTCGTGTAGAGATTTCGAAAAGATGATAACGTCGTCCATATAGACAAAGCAAAATTTGTAAAGGAAGGGCCTGAGAATGTTATTCATTAATTTTTCAAAAGTCGCGGGAGCGTTTTTAAGGCCAAACGGCATTGACAATTTTTGGTAGCGGATATTTGTCTTCGATTGTGTTTTCATTTAATTTCCGATAATCAATTACAATACGGAATTTCTTTTCTCCGGAAGCATCTAATTTTTTGGGTACTATCCAAACCGGTGCCGAATAGGGAGATATTGAGGGTCTAATTTTGTTATCTAATAATTTATTTATTTGTTTGGTTATTTCTTCTTGCATTGCCCTAGGGTGACGAAAACTTCTAACATAAATAGGGTTTTCGTCTTTAGTTCTAATTTCATGTTTAATGGTTGAAGTAAATGATAAGTCGGATTTTTCGTGATAAAAAATGTCTTTAAATTTTTTGCAAAGTTCTAAAATTTTTGTTTTTTCCTCTGTATTTAAATGCTGAGTTCGAATTATCGAAGGATCGAAGTTCGCGGTACCGTTCGAAATTTCGTAATCGTCAAGACGTTCAACTTTTATAGGGTCGAATTGCGCCGGACTAGGTAAGACGATATTGTCTACGTAGCCATCGGTTACCGTGTGAATTGACTGTGGAATTGTAATATTATTAATTTTGATTTCCGGTAATATAATCTCACCTTCGGGTACATCGACTGGAATTTTATTGTACAAAGTAAAAAATGGATTTCAATGTTAAATTTTCTGAACGTTAATTTTTTCGTATGATAATCAATCAATGCATTTAAACGAAATTTAAACGATATTTAGCGAAAATGAAGAAATACATTTCCAACATTTAGAAAAATTGTCTCTTTCGGTGTAAACGTGAAACCATCCAAATGCATTTTTGGTGTCGATAAATTAGCTTTTCTTGGTTATACTATTTCGTCAGAAGGAATTTCGCCTTCTGAAGAAAAAGTAAGCGATATCGTCAATTTTACTAAACCCAATACATTAAAACAATTGCAAAGATTTATTGGCATGATCAATTTTTATCATAAATTTATATGCAATTTCGCGGAAACTCTAAGCCCTTTACATGATTTTATTGCGTATTTAGAGAAGAATAAAAAGAAATCTTTCGATTCATGGTCGGAAGCTTGTGAGAAAAGTTTCAATGAATCAAAGAATCTTTTAATTAATGCATCGCTTTTATCACATCCCATTGAAGGAGCAAAATTGAGTTTAACTACAGATGCTTCAATTATCGCGATTGGAAGTGTTTTAGAGCAAACAGTAGATGGTGTAACAAAACCAATAGCTTTTTATTCAAAAAAATTGAGCAACACACAGTTGAAATGCTCAGTTTTCGATAAAGAATTATTTGCAATATACGTTTCTATACGAAATTTCAGACATTACTTAGAGCATAATCCCAACTTCGCAGTTTTCATTGATCACCGTCCAATAGAGGAAGCTATTTTTTCAAAATCCGAATAGAGCCCTAGACAATTTAGATATATAGAATTTAATCTTCAATTAACAAGTAATATAAAGTATATAACGAGTTAGAGAATCTGCTTATCTTTCAAAAAGATAAAAAGAAACGCAGTACAATAGTTTTAGGCAAACACATTACAAATATTCCAAACGTAAGCATTTGGTGTGAGTTTTCCGGAAAAGAAAAGAGACCTTACATACCAAAAGAGTTGCGCTATAACATTTTTAAAAAGATGCATAGCATATCACACCCAGGTATCGAAGGTACACAGAAATTGATTAGGTCCCGTTTCTTTTGGCCGAGAATGATTAAAGATATAAATCGTTGGACAAAAAGTTGTTTTAATTGTCAGAAATGTAAAATTTCAAGGCACACGAAGTCAGAAATAGGAAATTCTATATTCTATATTCCTAGGTTCGGAGTACCTTTTTCTGTTACGCATGATCAGGGAAGACAGTTCGAATCACACATTTTTAAATCGTTTAGTAATAAAATGGATTTTAAAAGTGTTAGAACCACTGCATATCACCCGGAAGCGAACGGCATTATCGAAAGGTTTCATCGTACTCTTAAGGCAGCAATCATGGCCAGGACTAATAGGAATTGGAAGGACGAACTTCCTTTAGTTTTACTAGGCATTAGAGCAACTATTAAAGAGGATCTTAAGTGTCCATTTCTTCGTATGTTGGATATGTAGAAAAAAATGCGGTGTCGTCGGACATCGTTGTTGAATTTACACGTTGGGCGCCATGTTGTCGGGAGTTGTTCGGGTTCGGAATCATTTTACAGCTTAAACCGTTTTGTTTCAAATTCATCAATTTATATACCTTAAATGTTTCTATTTAGGAATCAAGCTAGGGACAAGATACCTCGACCGTAGCTCGATGTGTACTGGTCGCGAGACTTACTTACTTATAAACTTTATTAGTATTTACAATATTTTACAGTGTTACATGTTTAATCCTAATTAGATTTTAATTATTCCATTTTACATCCTATAATTACGTTTAACATTTCAAATTATCCTAATTGTATATTTACATTTAATTTTAGATATAATAATTTTTGTAGGAAAAATTAGCACGGGTGGGAAGCCTTCAAAAAAACCTACTATCTTGATTGTTTTTTTTTTTTAATTTTTTTAATTTATTGTGATATGTATTGTGTGTAAGTTTGTGTTTAATTTTGAATGGTGCGTTATCGTGGTTTATTGTACCTAATTCTTTAGTTGTTGGAATTTGTTTTGTCGTATAATTGTAAAATTTAAATAATTGTAAATTTAAATTTAGTTCGTTAACAGTGTCTGGTATCGTTGTAAGTTTGATGTCTTCGTGTAATTCTATGGTCGATGTGTAATATGTTTTGTTTTTTATTAGCCTTAATGTTTTGTTTTGGAGGGCTTGTAATTGTTTCATTTTACTTTTATTTATGCTACTCCATATTGGGGCTGCATAAAGTATAATTGGTCTAATGAGTGTTTTGTATGCATGTATTTTTATATCTGTGGGAATTGGGTTGTTTGATGTTAATATAGGTGCTAGTATTTTTATTGCAGTTTTTGTTTTCTGTCGTACTTTATTTATGTGTGTTGTATAGTTAAGTCTTTTGTCTAGTGTTATTCCTAAATATTTTTGTTCGTCTTTTGTTTGTATTTCTTGTCCGTTTATGTGAAGTTTGTTTCTAGTTGATTCGCGTTTCTTGGAGTAATGTGTTAGTTCTGTCTTGTCAACATTGATTTTAATCTTCCATGTATTATAATAGTTGTGTAGTGTGTCTATGTGTCTTTGGAGATATGTGCTGTTTTGATCTTGTTTCCATGATGTTGCAATCAGAGCAGTATCGTCTGCAAAAAGTGCAATTTTTGTGTTTTTATGTTTTGGCATGTCGTTTACATATAGTGAGAATAGGGTTGGGGACAATACTGCGCCTTGTGGAACTCCTGCAGGCATGGTTGTTTTGATTGAGTATGTATTGTTTATTTTTACTTGGTAGTATCTTTGTGACAGTTAGGAATGTATAATATTTATCAAGTGACTTGTTATGTTGTATTTAATAAGTTTAAATAGTAGGCCCTCATGCCAGACTGTGTCAAAGGCTTTTTTGATGTCGAGAGTTCAAATTGAAGTCGATTTTTTTAGGTTGAAGTTTGTTGTAGTTATGTCCGTTATTCTGGCTAGTTGCATTGTCGTACTATGTTTTTGTCTAAATCCAAATTGTTCTGGTATTAAAATGTCTTTGTCGTGGAGGTATTTCGTTAGTCTTTCAAGTTTAATTTTTTCTAATAATTTTACTATAGTCGGTAAGAGGCTTATTGGTCTGTAATTGTATGGGTTTTTGCTATCTTTATTCGGTTTTTTGAATGGTAAAATTGTTGCTATTTTTAGTTGGTCGGGGAAGTATTGTAGTTGTATGCATTTATTTAGAATGTAGTATAATTGGATAATTGTTTTTTGTGGAAGATGTTTAAGTGCTGCGTTCGTGATGGCGTCTTTTCCTGGTGCTTTATTTTTGGGTAACTTTTTAATTGTTTTTTATTTCTAATGGAGTGGTTAGATCATTTACGGGTGTGACGTGTTTTGTTGTAAAGTATTTTTCTATTGTTTTTTGTACTGTTTGGGTTGTTTCCTGATCTGACATGTTTTCTGTCTGTTTGTGGATGGTGTAATATGTGTTGGCTAGTAAATTGGCTTTTTCTTCATCTGTTGTTGCTGTTTGGTTTTGATTGTTTAGTCTTGGTATATTATGCGTTTGATTTTTGTTTTTTAGGGCTTTTGCTATTTTCCATAGTTTTGTTCTGTCGGGCTTGGTTATCTTTTTGAGTGTGTCTTCCCATTTTTTATTTTTTAGTTCATTAATTGATGTTTTTATTTCGTCGGCTAGTCTTTTGTATTTGTCTTTAATTTTTATTATTCTAGTTCTTTGATATTGTCTTCTTAGTCTGTTTTTTAGTTGTATAAGTTCTTTAATATTTTGTGGTATTTGTAATTTGTATGTTCCTGTTTTTATGTTTGTAGTTGAAGTTGTTATTGATTTTTGTACTGTTTTGATTAAATTATCCAATTCGCAATCTATTTCGTTTTTGTTTTCAATTTTTCTATTTATTTTTGTTTCTTTTTGTAGTATTTGTCTGTATATGTCCCAGTTTATTTTTGTATAATTTTTGGTTGTTGTCTCGTTATTTTTGTTTCTATTTCAAAGTATACTGGATAGTGATCTGAATTTAGTTTGAGTAGTGTTTTTGTTGTAGTTACACCAATGTTTTTTGTTATAGCAAAGTATTGGGTAGATGGTATGTGTGTCCGTTGTTGGGTATATGTGTCGAGTAGTTTTGGGGGTGATTAATTTCTAAATTATTAGTTTCTGTGTATGTTTTTAAAAGTTTACCGTTTTTGTCGTTGCTTTTGCAGTTCCATTTTTGATGTTTTGCATTAAAATCTCCTATGATTGTACCTCTCTTACTAAGTTTTAGTATCTTGTATGATTTCTTTTGCGATTGTGTGTGATTTAATGTTGATGTAGTAGGTATTTGTGTCAGCTGTGTAGGTATGCTATGTGTGGTGTTGTTTTGTGAATATGTTATTTGTGTTTTTGGTTTTGGTGTATTTTTGAAGGTCTTCCCTTCCGCACTCACCCTAGTAAGGTATTCCAGGTAAGCTTGACATCCTGAGTAGTTTGCCGCATGGTTTTCCCCGCAGTTGGCGCATCTTAGGAGTTTAGGGTCTGATATACCGCAGTCTCCGGTTGAATGTCCCTTGCCGCATTTTAGGCATCTAGTTTGGTATCCACAGTTCGATGATCCGTGACCATATTTTTGAAAATTATAGCATTGGGTTTTTGCTACAGTTCTTCGGTAAGGTTCCCATTTGACTTAATGTTGTGTATTATTTTAATTTTGAAAATTTTTTGTGGAGTTGTTCCTGTTTAAAATATACGATGAATGATCTCGATTCGTATTCTTCTTTCCCCTTCAGTTTTGCACATGATATTATTTGTATATCGTGATTTTGAATTTCATCTTGCACTTCTTCTGGTGTTAGGAAGGATGCTATTTTAACGACTATTTTTATAGGCCTTTCTTCTTTTGCAGTGTACGTATGATATTCAATGTTTTGTTGCGCTGGTAATTTCCTTGCTTGTTGGAACATCGAGTCGTTGTTGGCCAATAATTTTGTCACTTTTCCCATAAACTGGAATCGTATCCCCGGAATATCTTCTTGTAGATTTTTGTGGAATTTGGCAAAATTCGTAATCCCTCCAGTTATAATAATTGGAGGCGGTTTTTTGGTGTTTATTCTTAGATTTGTGTTGTGCACTACTTCCATTTCGTCTACTGTGTGTTGAGGTTGGTCGGTATCCGTACTGTCTAATTTTTCTAAGGCTCCATACCGGTTTGTTGTAGAAATTGTTGAATGGTAAGTTTCTTCACCTTCCATTTTTTGGTTTTCTTCTTTGGTTAATTTAATCAGCGCCTGAACCTTTGGTGATAATTTTGTCGGTTGTTTTTTCGATGGTATAATTTTTTGATAGTCTTCGTTATCGTTAAAAAAATTTTCAGCTCGTGATCAAGAGTGCTCTAGCACGAACGTTCCTCTTTTCCTTTCTGGTCGCGAGTCAGTGAGTCGCCCGGACCAAGAGTTTACCCATACGGTGTTTCGATGAGTACTCCCTTGTCCCTTGTTTTCCACCACCCCCTAGCCTCCTGAACAGGTCGACACGTCACCTTTTACTTACCTTGGACGGATCCTCGGGGTTTTGGGATGCGCCCTATCGCCTTTTCCTGCAGGGGTAGCGGTTTCGCTTTTCTCCCTGTGTCGTCCGTTGTGTTGTCGTCTGTTGTGTGGGCGTTCTGTTGTCGTTGTCTTCTTTCCATGGTCCTTGAGCTTCGCGATCTAACTATCCTTCCGCCCCGGGTTGTGAGGGGATTCCGGCATAGTTAGATTTTGTATCTGAAAAAGAAAAGAAACATATTATTAGTCGTCGAATTTAAAATAGAAAAAACGATCCAGTTTTAGACTACGAGAGTCGTCAATGTGGCGTGAGTTGGGTTATCTCAGCAGCTGTTTTCTGGGCCTAGCGTGTCGACCGTGGTCTTCAGCCGAGTAATCGGTAAGATCTCTTAGCTGCACGTTCGGGTGATATCGCAGATTATCGAATCTCCTCGATCGTGTGCTCATTAATTCCAAAATCCTGGTGGATTCGGTATCTCTGAGCAAGTAGCGGTTTGCGACGTACCAAGGGGCATTGGTCGCGATACGGAGGCATTGATACTGTAATCGTTCGATTTTCAATAGATTGGTGTTACAGGTGTATAGCTTGATATGTTCTATACGGGTAAATAAATTCGAAGGACCATAACACAAAATTTAATTATAATGAACTGCTGGTACAAACTGGAATTTCACAGATTCTGAACGGGTAAAAAATGGCGTCAACTTGCCGATATAAAAACGTTAGCCAGAGTCTTCTCGGCTGAGCGTGAGCGTTTCTCCCTCGTCCCCACTAGCTCGCGACCGCGCGGTACCACCGCGAATAGAGGACTAGAGCCGCGACTTCCACTCCCGTCGCAAAAGGGCGCGTAAATTAAAACATTAAATAATTCGAGAGAAACGCAACAACAGGTGTAACCCCAAGCCGTTGAAGCGTAGGTCAGTATTGGTACAACTATGGCGTTGATTAACCGCAACTTTGTTCGAATGCACAAATAGACAGTTTAAACGACCTCTGGCTTGTTTCGCTTTCGCGACTGTAGTTTTGACGTGCTAAGTAAACGTCAATGACTTGTCAAGAATGACACCTAGGTACTTGGCCGTAGTGCTCCAGCGAATTTCGTCGCCGAAGATTTCCAACGGTTCCCCGGGTTGACATCGCCGTTTTGTAAACAGCACCGCCTGACTTTTGTCGCCGTTAATGGAAATTTTCCATTTTACGCACCATTCTTCCATCTCGAGCAACGCCTCTTTCAGATACTTTCGTACCATCCGGGCGTTTACGCTGCGGGCTGCAATAGCGGTGTCGTCAGCGTACAAACTGATCATTGTTGTCGATAGATGTTGTCCTTGTGTCGATAGGTGTTGACCTATCTTGACGCGGAAAATTCGGTCGTCGAGGAAGCTTTTCACTATACACACCAGTGAGCGGGAGTATCCGAATTCTGTCATTTTAAACAACAGACCCTCGTGCCAGACTCGGTCGAAAGCCTTACTGACATCCAGAAAAACCGCCCCGTTGACTGGTTTCGATTGAAACCTTGGGTTACAAACTCCACCAGTCTGAGGACTTGAGTTTCGCAGGAATGTTCAGCTCGGAATCCGAACTGTTCGTCCGGAAGCACGTTGAGGGTTTCGGTTTCTTCTATCAACCTTTTTAGTATTACTCTTTCAGCTATTTTGCTCATAGAGGGGAGTAAACTTGTCGGTCGATAATTTTTCGATAATTTTGCGTGATCCTTGTTTGGTTTCGTAATCATGATTACATCCGCTCGCCTCCACTCCACGGGGAATTGTTTTAGGCGGAGCATGGTGTTGATGATAGTAGTTAAAAATACTACCCTTTCCGGAGAAGGTTTTTCAACGCTCTGTTGGATATTTGATCGTGACCCGGCGCCTTCTTCGCTTTGACGTTTTTGATAAATTCCCAGACCTCCTCGGGGGAGGTGTGTGGGATAATCATGTCGTCGTCGCTAGGATGCATTTCCTCGATTGGATCCTCTACCTCCTCGACAAAGTCAAGGTCCTCGTCGTCATGTTCGTTAAGCGAGTATTGGAGCTCTAGCGTCCGTTTGAACGCTTCGGCTTTGTCAATATCACTAAACACAAGACCGTTGTCGCTGTGCAATGTTTGAGTGGGTTTGTGTCTGCCTTGCCTTAGAACTCTTTGGAGATTCCAAAGCCCCGGTTGTTGGGGGTCTTAGTCTTGCAGACGTCTATCCCACTGCTCACTGCGGTGCTCATTAAGACCATCTTTGACTCGACGAGTTAGCGAATTTGCTAATCGTTTGTCCTCCTCTCTTCTCGTGCGATAAACCTTTCGTCGTGGTCGGTTCTTTTCAAGAATAAGTCGTCTTAAATCCTTACTTATTTTTTAAAAGCTATCGATTTCTCCCTCACAACAGTCCTCGAACTTTCGTCCAAGGCCCGCTTGATAGCTGTTTCCAATCTGGAAACTGCTTCGCCAAGTTCGTCCGGGTTGTTGATTCTGGGTATCCCGCCGTTAGTCCCGAGTTTTCGTTCTAACGAGCTTTTGAACGAGGCCCAGTTTGTTTTTGTCGTTTTCCACTCGACGTTTGCGCACTCGCCCTCTCCTAGTATTAATAGGATCGGGTTGTGCGCTCCTCCACCCTCGTAGAGAGAGGAGATGTCGTGTGGAAAGGCAATATTTTTCAATATCGCCACGTCAAGAACGTCTGGGCGGCCCATCCCACTGTAGTGAGTCGGCTCCGTGAGTCCCACAACGAAGCAATTCGGATGAGTATCCGTATACCTCGTAAGAGTGTTTCCTTTGGAGTTTGTCGTTCGACTATGCCATTCCGGAGATTTAGCGTTTAAATCGCCAATCAGAACGGTCGGTAATCTACCTTGTTCTTCAAAAAGATTGTTTAGATCTTCTTCGTGCAGCCGGTCGTGTGGCCTAACGTAGACAGAAGCAAACTTAACTGCGCCTCGTAAAGTATTCACTACTACGCAAGTGGCTTCCATCGTTATTAGACCGACCGGCGTCGATAGCGAATAATGATCTAAACCTTTTTTAATTAGTAACGCAGTTCCTCCGGAATTGTTTCTTACGTCGGTTCTGTACGTTTCATAACCTGGCGCTCTGAGATTTAATTCGTTACTCAGTTTGGTTTCTTGCAAAGCAAGAATGTCGATCTCGAAACGTTCGATAAGTTCGAGAACAGTATCGAAGTTTGATCGAATTCCGCCCGTGTTCCACGAAAGTATCCTCAGTTTGCCTGGTTTATATGAAACTAAAACCATTAGCGTGATTACTTGGCATTTTGAATTGGAAGAAGTCCTCCAAATTGACCGACCAAAAGGTTGATCTGATTCTGGACGCTCCGCAGTTGCTCGCGCAGGGCGAATATGTCCGGAATTTCGGCAGTTTGAATCGTTCTAACTGCGTTAGCAAAGGTGAGCTGAGGGCTCACCTGTGTTGCTGGTGCAGTTTTGAGCGATTTCCTTCGCTACCAGCATTTTGGGGCACCCACGAAAGTTTGCAGGATGCTCGCCAGCGCAATTTGCGCACGTAGCTTTCTGCTCCTTCGGTCGGGTGCACTCCTTTGCGCTATGGAGACTGCGCGTGGTGAAACCCTTGGCACCCTCAACAGTGGGTAGGACCGGGCAAAGACTTCTTTAGCTCAACGGTAACCGTGATGCCCGCGCAGTGCTTAATACCAAGTATCAAGGCTTTTTGCGCGACCGGCATCTCCACCAAAAATAGTGGAAGCGGTTTTTTCGTCCGCTTTGAAGTAAGGTTCTGGATCTTTGACGGAGTCAAGCCAGAACTCTCGAGGTCCTCGCGGATGTCCTCGATAGGTGTATTGTTCACCAACCCCCTTATTACCGCCTTGAAGGGACAATTTTCGGGGAGTTGGAACGACACCCATTCGATACCGGTCGTACCCTTCATCTCCTCGAAGTATTTTGTCATACTCCGATAATCCGAAGGAGTCTCGGGGGTGATTCTCATCGAATCACCGCGACGGGACTTTTTAAGAATTAAGAATATTTAATGTCCCGCGATTTCAATCTCGCTCTGAGGGTAAATCAAGACGTGACCGATTTTAAAATAACCGGTGTGACGTTCCTAGTCACCTCTGTGCGGGTGTTCGAATCTTCGGATGGTGTCTGCTCTGCAGCACCTTCTTGTTTTGCCTTCTTTTTGGCCTTAGCCGACTTTTTTGGTTTCACTTCGGTGAAACCGTCGGTTTTGGCGGAGGCGCCGGGCGTAGGCCGAGGAATTTCACCCGATTCGGGTGTGTTTCCTTTGGCCGCCCGTTTTGGTTTACGTTCCGAAGAGGGAGCGTGCACTTTGTCTGCTACGGGAGCAGACGCCGCGGCATCCGTACGGGACCTCTTCCCCGTGGGCGACTTCTTCCTTTTACTCTTCAAAGGACCAGAGTTCCCTCAGCTCCGACAAAATCCGGTCCACCATCAAAGATTGTCGTTCGATTTGAGCTAGCATTAGCTCGTTTTGCTTTTGGAGGTGTTTCCTTTCACGCTCTGCCTCCTCGTACAATTTCTTGTACTTGTCGGACTCGGGCGAGTCCAGGCATTGCGCGCGAATGTCATCCTGCTAGCGTCTTGGGTGTTGGCTATATTAGCACTAATAAGTGCTAATTTAGCTAACGTAAAACCTGGTTTCTATTTAACCTTGTTTCTATTTATATAGCACTAGTCGCTGCTCCTACCTTACGGTGATTACAGACCAACTACTCACTACACGTTCACTCGCTGCCACTCGCTGACTGTGTACTGTGACTCGCGAGAGAATTCAAATTCAAATTTTTCAAATTTAACAATCCTTTATTTATAACGTATAAATATAAATGTGAGTATTGTTTTATTCTAATGAACCCTGTTATAGGAATTTACTTCCTTCTCAGGGGGTGTAGTGTGATACAATTTTGTGGCAAATTTGTGTATGGGAGCAGGCTGAGGCCGCTTTGTTCCCGTTTAAAGGCTAGCCATTTGGAAAAGAGCATAGGGAAACCTCAGAAAAACCTATGTCCTGGCCTTGTACAATACTTATTGATGGATAATAGTAGTTCTTTTTTTTTGGGTTTTTGTGTTTTTTGAGGGTTAACAAAATGGAGGGTAAACTAGCGCATATTCAAAGGGAAGATGTCCAGCAGGTTTTGTAGGTCTTGGGAAAGTTCGTCGGGATCGCAGGCTTGGAGGATGCGGGCGTTTGGTTGTGGAAGCTTCCTGCGCGGTTTTCTGGACCTTCGCGGTGGTGGTGCAGCTCCGAGGACTTCTCGTGCTGCGGCGTTCGTTCCTCGGATGGTCCGGCAGGCATATCTGCTTTGTAGCGTCTGGAAGCGAGATAAAATATTTGGAATGTTAATTTCGTTGTAAATTTGGTCGCTAGGGAAAAACATGTCGAGGTATTGGGTTTGTCTAAGGATTTTTCGTTCGGTGGTAAGGATTCGGAAACTTTGGTGGTTTGGAAGGGTGGAATAGACAATGGATTTGTAATCGAATATAGGGCGAATAAAGGTTTTGTAGGTGTCTAGGAGTGTTTTAGGGTGGCATTTCCTTATTCTTCCACTCAAAGCCTTGATGAGACCGGCTCGCTGTCGCACCCTGTCTTGAAAGTCGGGCGTCCAACCCAGAGTACGATAAAATCGCACCCCTAGGTAGGTTACCGAGTCCTTAACAGTTAGCCAATCGCCCCAAAGCCTTAATCGGAAGAACCTAGGATTTGCGTGACGGTTGAGGGTTAAATTGGGGTGAGTAAAAAGGATTGTTGGGTTTTATTAGAATTTAAGGAGATTCGCCATTTTTCGCACCATGAGGAAAATAGGTTGAGTTGTTTTTGAGCCTTTTGTGTGAGGGATTCGGTTCTTTTGGAGGTGGTGAACAGGATGGTGTCGTCGGCGTAGAGTTGAATATGGGAGTTAGGGGAGTGAGGAGGGGGTACGTCGTAGGTGTAAATAACCCAAGTAGCACAACACTATTTGCCCAACGTTCAGTTGATGTTGTCAGAAAATTGGCACAATATATTTATTTACATATTGGCACAATTTGAAATGTGAACATTCGGCAATATTGCTGAATCATTTCTTTAAATATCGCTTTAATATTGCAAGAATTATTGGCACAATATTACCATAATGATATTCAGCCAAAAATGCCCATTGATATTGATATATATTTGTAATCCTACATTATTCCTATATTATCAAAAAAATATTAATCCAATACGAATGCCCCACTTTAAAAAATATTGTTGGTTTAATATTTTTAAAGCAATATTGGTCTAATATTTCTATTGCGACATTTTTGCAATATTATATTTCCTATAATATAGGTATATGTATATACGATCTAATAGATTTAAGGGATGAATTCTGAAATAGGTAGGTAATTGTTATTAAATGAAACATTTTAATAAGTACCATCGTATTATAATTGGAACCAAAAATGTAATAAACAAACAAGAAACGATTACCTATTACAAACTTCAAAATTTTAAATTATTTTTCTTCAAAATTGTTATTAATTTTACGGGACTGCCTGCCCCCATCGCGATCTCCAGCCTGCGCTAGCGCTGAACTTATAAACGTCCGAATTTCGTCGTCCTTTGCAGTAGTAACAACTCTTCTGGTAGCGTCTAAAAAAAAGTAAATCATTAAACAATTTCTTCTATCCTTCCTATGTACTGTGTGAAAATAGAATTAGAATGAATTATGTCCGTTCGCAGTGCAATAAAGGATTTGTAATAATGTTATGCAATAAGTTTCAAAGTAGTATAAAATTTGAAATTATCATTTAAATAAATTCACATCACATTTTTTATACAAGGACACAATAATGAATTACCTACCGATTATCAGTCGAAAACTCCTTAGCTTCGAAAAAATTTTTTTGCCTTTGCGACCAAATGCTGAATATTCCATGGAGACCGTAATTTTTTCATTTGGCTATGAACCACTTTTCTCGTATCTGAACTCCCAGATACAAGTGATAAAACTTTTATCTAAAAATAAAATTAAAAAGGTTAGTTATGCAATAATTATTAAAGAATTTAATCTATTCCATTCGCCTTTAAATGAATTTACCAAAGAAATAAATAAATTAATGTTTTAAGATTAGTTATCAGAAATTATTAATTATTCTAAACAATTAAATTGAATTAAACAGCTGTAAGAAATACCTCATACATACCAAACTTTCGTAAAAAGAAGGTTCTTCCAACTTGTGATCAAAATCAATTAGTTCTGCCTCCGAATTTATTGGAAGTCTGAAGTCCTCTGGTATTTCCTGCAGCATCGATTTATTTGGCATTAGTTCAATAGTGTTACTAATTTCAGCAACATTTTTTTTTAATTGCTTAACGTCAAATTGCAAACCCGCCAATAATCTTAAAATTTTCTCTATGTTCTCTGCTATTTGTCCACAATCTGAAAGATATCTTATTTTAGAATTTGTTACAATTTGTTATAGAAGTTACCATTATTTATTAAAATATTTTTATGATGATAAAAAATTACAGCACTTACTGTGGCATTGGAGTACAGTCAAATCCACACTATCATTAGGCATTGGGGATCTTACTTCCACATTGGCAGTATTCGATTCGGCATCAGAGTGTTCGAAATTCTTATCGCTTACATCGCTAGAGGATAGTGATGTTGTATATTGTAATTTTGTTACCAACTCCTCAGCCATTTCCAATTCTGTAACCGTAGCTTTTCAAACGGCGGGATTTTCAGAATAATTTAAATTACAATCAGGACTTTCACATCTTTGTATAAGGCTCCTTAAGCGAGCTGCAGAAACTTTTGGCCACAGGTACAAATTTTTTTTCCCATTTACTCGCCACGTCGTTGGTACATAATCACATTTATTCTCATTCATCCATATAACAACATCCCAAGAAGACGAGCAAGAAGCCATTATGTTTTAAGCAAATTGCGTGAGCAATTGTTAAAAAACTAAAAAAAACACATTTTTTAGAAACCTCGTAAAATAATAATTGAAGAAAAATGTTAACAGTAGGAGTAGCTATGTATAATTAATAATAAAAATAGTAGTAATAAAATATCATATCAAAATTAAATATAAAAATAGTTACTACTTACTTTAAACGTAGATTTCAGAGCCAAGATTGTACACAAGACGAAACGCCGCCACCTTAAAACCGATACGTAAAATTAAGGAATGTAAAGTAGACCTTGACGCCTGGACCACCAAACGGGAGAAAGAAAAAGCGCGAATCTATCGCGATCGCGTGTCGATCACACACTGCTGGAGGGGGTTGGCATTTCGGAAGTTCGACTGTCCTGTCGCGATGGACCAACTTAACAAATATAAATATCGCAAAATTTGGAACTAACATTAACTACTTATTTAACATCGAACTTCGACTATTTAAAATTTAAAGCCTTAAATATAAAGCCTTAAAGAACTTAAATCGTAATATTAATTATTTATGTGTCTATTTATATTCTAAATATGGGATAGGCAAAATTAAGATTTAATTATTGTTTCACTATCGAATCAATATAATAGCATAGCCAATGATTGATTTTAAAATGATTCTTATATATTCAGCCAATATTAAAATTACTGTAACCAAACTATTACCTAAAATTATAATTGACAAAATATTGGAGAGACAACATTGGAGTTTTAACTGGTGGTTACTTATTCGGCCAATATTAAAAGTACTAAATACAAATTTAATGGAAAATTAATATTGACACAACATTGGACATATGATATTGCATGTTTAAAATTTTTGTAATATTGAATCAATTTACGAGAGGCAACATCGAATTTTGAATGTTGGAAACATATGAATCAATATACGAGAGGCAACAATGAGTTTTAAATGTTGGTTAAATATGAATCAATATGCAAGACGCAACATTGAATTATGAATGTTGGATACATATGAATCAATATACGAGAGGCAACAATGAGTTTTAAATGTTGGTCAAATATGAATCAATATGCAAGACACAACATTGAAATATGAATGTTGAATACATGTGAATCAATATACGAGAGGCAACAATGAGTTTTAAATGTTGGTTAAATATGAATCAATATGCAAGACGCAACATTGAATTATGAATGTTGGATACATATGAATCAATATACGAGAGGCAACAATGAGTTTTAAATGTTGGTCAAATATGAATCAATATGCAAGACACAACATTGAATTATGAATGTTGGATACATGTGAATCAATATACGAGAGGCAACAATGAGTTTTAAATGTTGGTTAAATATGAATTAATATGCAAGACGCAACATTGAATTATGAATGTTGGATACATATGAATCAATATCAACAGTTTTTTATACTGTAAATAAAATATTGGGCTTATATTCCAAATTCTATATAGTGTCTGTAATATTTATCAATACTTTGCCAATGTTATATTTCTTGCGTTCAATATAACAATATTGGTGCCAGATTTTTTTGGTGTATAGCCAATATACTGTGCTACTTGGGAAGGTATAGGAGTGGGGTAAGGATGGAGCCTTGGGGGACTCCGGTGAGGGGGCGAAAGGGGTCGGTAATGTGGTTGCCCACTTTTACCCTTATAGAGCGGTTGTGGAGGTAGGAATGGAGTAATTTAATGATGGGAGGGGGAGATTTATTTGGGAGAGTTTTCTAACAAGTCTAGCATGCTCGAACTTGGTCTAGACTTGCTCTAGACTTGGTCGAAAGCTTTTTGGACGTCAAGGAGGATGGCGGAAGCGACTTACCCTTGTTTATGGGCGCGGGTGATTTGAGTTTGGAAATTTAGGAGGGAGTTTTGGGTGCTGTGATGGGGTCGAAAACCGTTTTGGAAAGGAGGAATAATGTTTCGGGAGTCCAGGAATTCCCAGATACGCTCCTTAAGCAGGCGCTCAAAGTGTTTCCCCAGGACATTTAGGAAGGCGATGGGTCTGTAGGAATTAGGGGTGGTGGGGTCCTTTCCGGGTTTCCGGATAAGGATGGTGTTGGAGGATTTCCAGAGGGTGGGGAAGTCCCAAGTAGCACAAATGCATTGGGCTAATATGAATACATATTGGCTGAAGCTTGGTACAATATATTTAATTGTATATTGGCCCAATTTAAAATGTGAACATTTGGCAATATTGGTATGTGTTTAAATATCGGTATAATATTACAAAACAATATTGGTTCAATATTACTTTGTCATATTGGTAAAATATTATCAAAATATATTGGTTTAATATTACTTTAACGATATTGAATTAATATTACTTTTTTATATTGTTATAATATTACCAAAAAATATTGGTTTAATATTACCCTAACTATATTAAAATAATATTACTGTTTCAGATTGGTAGAATATTGTATTTTATATACAGTGCTTTCGAAAAGTAAGGAATAAATTCATTATTTCTGAAATTAGGAGTTTTTCGAAAAAATCCTCTGACACGTCGATTTTGTTTTCAACAAATGCACTTTTTGATATACGATCCAAATTTGTGACGTAATCGTTATTCGAGATATGACGTCATCGACAATTTTTTTAAATGGAAACCCCCAATTTGGACCATGCCAATTGAAAGAGCGTGTCATTCTACGTACATATCGCTAAAAATATTTTTAAATTAGCCTATGTAGGTTAGATAAAAAAACGAAAAAACATTATTTTAAGTTTTACCAAATTTAATGGCAATGGTTAAATTAAATGTTCAAATTGTGCACCGTTGGCTACCTGACAGTAACCAAGACGATTAATGAACTCTTGTTGAACGTTTTCAATAACTTCAGGAGGTGTACGATGTATCTCCTGACGGATTCTTGCCTGCAATTCTTCCAAATTCGCCGGTCTAGTAACGTACACTTTACTTTTTAAGTACCCCCACAAAAAGTAATCGAGGGGTGTCAAATCTGGTGATCTGGCTGGCCACTCAATGGGCCCTCTTCTTCCTATCCAACGATTCGGGAACACCTTATCCAAATAAGCACCTACAGGTGCTGCATAATGTGGAGGTGCCACCATCTTGTTGAAAATACATGTAATTTCTCGGAAGATCTCGTTCCTCATTTGGATACAAATGTAATAATTCCGGAATAAGGTCGCCTCGAAGAAATTCCAAATATCTTGCGCCAGTTAGATTATCGTCAAAAAAATAGAGACCTAGAATTCTTCCGTCGACTATGCCGCACCAGACATTTATTTTTTGAGGATGTTGAGTGAGATACTCCATCATCCATCGAGGATTTTCGGTAGCCCAATAACGGCAGTTTTGCCTGTTGACATTGCCGTTCAAAACAAACGTAGCCTCGTCAGAAAAAATGATGTTTTTTACGAAATTATGATTATTCGTGTATAGCTCTTGCATTTGCTCGCAGAATTGAATTCGCCGATCAAAGTCGTCTTCAGATAGTTCATGAACAAGGCATATCTTGTAAGGATGGTATTTTGCTTTCTTTGCAATTTTGTGCGCTGTGGAAATAGCCATATTGAAATAAGAAGCCACTTGGTTAAGCGTTGAGTGAGGATTGTCTTCTATTGCTAACAAAACGTTAAGTTGACTTTCGTCTGATTTTGAGGGTCGACCAGATTTAGGTAAATCACGAACATGACCAAAGTTACGATATTTAGACTCAATCTTGCTTACCGTGCTTTGGGTAATAGGCCGAGCAGGATGAGTTTCATTGAACAATGCAACTACTTCTTGTTGGGTGCGCATCCTGTCTCCAAATCCGATCATGCAAAGAATTTCAATTCGTTCTCGTTCTGTTAATTTCACCATTTTTTTATAAAATAACAAATTCACTACTCAATTAACAGTTCAAATACGCTGCTTCTGCCAAACGAAAGTTAAGAAAGCGATTAGAAATAATAAAAAATTAAAAAAAGTACTATGTCAAGTTTTAATCTGATAGTAGTAATAATAAACATTTTTGGTCGCTTAAGGCAACTGTCAGGAACCGTAATTGTTGGTGATATGTACGTAGAATGATATGCCCAGCCAGATCACCAGATTTGACACCCCTCGATTACTTTTTGTGGGGGTACTTAAAAAGTAAAGTGTACGTTACTAGACCGGCGAATTTGGAAGAATTGCAGGCAAGAATCCGTCGGGAGATACATCGTACACCTCCTGAAGTTATTGAAAACGTTCAACAAGAGTTCATTAATCGTCTTGGTTACTGTCAGGTAGCCAACGGTGCACAATTTGAACATTTAATTTAACCATTGCCATTAAATTTAGTAAAACTTAAAATAATGTTTTTTCGTTTTTTTATCTAACCTACATAGGCTAATTTAAAAATATTTTTGGCGATATGTACGTAGAATGACACGCTCTTTCAATTGGCATGGTCCAAATTGGGGGTTTCCATTTAAAAAAAATTGTCGATGACGTCATATCTCGAATAACGATTATGTCACAAATTTGGATCGTATATCAAAAAGTGCATTTGTTTAAAACAAAATCGACGTGTCAGAGGATTTTTTCGAAAAACTCCTAATTTCAGAAATAATGAATTTATTCCTTACTTTTCGAAAGCACTGTATATTAACAATATACATATACAGTGTTAGAAAATTATTCGCGCATAATAGGGAAATCAATGTTAAATTCTTAGCCGGCTGAAATCCAGTCTACCAGTATACATTTCAATAGAACGTCGCGATAAATTCTAATAATTGTTCTACTGGACTTCACACCGCGCTTTGGCTTGGTTAGATTAAAAATCAAATAATTTCGACGGTTTCGAAACTTCTACAGTATCAAAACGGGTTCGGATGGGTGAACGTCGAGTCGATTAAAAAGAAATGAGAATTTTTAAACGATAATTTATTGAAAAAATATCACTAATATTAAAATAGATTTATGTAGATGTCTTTTTGCCACAATGGCTTGAAAAAGAAAGTAAGTTCTAAGAAAATAATAAAAAGAAAACTCCAAAAATAAACTTAAAGATTATTTTAAAACAGAAAATAAAAGAACTCTAAAAAATAGTCCACCGCTTTCTGCTAAACTATAGGCAAACCTGTCATACAGATGTCATCTCATATTACTGAGCTGAGGTGTAATTTTAGCAGAAAATTGAATTATTTTTTCCTTATTTTTCCTTATTTTAACAAGATTTGTTGCTATTTCACAACTGTACCTACCGATACACACATTTTTTTGAAATATCCCCAAAAAAACTATTAAATGTAGTTTCTAAATAATTTTGTACCTCATACCTAACACAAATAACTTTGTACCTCTACAAATCGCGGCGTGCGATCCAGTAGAACAATTAAATTTATTAGAATTCATCGCGACGTTCTATTGAAATGTATACTGGTAGACTGGATTTTAGCCGGCTAAGAATTTATACACTGTTAGAAAATTTTTCGCGCATAATAGGGAAATCAATGTTAAATTCTTAGCCGGCTGAAATCCAATCTACCAGTATACATTTCAATAGAACGTCGCGATGAATTCTAATAAATTTAATTGTTCTACTGGATCGCACGCCGCGCTTTGGTGTTTGGTTAGATCCAAAATCAAATAATATCGACGGCAATCGACGATTTTGCCAGTATCAAAACAGAATCGGAAGGGTGTACGTCGATTAAAAAGGAATGAGAAATTTTTATACGATAATTTACTGAAAAAATGTAATAATAAAATACAATTATGTGTCTTTTTGCCACAATGGCTTGAAAAAAAAGTAAATTCTAAAAATAAACTTTACGATAATTTTAAAAAAGAAAATAAAAGAACTCTAAAAAAACTAAAACCTATTTTAATAAGGGTTCGAATAATCCACCACTTTCTGCTAAACAATAGCCAAACCTGTCATACAGGTGTCTTCTCATATTACTGAGCTGTTCACGTGTAACTTTAGCAGAAAGTTGAATTATTTTTTCCCTTATTTCAGCAAGGTTTGTTGCCCTTTCAAAACTGTGCCGATACACATTTTGTTTTAAATATCCCTAAAAAAAGAAGTCATTTGGGGATAAGTCTGGTGATCTGGGGGCCCACTTGATCGTACCACGTGAAGAAACTAATCTATTACAAAATGTGGTTTCTAAATAATTTTGTACCTCACGTTTATTATGAGCAGGACAGCCGTCCTGCTGAAACCAAATCTACTCAAAGTTAACAGGAAGTAATCGAACTGTCGGAATAATTTGATTTCGTAATAGTTCCAAATATTTATTGCCCGTTAAATTTCCATTGATAAAAAATGGACCTATTATGTAGTCCCCTAAAATACCCGTCCAAACATTAACTTTTTGGGGATATTGAGTTCGCACAGGAATGCTTAGATGTTTATTTCTCCGAGACCAATATCTAACGGTGGATGGATTATGCCTTCGATGCAATGAAAATGTGGATTCATCAGTAAATAAAACGTTTTTTAAAAAATTTTCGCTTTTATTATGTTTTTCCATCATAATTTCGGAAAACTCCATCCTCTTGATTTTGTCCTCGGCAAATAGTTCCTGAGTTGTTTGGACTTTAAAACAACGGTAACCATTTCGTTTCAAAATATTCCGAACAGTTCTATCACTAATGTTAACTTGTTCAGCAATTTTTTTGCTTAAACAAGGATCACTGGTTTTAGCAGCAGCACAAACATCAATTTCTCTATTTTGCGGAATTTCATTAATTGGTTTCTCACGTGGTTTATCAATATTCTTACATTTTCGGCAATTTTGTTCACAACCACAACTTTCAAATTTTTGAATAATGCGGTTTATTGTCGATTGTGCCGGAACTGGCCTATTTTCGAACGCACAAGTAAATAAATTTATTATTTCGTGATTAGAGTGACCCCCAAAATACCACTTTAAAATTTGAATTTTTTCCTCCCTTTTTAACATTTTTAAGAATTAACAATTTTTCAGCTTATGGACTTAATGCGCGCCTAATTACACCTCGCAAGCAAATGAACGAGGAATCGATATTGTTCGGTGAACCTGTTTTAAAATTATCGTTTTGTTTATTTTTGAAATTTTCTTTTTGTCTATTTTTAGAATACAATTATTTTCAAGCCAATATGTCAAAAAGATACAGAATTCTTTGTTCATGTTTGTGATATTTTTGTACCACAGAACATACATAAACAAGAAGGGACATCTCCGTGAGAATTTCGTAGACGTTGTAGAGCGCACCCTGAGAGCAACGGCAGATATTAAACGGTTAAACGGTAATGGATGTTGCATAGTAAAAAGGGGATAGTGTGCATGCAGTTGTGTAATACTGGTTTTCTATTCGACTTTTTTCTTTTTCTTGCTCATAACCAATTTCTTGTAAAACTTGAACAATTTATTAAACTATGTATATTTAATAATTATATAAAATTCTTATACATTTTAAGAATTATCGAAAATTTCTCATAAGGCTGTCTAGGCCCTGTTTTGTACCTATTTGATTTTGAGTCTAACCGAACCAAAGCGCGGAGTGCGGTCCAGTAGAACAATTAAATTTATTAGAATTCATCGCGACGTTCTATTGAAATGTACGCTGGTAGACTGTATTTCAGCCGGCTAAGAATTTAACATTGATTTTCCTATTATGCGCGAAAAATTTTCTAACAGTGTATAAAGTGCATTTCTTTAATGTCCCCCCTTTAATTTTTGAACGGATCAACTTAGAAAATTAAAATTTGGGATAATGAAACTAAAGCATGATTACTATATTTTGGAGTAAAATTGACAGATGAAAATTTCAAGATGGCGACTGGGCGCCATCTTGGGAAATAAATTTAAATGGAAAGGGGGTCTTGTGATACATCATTTTGAAGCTCCTGACAAATACTCTACAACCCTGGAATATAAAGTCAATATCTGCACCCATTACAAAATGGCGGACATTTAGTAATTACCTGAATACATCGATGTTTAACGTCATAATTTGAGGAAATAAGCTGAGTTCAGTTCAAAAAATGCTCGAAATGGTTGCCTTGAACTTCTTGATATAAGAACAGCCTATCCGAACATTTTCGAACATAGTAACGTTGATATTTTTACAAATATCTGTAATTATTTCTCGTATATCCAATATTGAAGCAGATTTAGTTTCGTACACTTTTTGCTTCAAATAGCCCCATAAAAAAAGTCTAAAGGTGTCAAATCTGGCGAGCGGGCTGGCCATTCCGTAGGACCTCGGCGACCAACCCAACGACCAGGGAAAATAGCATCCAAATAGTTCAATACTTGTCTGGAGTAATGTGGTGGTGCATCTTCCAATGGACGAGAATTGACCATTTTAGAGTTAGTTCACGTGGTACCTAACTACAATAAGAACTAAATAACCAAAAACTAAATAAAAATACTTTGAACACTAGGAAAATCGAAAACTAAAGAGAATATTTTGAACACTAGGAAACCAAAAACTAAATGAGAATATTTTGACTAAACAATGTTCGTTGTCGTACTTAAATTTTTTGGAATTTTTTTAACCAAAAATAACCTGTCAAACCTTATCCTGGTTTGACTGGAGGATATTCAGGTTTTTGGTGAGGTTGTCTCCTCTTAGTCCTTACTTACGTTTACTAGAAACCTTTTCTTTAATCTTTAAATTAATAATAATCGGAATTCGTTTAATTTAACCTCAACAAAAGCACCAACAAATTTAAGTTAAAATCACAAAAATAAACTTTGTCAACGCTAGTTCGCTAGCTTAATTCCACCTTGGCCACGGATTAATTGATCCCGAGTTGATCCTGCGATTTTTGTTTCGAGCAACGCAAAATGTGATTTGATCCAGGTTTAAGCCCGAATCAACGAAGTCGGATTAAATACCGAATGTTTGACGTTTGAGAAACACTTGATACGGCGGCCATATTTGATCCCGGATTAAACTCGGCTTAATCCCGGATCAAAATTTGATCCACGTACGAGCAACCGGGCCATGGTCTTTTTTAACTATACTTTCTATATTTTCTGTGATATCTCTGTTAATAATGCAGCTAGAAGCTTGAAATTAAGTATCGATGATGTCCAGACATACTACTAAATGAAACTAAACTGTATTTTTAGAATCCATGTACAGTGGTACACTTTCAATCCATATGTGTATTCCCTATACCCAAATCCAGTAGTTTTTGAAATAATCGAAGTTTTATTAAATAAGGTATGAATTTTTTTTTAAGTTATCTAGTTGGCCATTTGATGGCCTTATGTTAATCCGACATTTATGTATTTTTGAAAAATTCTAATTTAAGAGAACTTTTGTCCAAAACATTTTTTCAAAAAATGTATACTTTTTGAGATATTTTTTTTATGAAAAAATTGACAGTTGCAGACCCTTATAAATTATCTTTTTACATGTAAACCCTTAAAGTTAATGAACTGCCATTGTGTGACTACCATTAAGGTTAGAGGTAATTGAATTGATTTAAAAAATACTCTCTATTGCATACAGGGTGTGCATAAAAAGTACGAACAGTTCAAAAACAGATTCAGAAATATCAAATTTCTTTATTTCTTCTAATGGAACACCCTGTATATTTTCATATTTTTAAAATCTACAGACTTTTTTAAGGTAACTTTGTACAATAAGTCCTATTTCTATGTTTCACCTTTCACGAGTTATTTAAACAAAAAAATAAACTAATTTCTGCGATTTAATAATTGATAAATAAATTTAATTATCTGTTAGAAGGCTTTGAAATAAATATTTATTTATTTAAAATTTAAAAAAATATGTGACCAGTAAATACAATAAATCATAAACCATAAGAAAATAGATACCTTATTTAATAAAACTTCGATTATTTCAAAAACTACTGGATTTGGGTATAGGGAACACCAATATGGATCGAAAGGGCTTAAAAAACTGTATTGGTCACTGTTACAATATACAGGGTAATCCATTTGAAATAACAAAGTTATGACCACTTTAATTTGGCCAAGTTTGTCAGACAATTTTAAACGCCCTGTACATGGATTCTAAAAATACAGTTTAGTTTCATTTAGTAGTATGTCTGGACATCATCGATACTTAATTTCTACATACTTAATACTTAATACTTAAAAAACATTCGACTGTTTTTCCAAAAAATATCAAAAAAATTGTAATATCTTAAAAATGGTGCATTTTTGGCATATGGTGTTATTAAATTATTATCAAAGTCTAGTTAAAAAAGGCCATAGAATTCAAAAATGAAGCTAAAACTGGCACTTTCCATATAAAATAACGAAGTTGGTGTCAACTTCCGGTATAACCGGAAGTGTAATCAAAATGAAAATATTTCAGATCAATTCAAATTAACCAAAAAATACTACCGGTTACCGTGAAAAGCCCTGTATAGTATATGACGCCACCCTATACTTATATAGTCAGTATCACTATGAAAAACAAACATTTACTACCAGTTAAAAATCACGATTTTATTGTAAACGATGTGAAAATTAATAAGCATGGTCCTTTATTCGGTGGTGAATGTAAACGGGGTTTAATTGTAGGTCCAAGCGCATCAGGAAAAACAAACGTTATAATATCATTACTTGAACATCCAAATGGATAGCGATTTGAATGTTTATTTATATTCAAAATCATTACTACAACCAAAATATAGATATTTAAAGACTTTATTACAACCTATTGAAGAAATTGGTTACGAAGAATTCGATAATTCGGATGATATTATGTCTCCTGAAAATATAAAAAATAACTCAATTATAATTTTTGATGACATAGCCTCTTGTGATCAGAATATTATACAAAAATACTTTTCTTTCGGTCGCCACAAACAAATAGATTGTTTTTATTTATGTCAAACATATTCATCTATTCCAAAGCAATTAATTCGAGATAATGCTAATTCTTTAATAATTTTTAAACAAGATTTAACAAATTTAAAACATATTTATGATGATCATAAATCATCGTCTTTTCAAGATTTTAAAAATATTTGTTCTTACTGTCGGAAAAAAATTGACTTTTTAACAATTGATAAAGATTGTCCGTTTTCAGCTGGTAAATATAGAAAAAATTTGGATACATTTATATAAATAGTTTTTCTGTATAAAACCAGTTAGTAGATATGAATCCACAAGTGACTAAACAGTTGGTTAAGGCTAGAAAAGATTTAAAAAAAATATATAAAATTTTAAAGACTAATATAGCCCAATCACAGATACATTTGGAAAAAACCTATCAACTAATCACACAACCCATAAAGGAATTAGTTTCGGTTTTGGAAAAACAAGAACCATATGATATTAAACCGATAAAAAAATTGAGAAATTTTTTATTTTCAACATCAAACACTCCACCTCAGAAAGAACCTAGTACTCCATCATTTTTAGGAGGTGTTGAAACGTATGAATCCCCTGGTGAAATATCTCCAACAGATGAATACATAGATGATACAATTTCGCAATTTTATCAAACAATAACTAACCCTGAAGTATTGAGAGAATATTTTGAACAATTCGACTCACCATTACCTAGAGCATATATTGAAGATATGGTTAGGGATGTTGATGGAAATTTCGATCACGATTTAGGTGTTCATCATGACCCTACAACCGAAGTTTTATATTGGTAATTCGGAAATAAATTTGAATGACCCCGATTTGAAAATTAATAATTTGCAATATGAGGGAACTCCTGGACTTTATGAATTATTATTCAAGAAAAATCCCACGGGGTATAAGAAAAAAGACGTAGAAAATTTTCTTGATATAATTAGAAGAACAAATTTAATTCACACAGATTATGATCCTAATTTACCCCACGTCTTCGCTCACGTTTCCACCCACGTTTTATATTTACAACAAACCAAAATTATTATAACGAATCTGATGGAAATTTTGTGTGGTATATATTTGATCATTTAAAACAGTTTACGTTTCCTATAGCCGCCACAATTAAAAAAGCTTTCGTGTATCCTAAGGGTGCTCAAATTATGTTAAATAAAAAACTATTTAAACCGAGTAATATTAAAAATCATGAAGTTAGTGTGGGCGATGAACTCTCTGTAACTTCTAAAACTTTTCACATTGCTTCTGCTGTTTGTGAGCTTGTTTTAAAGGCACCAGTGGAATATGAGTAAACTTGATGTTGTAGAAGAATTGCATAAGCCGGCTAGACAAAAATATAAAAGAAGACATGTTATTATCAAAGGTTTACACGATTTAATTCAGCGTGATTTAGCTATAATGTCTCTTTATAATAAAGAAAATCAAGGATATAATTACATATTAGTTGTAATTAATGCATTTAGTAAATATGTATGAGCTGAACCTGTGAAACAAAAAACAGGTAGTGATGTTGCAAAAGCAATGAATAAAATATTATCGCAAATGCCACCTATTAAAAATTTACAAACGGACCGTGGAAAAGAATTTTAAAAATATTGATTTTCAAGAAATAATGAAAAAGTATAATAATAATCACTACAGCACATTTTCCAATTTAAAAGCCAGTATAGTTGAACGAGTTATTCGAACTCTGAAAACAATGCTTTGAAAACAATTTAGTTTGCAAGGTTCCTATCAATGGTTAAAAAATTTTTCCGACATTGTAGTCAAATATAATATTATATAATAATACAATAATACAAGATTAATAATTAATGATATTAATAATACAAGACATTCAACTACCGGTGCTATACCTAGTAAAGTTACAGATAAAAACGCTCGTTATATTATTGCATTCAATCAATTAAAAACTATTGACCCTAAAAAACCGAAATTTAAAAAGGGTGATTTTGTTCGTATAAGTAAGCATCGCCATACATTTACAAAAGGTTATACACCTAATTGGACTACCGAAGTTTTTAAAATTAAAAAAGTGAAATTGACAAACCCAACAACACATATTTTAGAAGATTATAAAAAGAAGAAATTGAAGGTGGTTTTTATACTGAGGAATTACAAAAAGTAAAGTATCCTGATGTTTATTTAATTGAAAAATTGTTAAAAAGAAAAGGAAATAAACTTTATGTCAAATGGTTGGGATTAAATTATAATTCTTGGATAAATAAAAAATATGTAGTATAATTTTTTAATAAAAAGCTTTTAAAGTATAAAAACGTTTTATTTTTTCAAATACATTATTTCTATGATCTAAATCTAATACAGGATTTAAAATAATTGAAGCTTCCTTTATGTGTGCAGAAAACCGTATACAATTTAGTGCAGTTGATTCCCAATCACTTTTTCGAGCAACTCGGTATGCATAATTCCATGTGTACAAGTGATGTGAAATCACCTCCATTATAATTCCATAAGTCACGGGATTTATATTTTTGATTGGTTTCATTATCATGAGAGAATTATTTATAACATTCCCTTTTATACCTTCTTTTAATATTTTTAATGTACTTAATATATGTTGATTTTTAAAATTATCTTGATGATATTTTATTAATGGTAATATTTTCCGCATTTCTTCTACTGATGAAGATCCTAACCAAATATTGGAATTGTTGGAAATTATTTTCAACACTTTATATTTTTCAAAATTTTCAAACTGTAACACAAAACTTGTTGCTTCTATAGTAGAACAATAATTTGTTGAATATATAAAGTTGTTAATCACATCTTTGTATGATAAAAATTCGCCCCATTCTTTTTCGCTGAATTGTACGTTGGAGTTTTTATTTAAAGAAATTACAACATATGGTGCCCAATTAAAATTATGACATAAACACACAGAAATAAACTTGGATTTTGATGGATTTAAACTAAATCGTTGTTCACATATACAGTGCATTTCTTTAATATCCCCCCCCTTTTATTTTTTGAACGGATCAACTTAGAAAATTGAAATTTAAGATAACAAAACTAATGCACGATTACTATATTTTGGAGTAAAATTGACTGATGAAAATTTCAAGATGGCGCCCAGTCGCGCCCAGTACTGAACTATTTGGATGCTATTTTCCGTGGTCCGCTCAACAGATTTGACACCTTTAGACTTTTTTATGGGGCTATTTGAAGCAAAAAGTGTACGAAACTAAGCCTGCTTCAATATTGGATATACAAGAAATAATTACAGATATTTGTAAAAATATCGACGTTACTATTGTCACGGAGGAGGGTGGAATTCTCAAATATATGTTAAATGGTTATTAATTAAATTAACTGTTCACTCAGCAACCTTGCAGAATGTTAGAATTGTCAATAATATTGTTTAATAAAAATAATGCAAGTTGCTGAGTAGGCAAGGTCGCGCTGCAATGAATCAAGAATGTACGTGCTCGCGTAAATCATAATGTTGGACTAGATCACGTATGGGTCATCGGAAAACTGTTGATAAGGAATCAAAGCCCAAAGATGGGGGTTAGACAGTCTAACGAGTCACGGGTGCGGTAACGATTCCGCGCGGGACCGATCGGTACCCGTTACGGGAAAGTGGGTGCATGCCGAGAAGGTGAAGTGATCAGTTGGGTCGGCTGGTATAAGTGTTAGCTCCTAAGTTTAATGTAATAGCGATAGGAATTAGGTAGGTCCCAAGAGGACTTGTAGACTACCTGAGGGTCCGAAACAAATGTAGTAGTTAAATATAGTAATATAGTTATTATCACCTCATGAGAGAATTTTAGTTGTGTACCCCAAGCGAGTAAACCCCAAAGCATACTACGAGAACCCCCGTGTGCGTAACCATACGAAAGGACCCACACCGTGACACTATGTTCGAAAATGTTCGGATAGGCTGTTCTTATATTAAGAAGTTCAAGGCAACCATTTCAAACATTTTTTGAACTGAACTCAGCTTATTTCCTCAGATTATGACGTTAAACATCTATTGGGGATGAACTCTAGATACGTAATATATAATTTAGTAAACGAGTTAGTTTACGAGTTAGTAAACGATTTAGTTTTTAATAATTTGGTAAACGAAAAGTATCGGGGAGAACGACGGTACTTGACAATTGACTATCTTGACATTGACACTATTGACATGTGGTTCGTATTTTGCCTCTTACTTTCTACTACAATAATCATGCTCTGTTGGTACCGCCACATTACTCCCCCTTCAGTAACGTGATAAATCACGTTACGATTACATACAAACTAACTAACGACTAAAAACAACGAATAAAAAAAAATAATAATAACATTCAAATAAGGTACATACAGCTTACAAACTATTGCTAGCATCCCTTTTAAAAAACATATTTAAACAAAAAACAGAATTTCTATTACACATAAAAATGCGCTCCAAATATTTTTTTGAAAATTTTACATGTCTTCCACTGCGCGACGTTTTTACCGCACTACCAGTATACTCATCGCTTGCACTTGGTAAAGACTTATTTGGTACTTCGCCCGGATTCACTCCTGCTTTTACACTCGGTTTTTCACTTGTTTTTACATTCGGTTTTTGACTTTTGTTAACACTCGGGTTTGACACCACACCTGATCCTGCCGGCGAATCCTCCTGTTCAGCTAACAAAAAGGCGGGTTTTAGCCGATCAATGTTGATATTTACTGGTTTATTCTTAATTTCCACCGTATAGTATTTTTCGTATCTCCGAACCACCCTAAATGGACCTTCATAGGCTGGTTCTAATCCTTTTTTAATTCGATCCGTACGTACAAATATATGCGAGCAGCTTCCCAACTCCTTATGAATAAATACAGACCGAGCTGATTTATGTTGAATTTTTACTGGTTTTAGTAAGTTCATATGTTGTTGTAAATTAGAAGTGAACGTGAGTGGGTCTACATGTGTCGATTTAGTTTCAAAAAATTCTCCTGGCAGTCTAATATGTTTTCCGTAAGTCATCTGAGCTACTGAGCTGTTTCCGTCCTCATAAATAGCGGCTCTTAAACCCAGCAGTACCGTAGGCAATGCATCCGTCCACCTCGTACAATTGTGAGCCTTTAGCTCCGTTTTTATGGTCCTATGAAAGCGCTCGATTTTTCCATTACATTGAGGTCTATAAGGTGTTGTATGTTGTAATTTAATTCCACACATTTCTCCGAGTTTTTTAAATAGCGAGCTCTCAAACTGTCTGCCTTGGTCCGAAATAAGTACTGCGGGTGCTCCAAAACGACTTATCCACTGGTTGTAGAAATGTTTAGCTACAGTGTCAGCAGTGCTGTCTACAATGGGCGAGACTTCCACCCAATTGCAATATCTATCAATCATAGTAAGACAATAAATAAAATTTTCGGCAAAAAAATTACTAGCATCTACAAATAAGGCGATTGGAACTTCTGAATTTGGGTACGTTAACAATGCTGCGTTAGCCAAATCATTTTTGCATTTTTCGAACATTCCTCGAGCTTGCGTTGTCCACTCAATCTTGCGTTTATCGTTTTTTTTAGCTCCCTTTAAATGGTCGTGTAATATAGCTTGTGTTTCTTCTGCGTTTTTTAAGTATCTCCGATATGAATTGACTAATCCAAGAAAAGTTCTTAATTGATGTATTGTTTCTGGTAGTTTATATTTCAAGATAGGTTCAACTTTTTCTGGCAAGGGCTTTGAGCCATCCGAGCTTATAAGATACCCCAAAAATTCAATCTTTTCTTCAGCTATAACCGATTTGGATACATTAATTCTTAAACCATATTTTTCCAATCTACTAAATACTTGTTCCAAATGGTCTTTGTGTTCGTCTAACGATGAAGAAGCTATCAATCCATCGTCAAGATACGGAAAAACGAAATCCAATCCCCGATAAACTTCATCTATGAATCTTTGAAAAGTCGCGGGTGCATTGCACAACCCAAAACTCATAAAATTAAATTCATACATTCCAAATGGAGTTGTTATCGCTGTCTTACATCTATCCTCTTCTGCTACTGGTATTTGATAATATGCCTTATACAGGTCAATTTTAGAAAAATATTTTTTATTTACCAAGATGTGTTGAAAATCCTCTATTCTCCAAATTCCATTTTTCATCAAATAACTAAACTCGTCCTTCGCCAGCTGTAGCTTTTTTGATCCAGTTGTCTAGGTCTACAAAATACTGGTTGTCCCTTTGTACAAATGTGATGTTTTATGTTATGTTTAATATCTACGGATTGCCAATTAGGGTTAGTTAATTTGTGAAATTTTTTGAAAAGATCGGGAAATTTAATAGATTTTGACGTTGTACTTACAACATTTTCCGCTGTGATGACAGAAACCTCGCCTCTTACTTTAAGCTGAGTTTCTCCATCAATAAGTTGTCTATTTTTTAAATCAACGAGCAAATTGAAATTTTTTAGGAAATCGGCTCCTAATATTCCTTTCTTTGTCTTAGCTAAAATAAATTGCCATGAAAATTCACGTCGCAATCCCAAGTCAATGTTAATAGTTTGTGTTCCGAACGTCGGTATCTCCGTATCATTCGCGGCATATAGTTTATATTCGGATATAATATTACGAGTATTTAATAAGTTTTTACTAATCGGAATAATTGAAACGTCCGCGCCACTGTCCACTAAAAATTGCAAACCCGTTTCTTTGTCTTTGACAAATAATCGAGAGTTGCAGCTACTAGCCACAACAGACGAATGAGCTGCTAATTCGACTGTTATTTCGCGTTTTCCGACTGATTTTTATCGAACGAACACGGTTGCGTACACTTATCCGCGAAACACCGTTTACCGAACCGAAAATGACTATAACAGTACTTTCCCTTTGGGTTAAAACGACCACGAGAACGACTTCTACTAAAATCGCGTTGGTGCTTTCGACTATGCGGAGAGTTCAATCGCGAACTATGCACATGCGTTTTTAATTCACTAATCTGTTTCTCGATTGTAGCGAGTTGTGACGAAAACGATGCGATAACATCCACCGGTAGGTTATTTCGATTTGGTTTTTCTTCGACACTAAAAAATTCTTTACGTGGATTCATGTCTATTATTTTATCTGCCATTGCTACTAATTTCTCGATATCTTCATGACTCACAGCTACTAGTATATTTTTGACATTATCTGGCAATTTGTCTAACCATAATGTTTTTAGTCCCTTTTTTGAAAGTTCGCTACCTGCTAAGCTTTGCATCTTCCTAAAGAGTTGACTCGGCTTCATATCGCCCAATTCCAGGTCCGTCAAAAGCTTTTTAAATTGTTTATCCTCGCTTTCTTTAAATATATTTAACAGACGATTCTTTACTGATGTATATTTGTTTGTTATATCTTCATTCGTAATGATGTCCCATACATTTTCTAAAATTCTAGGCTCCAAATTAGCCACGAGATGGTTAAATTTGTTTCGCTCGCTGCGAATTTTTTCGATATGGAATTGCGTTTCTTGAATTGCTTGAGACTTTCGCAAATAACAATAATATAGTGAATGTTTTATTAAAATAATATGTTTGAACTAAAAGTAAATAGGTTTACGTACGATATTAGTTGGAAACATACTATATTCTTCAAGAATTACAAGAAAAAAATTTCTTTGTACAATTTTAACTATAATTTTCAATATTACAATTAATATCGATGCTAATATTATACAATTGATCGTTATTACATCATTAATTTTATTGTCACTGCTGCTGAAATTAAATTTCCAACGGTGTATACACTACTAGCATTTTACCATTTTTTCTTCTAAGTATCTTTTCAACTAGATAAATGTCAGGATTAAATGTTTTTTGCAATTCTTCCTCATAAAAACTTCCACTGATCTCCACGCTCGATTTGAGCTAGCATTAGCTCATTTTGTTTTTGGAGGTGTTTCCTTTCGCTCTCTGCCTCCTCGTACAATTTCTTGTCTTTATAATTCCGAACTCTGAAAAAGTATTTTTTTTAAATTTATTTAATTTAGTTGAGGAACAAAAACTAGTGGTCTTAATCGAAACAAGTCTATATTCAATCTGAATTTACAATATTGGAATTAAGGTGTATAAAATGCATATTGTCCACTCAGCAATTGATCGTACATCGAACGTTGACCATATATGGAATTTTTGTAATTGGAATCGCTACGTCCGCTATAGCGCGTCACATAACTCCTCCATCCCCAAAAGAAACTCAAGGGTGTAACCGGGGTGGAACCACTTGAGATTCGTTGATTTCTTGGACTGCTTGCTGTTGAACTGGTTTGGCTCGGAATACCTTGTAGATTTTCTTTTTGTTTGCAACTAGAATGTAAATTAATATTAAAATTATTAAGGTGGTGGACGATGCGATGGACCAATGTTGGATCCTTGGAATTTGGATTTCTTCTAATTCTGGTTCTTCTGATTCTTGGAGCTGGATTTTGTGGAGTTCGTCTAGAGGAATTTTCTGGATGACGAGTTTTTCAATCTTCTTTGTCGGAATTTCTATCTCTTCAATATCTTTTAGTGTTATTGGGTGGCCTAATATGCTGTGTTTTTCATTTTTGTAGAGGAATTTTGGAGATGAAATTGAACAATCGTCGGGGACGGTGAAGAGGTAGGTGCCTTGTAAAACGGCTACGTCTTTTTCTTCACATTCTAGTCGGATCTTCTCGGGAATCGGGAAAATACCAATGTAATGACTATCGTTGATTTCTTCTATGATTTGATTTGTAATTTTTGCTGGGATTTTGATGCAGTTTCTTGGTGCGCCGGAAGAGGAGAGTATGGAGGTGATGCAGTCGGCATTTTCTCTTATTGGCAGTAGTCGATTTTTGAGGCAGAGACAACCGGGTTGTAGATCTAGGCATTCTTTGTTCTGGTATTGGTACTTCTCGTTGCTCATTAGGAGATAGGTAGAAGGAGGAATAATGATAGTTTGGTTTTTATTTGGGATGGCATATAAGTGATACAGGTCAAAGATGTTGAGGTCTATTAGAGGGAAATCCAAGGCGAATATTAACTTATTTTCTAAATAATAGACTTTGGTTTCTACTACTTTATAATACTTTAAAATATCCTTTTCACATCACTATATATATAAAACCCCAGGCGTGAACGACTGATTGGCGAGAGAAATTCAAAATGAATTACTTGGGCGTACAGAGGTAGATGGGGGGACGTAAAAAAATTCGCTGATTACGAAAATCGACCTCTTTTCCCCAGCTAAATTCGTTTTCGTTCACAATATCGATTTAAAGTTGAAATTTTTGACACATTTTTCAAGAAATTATTTGATGGACGATTTGCGTTCGTTTAGTTTGAGTGGAACTTTACCGCGGTGCAAGATTTTTTCTTAATTTGACCCTCTTAGCCGCTTTCAACGGTTAAAACTGAAAGAATATACAATAATTTACTAACCTCCCAATATTCTTCACGATTTATTGACGAATAACCGAGAAATGTTTAAATTAATATCGAAAAGTGTACACTAATGACAGCGACAAAGAACCAACCTCACATTGACTGAAAATGTCACTGACGTTTCTAAGGAAACGTCGACGGGACATTTGATGTACAGGGTGTTTTTTCGTTAAGGAAATGTGAAAATTTGATGTACAGGATGATCGCGACCGAGCGAGCGCAGCGAGCGAGGCTCCGGCTAGCAAACTGTCTTGCGGCGAAGCCGCCACCGTAAGAAAGGGGGGTTGAAAGGGGGCGCAGCCCCCTTTCCGAGCTGACAAGCGAGTCACTATATATATAAAACCCCAGGTGATATAGACTGATTGGCGAGAGAAATGCAAAATGAATTACTTGGGCGTAGAGAGGTAGTTGGGGGGACGTGAAAAAATTCGCTGATTACGAAAATCGACCTCTTTTCTCCAGCTAAATTCGTTTTCGTTCACAATATCGATTTAAAGTTGAAATTTTTGACACATTTTAGAAAAAATTATTTGATGGACGATTTACGTTCGTTTAGTTTGAACGGAACTTTATCGCGGTGCAAGATTTTTTCTTAATTCGTACCTTTTAGCCGCTTTCGAAGGTTGAATATGAAAGAATATACAATAATTTACTCACCTCCCAATTTTCTCCTCATTTTATTGACGAATAATCGAGAAATGTTTCAATTAATATCGAAAAGTGTACACTAATGACAGCGGCAAAGAACCAACCTCACAATGACTGAAAATGTCACTGACGTTTCTAAGGAAACGTCGACGGGACATTTGATGTACAGGGTGTTTTTTCGTTAAGGAAATGTGAAAATTTGATGTACAGGATGATCACGACCGAGCGAGCGCAGCGAGCGAGGCTCCGGCTAGCAAACTGTCTTGCGGCGAAGCCGCCACCGTAAGAAAGGGGGGTTGAAAGGGGGCGCAGCCCCCTTTCCGAGCTGATAAGCGAGTCACTATATATATAAAACCCCAGGCGTTAACGATGATTGGCGAGAGAAATTCAAAAATAATTACTTGGGCATCGAGAGGTAGTTGGGGGGACGTAAACGGATGCGCTCTTTTCGAAAATCGACCTCTTTTCCCCAGCTAAATTCGTTTTCGTTCACAATATCGATTTAAAGTTGAAATTTTTGACACATTTTTCAAGAAATTATTTGATGGACGATTTGCGTTCGTTTATTTTGAACGGAACTTTACCGCGGTGCAAGATTTTTTCTTAATTTGTACCTCTTAACCGCTTTCAACGGTTGAATATGAAAGAATATACAATAATTTACTAACCTCTCAATTTTCTCCTCGTTTTATTGACGAATAACCGAGAAATGTTTAAATTAATATCGAAAAGTGTACACTAATGACAGCGACATAGAACCAACCTCACATTGACTGAAAATGTCACTGACGTTTCTAAGGAGACGTCGACGGGACATTTGATGTACAGGGTGTTTTTACGTTAAGGAAAAATGAAAATTTGATGTACAGGATGATCGCGACCGAGCGAGCGCAGCGAGCGAGGCTCCGGCTAGCAAACTGTCTTGCGGCGAAGCCGCCACCGTAAGAAAGGGGGGTTGAAAGGGGGCGCAGCCCCCTTTCCGAGCTGACAAGCGAGTATATATATATAGATAGAACCGAGTTAGGATGCGAGATTTTTAAATCATGAATTACTTGGGGGTACAGAGGTACATAGGGGCACGTTAAAAAATTCGCTGGTTACGAAAATCGACCTCTTTTCGCTGGCTAAATTCGTTTTTGTCCGTAAATCGAAATTAAAAATGTAAAATTTTTGACAGATTTCCAAAGAAATTATTTGATGGCCGTTGCCCGTTCGTTTGGTTTAAACGGAACTAACACCGAAATGACGGATTTTTTGTTATTTTGACAATTTCGTCGATTTTAATGGACGAGAATAAAAGAAATTGCAATAATTCGCAAAAATATACGTTTCTTGGTCATTTGTACTTACCAAAAACCGAGAAACGATCAAATTATTTTTTAAAAAACTACACTAATGACAGCGGCGATGAACAAACTTCAAACTATCTAAATTGTCATTTCCGTTACTACGGGATACGTTGACATTTAATTTGATGTACAGGGTGTTTTTTCATTAAGGAAATAGGAAAAATTGATATACGGGGTGGTTTTTTTTCTAAAGGGAACAATTATTTAAATTTAAATTATAATATAGTACAGGGTGACTTGTATTTAAGAAAATGGTAATTACATAAACCGAGCGAGCGAAGCGAGCGAGGATCCGGCTATATAACTGTCTTTGCGTAGAACGCCGACAGGCGTTCGAGCTGCGGGTCTATGCGGCAGAGCCCATTGTTATTCACAGCGATATAGTCGAGATCGCGCAGCGAGCGAGACCTTAGTTTTTTAACAGCCTTTGCGTAGGAGGCCGTCAGGCCTCCGAGCTGCCGGTTAGTGCGGCAGAGCCCATTGTTAATCACAGCGATATAGTCGAGCTCACGCAGCGAGCGAGACCTTAGTTTTTTAACATCCTTTGCGTAGGAGGCCGTCAGGCCTCCGAGCTGCCGGTTAGTGCGGCAGAGCCCATTGTTAATCACAGCGATATAGTCGAGCTCACGCAGCGAGCGAGACCTTAGTTTTTTAACATCCTTTGCGTAGGAGGCCGTTAGGCCTCCGAGCTGCGGGTCCATGCGGCAGAGCCCATCGTTAACTAGAGCGATTTAGTCGAGCTCGCGCAGCGAGCGAGACCTTAGTTATTTAACAGCCTTTGCGTAGGAGGCCGTCAGGCCTCCGAGCTGCGGGTCTATTCGGCAGAGCCCATCGTTAACTAGAGCGATTTAGTCGAGCTCGCGCAGCGAGCGAGACCTTAGTTTTTTAACAGCCCTTGCGTAGGAGGCCGTCAGGCCTCCGAGCTGCGGGTTAGTGCGGCAGAGCCCATTGTTAATCACAGCGATATAGTCGAGCTCGCGCAGCGAGCGAGACCTTAGTTATTTAACAGCCTTTGCGTAGGAGGCCGTCAGGCCTCCGAGCTGCGGGTTAGTGCAGCAGAGCCCATTGACATTTACAGCGATATAGTCGAGCTCGCGCAGCGAGCGAGACCTTAGTTTTTTAACAGCCCTTGCGTAGGAGGCCGTCAGGCCTCCGAGCTGCGGGTCTATGCGGCAGAGCCCATCGTTATTCACAGCAATTTAGTCGAGCTCGCGCAGCGAGCGAGATCAATCGCACCGAGCTCGCGAAGCGAACGAGGATCCGGCTAGCAAACTGTCTTGCGGCGAAGCCGCCACCATAAGGAAGGGGGGTTGAAAGGGGGCACAGCCCCCTTTCCGAGCGTTTAGCGAGTCATTACATAATAATTGATTGTATCTATGAGTTTTTCGTAAGTAACTAACTACTTCTTTCTCTCTAACTACCTCTTTCTTCTAAGTCTCCAGGACTAATAATACTATGATGCAAGATTTTTAAATTCGCAAAACTTATGGCATTTTCTATGTCGGTTAAAATACTTAAAATACTATCTAAATTTATTTTTATTTGGTTCATGATTTCGTTCAATTCGATGTAATGAGTTCGATCGAATTGATAATCATTGAACATTTTTTACGATTCGTTCGGTTTTGTTAGCAATCAAGTCTTGATTTTCCGTTATGGTAGTTATTGTTTTATTTATAGTTTGCATTACTTGTTTATTAAGAGAAATATGATTATTAAATTTTCGAATAATTTTGTTCTGAGAATTCTGTAGTTCTGTAATACTGCTGTACAGGGTGGCCAATTAAAATTGCGAGGTACTGTATCTGGGAAACTATGCATCCTAGAGGATTGCGGTAAAAAAAGTTATTACTAAAACGGCCAAGAGAGAAACCTGGAAAATATTTTCAAGTTTCTCAAATGACCGCTATGAGGTGTAACTGCAATATTGAAATTAAAAAAGTGATATTTCTATGAATTCCGATATATTAACCTAACAAAAAATACCATACATTAGCTAAATGGTGCCTAAACCAGCTCGCGAAAACCAAATCTCGATATCTTGTTCCCAATCTAAAATTTAGGCCAAAGAAAATTTTATACGGAAATTCCTTCTATTATTTGTCTTCTTCAATAAATTTCAATATTCTCAAAAAAAGATGTTTAATTTTTGTAAAAAAAAAGAAATATAGAAAAATTAGTTAAAAAAAATAAAAATTTAAGGAATTTCCGTATATAATTTTTTTTGGCCTAAATTTTAGGTTAGGATCAATATATGGAGATGCGGTTTTCGCGAGCTTGTTTATGCATTATTTAGCTAATTATTCATGGAAAAAAAATCATACCAATGCATTTAATTTTTTTGAGAAAATTAACCATTTCTGTCAGAATGTCGAAAAAAGCGCTCTACTAGCAATACGTGAATCTAACAAAACATTAAATAATATAACTTTTGTAGCCCAAGAATAGCTCTTTTCAACTAGCCCAAGTTTGTTCAAATCGGCTCAGCCGTTTTGAAGATACAGGGTGTTTTTTAGGGAAACCTTTGAATAACACTCACCACTTTATTTTTAGAGATACAGCAAAAATTGTTAAACAAAAAAGGTTCATATTATACTTGACTTTAAAGATCTGGTATTATTGTTAGGTAAATATAGCGGAATTCATAGAAATATCACTTATTTAGTTTCAATATTGCAGTTACACCTCATAGCGGTCATTTGAGAAACTTGAAAATATTTTCCAGGTTTTTATCTTGGCCGTTTTAGTAATAACTTTTTTTACCGCAATCCTCTACGATGCATATTTTCCCAGATACAGTACCTCGCAATCTTAATTGGCCACCCTGTACATTATCGGCATCCTCCTGGTCCATGTTTCCTGTTATGAATTTTATTATTGAGCCAATCGGGGAGAATATAGCTCTTTTGTTGCGATTTACTGGGAATATACTGTTGAATTTATCGTTAGTGTAGATAATTTCGAATTCTAAATGTTTATATGATTCCAAAAGTTTAACGTAACTAAATAAGTTACTCATATTAATAAATTTTTCTAGTTCGTAGTATTTAGAAAATAATTGCAAAATTTGGGCTGATAAGGGTTCTAGGGGTATGTAGTGAAGAAGGGTATGAGAAGCTATTTTTACTTTAGCATTGCCTAATTTAAACGGGAGGATTCCAGGGTTATTCTTGAGGTCCTGTGTCTCGATTTTCCGGTTCTGTATAGTCAGGGTCGTCATCATCAGTGTCGTCAACCTGTGGAAGGTTAGTCGTTATTTGTCTAGGAGGTTTAAATATTTGTTTGTGGTAGGTGTTTTGTGGGGTAGTTACCGGTAAATCCTGGCTCTGTATGACATGTTCCGGTTTGTAAAGAGGTTTTGTCTTTGAGGTTTTGTCTGTTTTTTGTAAGCAATTGTTCCTTGTTCAATGTCAGGGGGGTCGGTGCGTTTTTTATTCAAGTTGTCTATTACTTTTCTTTTATTTTCCGAAAGTTTTACGTTGACAGTCTTGTATAAATCGTTCATGGTTTGTTTGTGATTGCTAAGTTGGTGGTTAACAATTTGGGCGTCATTTTCTGTATCGAGGGGATTTTTAAGTTGAAGATGTCCTAATATGAGGTCCACGGGTTTTTGGTTTGTTGCTGAATGTATGGAGTTATTGTAGCCAATAAGGGAATATGTTAGTTTCTCGAAAGGTGTTAATTTTTGTTTTGTCAGTGGCAATGTTCGCATGTGTTCGAGTAAGGTCGAGTGGAATCGTTCAACAATAGCATTACTATTGGGGTTGTATGGTAGGGTATAATGCCAATTGATATTTTAGAGCTTAGCGAAATCTCTTAGAAGGTTCTGATTAAACTCTACGCCATTATCAGACACTATATTCTCGGGTACTTTATATGTGGATATGAATTGAATCAAACTTTGGTAAACATACAGGACGGTTACGCTATGAATTATGTAAGCTTGTCCGAATTTTGAAAAGCTGTCGCAAATGGTTAGGGCTATTGTATTGTCGATTTTGAAAACGTCAACGTGAATCGTCTCGAAGGGTTTCGTTGGAGTGGGAGTTAGCTGTAGTTTTATTAAGGGAGGATGTCGCTCATATTTGACTTGCTGAAAAATAGAGCAATTGTTTATAAAATTCTTTACATTTTCGTTGAGTTTAGGCCAAAAGAATTTCAGTTTTAGTTCTATAATAGTTTCTTGAATGCCGCGGTGATTTGTTATTCCTTCATGTTGTGATTTGATAAGTTTCTGTTGTCTGGTCTCGTTAGTTATGTCGAAAAGCAATTTATTTGATTTTAGGAGTTTGAAAGCTGAATTTTTGAATATTTCTGGAATAAATCTACACATGGATTTGAATAGATCGTCATTTTTATCATTTTGGAAATAAAAGACATATTGTTTTTTGGGTGTGCAGTAATCTTTCATAAATTTTATCAACTGGTTTTAGAAAGTATCGGGTGTTACGTAGAGGTGCCATCTAGTTCTAACATGAGTATCAAATAGTTTCTTAACTTCTTGACGTGGATTTCTATCAACTTTTATTATTACTATTTGGTTTAAAAAATAGTTAATGGGTCGGTCAGTTATGTGTATCCCTTGAATTGGATCTTCGATAAGATTGAGCGATAAGCGACTGGTTGTCTAGGTCAGTTACATTTTCTCGGTCGTTTGAATCTTGAGGTAATAGGTCATTGTAATTTGGATCATGTGTCGGATTTTGTGCGGGATTGGGAGTTTTTGAACATGAAGCGGAAAATTGTTTGTTGAATTCGTTTATGTAGTCTAGGAGAGGAGTGGAAACAGGGTTGCTTTCTAGGGGATGAATTTCGATGCGGATTAATGCATCAGCATTAGTATTTGCTTTATCTTTTTTATATATTATTTCGTAATTAAATTCTTCCAGTCGCAATCTCCATCGAACCAGGCGTGAGTTTGGCTCTTTTAAGGACATTAACCACTGGAGTGGTTTATGGTCAGTTACTATCTTAAATTTGCGGCCAAAAATGTAGGGACGGAAATATTTAGTAGCGAAAACAATCGCTAAAATTTCTTTCTCTATTGTGGACTAATTAGTTTCAGAACCGTTAAGCGTGCGGGAAGCAAAGGCAATGGATTTGTCATTAGGAATATGTCCTTGGGATAGAACGCATCCTATAGCGTAGTTGCTGGCGTCACAAGTCAGAATAAATTTTTTTGTAAAGTCAGGATAAGTCAGGATAGGGTCATTAGTTAGTAGTTTTTTATAGTCTTCGAAAGCTTTAATGTACTGGGGATTGTTAATGTCAATTCGAGCTCCTTTTTTTAAACATCCAGTCAGGGGTTTTGTTATTTGGGCAAAGTTTCTGATGAATTTTCTGTAGTAGCCAATCAGGCCTAAAAATGATTTTATTTCTTTACTAGATTTGGGTATTGGGTAATTGGGAAACTTCTTTCTTTAGAAATTCGGATTTGTCTAACTGGACTTTCAGATTGCTTTCTATCAATTTTTGGAAGACCTTTTTTAAATTAACCAAATGCTCTTGTAGAGAAGTTGAGAAGACAATAATATCGTCCATGTAGACTAAACAAATTTTATTTTGGAGCTCTTTTAGAACATTATCCATCACTCTCTGGAACGTGGCAGGGGCGTTCTTTAGACCAAAAGGCATCCTTACATACTCATAATGGCCGTTTTCTACTGTAAAGGCAGTTTTATGAATATCGTCCGGGTGCATTTCTATCTGGTGAAAACCACTAGCAAGGTCCAAAGTTGAGAAATATTGGCAACGTCCTAATTTGTCTAATATGTCAGTTATGTTAGGGATCGGGTATTTGTCGTCGATAGTTTTTTCGTTTATTTGTCGGTAGTCAACGACTATTCTCCATTTGACTTTTCCTGTTACTGCGTCGGGTTTTTTTCGATACAATCCATATAGGTGAGCTATAGGAACTGTTAGAGGGCCGAATAATTCCTTGTTTGAGCATGTCGTTAATTTGTCGTTGTACCTCGGATTTGTGTATGAAAGCATAGCGACATGTCTTGGAATGGACGGGGATTTCGTCAACCGTTTGGATTGTATGTTTTACTTGGTTTGTAAAAGTTAAATTTGAGTTCTCTCGGTGAAAAATGTCGGAGAACTCTCTGCACAGATTTTCAATGTGGTAGGTCTCCTCATAATTCAAATGCGAAGTTCGAATTAACTCGGAGATGTCGGGATAATCGAGTGAATGATTTGGAATGGGTTGTATGTTGGTGTTGAAAATTTCGAAATGGTCAGTCAAAGAGTTTACATCGATTGGTTTGTAAAGGATTACATCTTGTGTTTCGTCTGTATAATATATCAATTCAACAGGGGCATAGTTATTTTCGGCAATTGAGATTCCTTCACGGATTACACAATTTGATAATTTTGTTTGGGGAATATTGATGGGTCCACATGCGATTGAAACAGGGATTTTCGCGGATTCTATACTGTTAGGTTCTATTCTTGCAAAAAATAATAGCTTTCCTTTAGCTTCATAATGACTTAACGGGAAAGTTATGTTAGCAGTTTTAAATAGTGAATTTTTTAAATCTAGTTCTACGCCTAAATCTTTAAGCGTCTCGTATCCGATTAATCCGTCGAAAAAATGGTGAAAATTGAATAAATAGAATTTCAAAATTTTGTTGCATTTAAATTCCGAAAAGGAAGGGATTTTCGCGCAGTGGTTTCGAGTTGTTGTTTGGAAAATTGAGCTTATAGTAAAGGGTTCTTCTTTAATGCATTGGGCGAATTAATTCTGAGCTATTTCAGGATTTAGAAAGGATTTGGTAGCGCCTGTATCGATTAGGAGTTTCAAAGGGGGGTTAGCGATTTTGATGTATGGTATGTCCTTGCGGTCGTAAATAGAGTGTAATTCTATATGTTCGTTTGTTTTGGGCTGGACAGCTGAAAATTTTGAGTGGAATTTTCACCACTTTCTATTTCTGATAGAGGTTGTGTAGTCGAGGTTGAGGTTGTTTCGTTTTGGCAAGTATTGTCAGGCAATTCAATGTCATAGTTGTAATCGTAATTGTCGTAATCTTCTGGGTAGTAATAAGGGTAGTAGGGATTATGTTCAAAGTTTTGACTTTGTTCGATGTTATGCAATTCTTCGAATGAAAAGTTTTGTTGAGATTGGGGTGCGAAATGATTCGGGTTCCTTGAAGAGGGTTGAACGTTACCGAACCTGCTAAATCGGGTGACACCGCTCATGAGAACTGGTTTGGGTATATTTTGAGCGTTTTGGGGGTTTGGTTTCCAAACATTAGTTTGGGGTTTTGGAGGTCCGAAAACTTGGTGACTGGTGGGAAATCTTTGTGGGATATGACGTGGTTGAAAGGCGTAACCGAATCTATTTTGGGGGACACTTTGTGGGATTTGGAATTGAGGAGGTATTCGCATGTTTCTAGGATTAAATGGGAGTCGAGCTGTTATGGGGTTTTGAGTTCTTGATGTCTGAGAGGGCTTATTTCTGTTATCAAAAGTCGTTCTTTGCAGATGTCCAATGTTCGTTTCGGAAATTATATTTTGTCGAGCTTCTGCCATTGCTTCATAGCTCTTATGGTGTATTTAACTACTGTAACTTTAAGGCTCTTATTATTTACGAAATTTAGCTGAAAATATAACATTTGACCCTCAACCATCGACTTCTAAGGAACCCCCAAAAATCAAGATAATTTCTGATATCAGAATTATGCCTAATAAACCTGACGATGAAGAAAGTGAAATTAACTTGACACAACACTCGACCGCAAACGAAACGGCGAACCGTGGTATACCTGTTACCGTAAGTACCCGAAATTCGTTATTACGCGTAATAACTAGTAAGAACCCGAAATAACTAGGAGTATCGGTAATTTCGCGTTTATACTAGTAAGAACGCGTAATAACTATGATGTTTAGGAAAATACCGAATTAAAAATTTTATTCGGCTATTTACGGAAGTTTTCAGTTAGAACGCGTTCTTACTAAGCTTATAACAGTAAACAACCGAATATTAAAATTTATTAATACCTAGCTGAAATTAATAATTATTAATTTATATAGATAGGTAAGTGTATGTTATAGAATAAAGTAGGGTTCGTTTTATGTAGTTAATTTATTGCACAAAAAAATTATTTAATTTTACATAGCAAATGAAACATAAAACAAGCGAACTTTTTAACAAAACTGAACAAAAATAACAACTTACTTATTATTGCAAGAGCTACTATTATGGCATTTTGAATTACACAAAACATTATTTTTTCTGCATTTACATAATTTACTTCGACAATTTTTAGTGCATTTACAATAAAAAAATCCCTGACTAGAACCAAAATTAAACGAAGCTGCTTGACGTAAAGAAATTTGTTTATCTTTTCTTATTAAGTCCATGTCAATAAATTTTTGTTTGCAAATGTCAAATTCTGATCTGGTATAAAGATGATTTATGACTCCGTCTTTTGTACCTAATTGGTACATGTTGTCGTCGGTCTTCAGTAACACAACAGCTATTATATTTCTGAAGGCTCCTTTTGCTTTGTCCACATCAGGAATAGGCACCGTAACATTATCTCCAACGTTTGCAGGTGGATGTGTTTTATCGCTGTAACTTTTCATCTTTTTTGCCTGGTGAATTAGCGATTGGCTTGCTTCTGACCTTGCTGCTTTTATATTGTCTTCTGTTTTACAATTCAAACAGAAGTCTCGATCAATGTTAGCCGGTAAAATAGCACCACATTTATTGCAAAAGCGTTCTTGTGCTTCTGCTTCTAGATCTTTTTCAGGAACGTCGTCTTCTGAATTTGAATCTTCTAATTGAGTTCCTTCTCCCATCTTAGTAACTTCTTTAACGACTTTCTCTAAATCCTCTTCCCGCTCCAGAGATGAAATAACCTCAGGAGGCAAAGACGATGTAGTTAATCCAACTCTAGGTTCGATGCCAAACATGGCCTTATATGGAGTTTGTTTAATGCCTGAATGAAATGCACGATTTTTCATAAATTGTACAAATGGTAGACCTTCTGACCATTTTACGGTTTTATTATCGGACATCCATGAAGCAATCATATTTTCGACATCTTGGTTGGCTCTTTCGACTGATCCCTGACTTTGGCTATGGCGTGGCTTTCCGTGGACAATCTTAAGTTCTGGCCATAAAGATTTAAATTCGTTTATAACACAGTTCGCAAATTCTCGACCGTTATCACTGTGTAATATACACGGCGCTCCAAACGTCAAAAATATTTCGTTCAATTTGTATGCTATTTCTTCAGCTCGTTTAGATGTTAAAGCTCTTAACAAAATGAACTTTGTCAAATGATCTTGATAAACCATTATGAATTTATATTCACCATCTGATTGGCTCTGCATATCAATAAGATCTACTTGGCATCGGCTGTTTAATTCATTGTGTAAAATTGGTTTAGAAACTAATCCCCTTTTCTTCTTAGATTTTTTACTGTTGCAAACTTCGCACATCGACAGGAATAAGTTTATCATTCTGGTAGTAATATTTGCGTACCACCATGGCCAATTGCTATGTGAGCAGCTTCGATAACATCGAAGATTTCTTCAATTGGGAGGTAATATAATATTTCATCGTTCTTGGATTTTGCTATTATATGCTGAACGCCACTCAATTCCATGATGTCAAACCGGTTTAAACGACGATACTGTAGGGTTGTTTTCTTCTTTGCCAGTTTAGCTTCTTTAATTTCTTGAAGTAAATTATCGTAAGTTTCTCTGTTCATAATAGTATATTTCGATAATTGGGGATCTTTACTACTTAATAAATCATTTGTAAATTTTTCTTTCCAAGCAATCAGTGAAGAATTCATTTTTCGAACAAGGTTTCTCAAATTATCACACCGCGTGGTACACTCAGTTACAACTTCTTATAAAATAATGTATTATGTTATGAGTGCTACAGGGTGCGTGAGCACGTTCCCCTGTCGTTCGAGACATCGCGAGATTAAATCTAGCCAATCCCTGCAAATATCCAATAACACTCAGTAGTTACCAATATACGCCTAGAAAGAACGCGTTCTAACTAAAAATTTCAGTAAATAGCCGAATAAAAGTTTTAATTCGGTATTTTCCTAAACATCGTAGTTATTACGCGTTCTTACTAGTATAAACGCGAAATTACCGATACTCCTAGTTATTTCGGGTTCTTACTAGTTATTACGCGTAATAACGGATTTCGGATTTTTACGGTAACATACCCATTTTAGACGAAATAATTAATAACAAAATTAATCAAATACTAGTTTTTCCGAATGTATACGGAAAAATAGATATGTCCTTCGAAACTTACGAAAATCAAAAAATAACTAAAATTAAAATTCCAGAGAAAAATAATGATGAACTTATTTTGAAATTTTTAAAAGAATATACTAACAGTAATGATACCTTTTGCATTCATTTCAATAGAGATTCCTTTTATAATGACTTTAATAAAGTATACCTAAAATATTTTTTGCAACATGGACCAAAATTAATAAAATGTACAAAATTAATTAACACCATTGTCGACAAAGAAGAACAAATTTTATTAATCAGAAACTACCACGAAGGAAAAACAAACCACAGAGGGATAACAGAAACTTTAAAAAAATTACAACGAAATTATTACTGGAAAAAAATGAAAAACTCAAATTTTATTAACGAATGTGATATTTGTCAAAAAAACAAATATTCGAGACATAACCCGTGCGTCCCGAAGATGCTAACAGAAACTGCTAGTAAACCATTCCAAATTATTCATATTGATTTATTTATATACGATGGAAAAAGTTACCTTACCCTGATCGATGCTTTTACTAAATTTGCGCAAGCCCACTTTATTCCAGGAAAAAATGCAGTACACATAGCAAAAGCTTTAACAAAATATTTCACTTCTTTTGGCGTACCACAACTAATAATCTCTGACAATGGGAGAGAATTTAATAATCAAGTTGTTAAAGATCTTCTAAATTTACATAAAATAAAGACACACTTTACTACCCCTGGACACCATGAATCAAACTCAATCGCAGAACGATTACATTCTACACTGATAGAACACATGAGAATTTTACGTGAAACTCACCCTGAAAAAGACGACGAAAAATTGACTATGCAATCATAGCATACAATAATTCCATACACAGTTCAACAAAATTTACTCCTTTTGAGTTGACATTTGGCCATACTGAATCCCGAAATCCAAACGAAATATTTTTATGTAGCAGCTTTTATTCCGCTTACGTTATTAACCACAAGGAAAAGTTAAAACACCTATATAATGATGTACAACAAAAAATAACTGATAACAAAATTAAAGTAAAAGAAAAAACTAATTCGAAAGGTGAAACTAACCCTGAATTTAAGGTAGGTCAGACAGTCTTCAAACGAAATACCCAAAAACGAAACAAAAAAGACCATTTTTAGGTCCCTACAAAATAACAAAAATTCTTGACAGAAACCGTGTTGAAATTACAGGAAAAATCATGAAATACAAAAAGCGAACCCAACAAACTGAAACAATACATATTAAAGAATTACGAAAACCTCCTGTTACAGGTACTTCTTCTGGACAATTGACGCCAGACGAGACACCTCTCGAATCCACAACCTAAATTCAATACCCGGTCTCCTTCCTCTCAAAATAGGAACTTCCCAAATTATAACCAATTATTGGACATTTTTACACGTTTATGATATAACAAATTTGACAAACGACTTCTTGAAATTGAAAAACCAATACGACACAATAAAACTCTCTGTTTCTAAAACTCCTAGAATTTTAAATATTAGCCAAGAACTTCAAAATTCTTATCACTTAATTCAAATAATAGAAAATAGAATTACACTTCAACTAAATCAATTGAATCCTTTTTGGCATAAAAGAACAAAACGATCCCTTTTTGATGGACTCGGTTCTGTAATTAAATTCATAACAGGTAATTTGGACCAAAACGATGCTGTTCGTTACGAAAAAGCCAAATCTTCGCTATCGGAAAATCAAAATGAAATTAAAACAATAGTTGAAAATCAAATCACTATGTTGCAATCATCCATTAAAACATTTGAGAATAATACCAAAATTTTAGCTCATAATCAGTTAATATTAAGCTCTCGAATTGAAAAAATTCAAGAATTAATGCAGAATGTGAATCTAGCAAATGCTGATACGATCCATTATTTTGTAATAGAAAGGCTCGTGACTCAATTTTCGACAAGTTTTCAAATCATCTATGATATATTGGGAAAAATTGAAGTCGCTATTAGTTTTGCAAAATTAAATACTTTTCATAACGCTATAGCCAATCCAAATGAACTATTTTCTAAAATACTACAAATTAGTAAGACATTAAAAAATGATAACAAATTTCCTTTTGAATTAACAATGAGTAATATTTTACTTTTTGAACGAGTAATCGAAATTAAAAGTTACAGTAAGAATAACAAAATTGTTTTTGTAATTGAAGTAGATGTCAATCCACGACAATTACAAATTGTCGTGGATGTCAATGATTATAGCTACTATCATTTATATTCCTTACCCACACCATTAAAAACCACTTTTAAAGCAATAATTCCCCAATCCAAATTCCTTCTCGTCAACGAGCAGTACTACGCACATTCAAGAACGAGATGCAAGGAAGTTTTGACCGAAGAATTTCTGTGCCGAGACGTTCAAACGATAGCCATAACCGAGAATGCCCCGTGTGAAGTTCATCTTTTGAAGTATTCTAAATTTGCCGGACAATGCAAACAGGTTCCAATTAGAATTAGTGGACTGAAATCTCAAAAACTAGAAGATAACAAGTGGATTGTGATTTCTCCCAACGACACAGTTAGTGTTGAAAAGTGTGGTAAAAACATTAATAACTTCCCAATAAACGGTACTTACTTAATTGAACTAAACAACAATTGCGAAATTTCAATAGACAAAATTACTTTAAAAACTTACAAATCAGCGACACCAAATTTCGAAAATGTCGAGTTACCTAATCTAAACAATTTAATCAAACTTAGTGAATTTCCAAAAGACTTCGAACTAAATTCAGTGAAATTAGACTCTATCAAACTAGATGAACTAAATCAAATCAAAAGTGTTTTACAGGAAGACAAACTAAATCTAAAAAATATAAACTCTGTTCCAGTGCACTTTGGAAAAATCAGTTTTTACACTATTCTGCTTTACTTAATTTTATTTCTGGTTATAGTCTACGTTATTGTCACGAGTAGGAATATGGGTCAATCCTGAGAGTATAATAAAACGAGACCACAATAATGTAAATATTGGCCGAATTATTATAAACAAACATTGTTGAATATTGTTTATAATAACACCACGCGCGAGGTCCGCACGCGAAGAAACATTCCGAAGTCCTCGCGCGTGGTCAGCAATATGATTCACATAAATACTCTCAGGTGCGATCCAACGGGGTTCTGTCTGGGTAGACTTGGAGAGTGAACAAGGTGGGCTGACATGTTCGTGGGTTGTCAGACCCTTGGCCCCCTTCTCGTCGAGCCACCCAGTGTAGTTTTGTTAGTCTCAGTATTTGTCAAGTGAATATTGTAACAACCATTTGAGTTAAAATAAAATGTGGATTTCTAATTTTGGTCTATCTCTATTACTGTAACCAACCCGTACCCAGGCCCCAGAGCTACGAGACTCAGAAGGAGAAAGGTAAACGCATTTTGGCGTGACATTATTTATAAGGCCATCAAGAAAAGGAACGAATCGAAGAAACCTGAGGGACAAGAGGCGGACCTAGTGGACTCAACCCTGCAACTCTTCCCGTTTATTTCGAACTCTGGATCTGGTTCATCCCCATAGTTCTCATCTAAGCCCGGAGGAGTTAAGAAACCGAAACAGCTGACTACTATAAGAAATAAACCTGCTGACGACGATTTTGATCCGATGTATTAAATACGACGCAAACGCGCCGATTCTCACTTTTAATTGTAAGAGTTATCTTGAGAAAAAGAAGATTTGTATAAGACAGATGTCAAAAGTCACTGTCACTCAATTGTCGCTGTCAATTGTCATTATGATTACGGTTATGTTGTTAAAAATGAACGCGTTTCGTTGAAGAAATAAAAATTAAGGAAAACTTTCAAATATAGTGGTTTTATTGAATTTATGAAAAGAAGGAAGTGTACAGAATCAGAAGTGGGATTCATCGGATTCATTCGTTAAAGAGTTTCGCCCGAGGAATTCAAAGTAAGCGAACCTCGTGTAAAAAGTAAGGTTATGGCGGAGGGTGGTGAAGAAAATAGGCATGGGAGTGCCAATCGATTTGTTACGGAGGAGTATTTTGATAGTTTCTCGAGGGCTCAAACTCAGAGCCACAATTTCGATATAAATGCTCTGTTGACAACAATGAACCATGTCACAGAATTCGGCCGTTTTAAATATGTTGGTGAATCAGCAGCAGACGTCTCCCCGAGGAAGTGATGAAAGGAATTATACTGTAATTCCAGACTTTTCGAAAACTATAAGCTGTTTCTCCGGCGACGATTTATCAAAAAGCAAGCAGTGGATCGAGACATTAGAAAGCACTGCATTATTACACCGTTGGCCAAAGGAATTTATTATGGCGACGGCTAGATCTAAACTGACAGGGGCTGCCCTTAATTGGTACGAGGCCCATCGTTTGGAATTGTTTACATGGGTGGAATTTAAAGCTGCATTTAAGAGAACCTTTATTATTCATGATAGCATGTCGAGTTTATGGAGGAACATGTCGACTCGAGTGCAGAAGAAAAATTAAGAAATTAGCCCATATTTTCATGATAAGGTACGCCTTTGCAAGAATTTGGGCCTAGATGTTGCAGAACAGAAGGAGCAAATTATTGTTGGCCTTTATTCGAAGGAGCTCGCTAGCATGGTCATGTCAAAAGACCATCTAGATATTGATATGTTATTTCACGACCTACTAAAGTACGATAGGGTCATCAACGAGCGTCGATCTAGGCACTCGCCTAGTGGTGGAAGTACTGGACATCGACCATCCCTCACTACAACTGTGTATAGTCCGAAACCAGCCACTGCAAAGACGGAAACGAGCACAACCCCTAGACACGGAGACAGGCGGATTAGATGTTACAATTGTTACAAGGAGGGCCACACCGCTGCTGTTTGTTCGAAACGGAAGAGGGAAAGAGGCTCTTGCTTCAAATGTGGCCAGATGGGACATAAGACTCAAGATTGTCAACGAGGATCGTCGGGCCAGGGAGATACGACCGTCCGAGCGGAGAACTCCAACTCTACCGTGAACGTGTTGGAGGCTGCGCCATTGGTCGATCCCTATATGGTTGGTATTGAATTTTCTGTGATAGGTGACAGTAACATTGTTTTTAATTTTAATTTGAGCGGCCTGGTAGACACGGGGAGTCCGATAAGCTTAATTAAGTTAAAGTATTCGCCAAAATTCGGACCTGTAGATACGGGACATAGATTCTCCGGTTTAAATTGTTCCGATGTTAACATATTGGGAGTTTTTCATACGGTCATTTGTATTAACAATAAGTAAACATTCCTTTTAAATTTCACGTAGTTGCGGATGATACTATGTCTTTCTCGTGTATATTGCGTAGGGACTTTATGGCCCATTCTGGATTATCTGTTAAATTGTGTCACCCAGTTGTTGTCACGGAGTCAGGTGAATTGGAAGTTGCCCCGAACGACTTTGTTAACGAGATTAAGTGTATTGAGACGGGTGAGTCAGAAGGTGTGCAAGAGCAATTAAATATTTCTCAGACAGTCGATTGTAAGATCAGCAAGAGACTTGTTGGCATGTTTGAGGACGAATACCGGAGTAAATGGGGTTCGGATGTAATTGATCATGACTTTGAGATGAATATTGTTTTAAAAAACGAACAACCTATCAGTTTTCACCCAAGGCGCTTACCTTTCTCGGAAAAAGAAAAGTTAAAGGTTATTTTAGATGAATTTTTAGCTAGAGGTATCATCGAGCCAAGTTCATCTCCTTATGCGTCTCCTATTGTCCTCGTTCACAAGAAAAATGGAGAGTTACGATTGTGTGTGGACTTTCGAGAAATTAATAAAATTACTGTTAAGGATAATTACCCCACCCCACTCATTGACGATCACCTCGATAGGTTAAAAAATAAAAAGGTCTATACCTGTCTTGATATGAAGCATGGATTTTATCACGTCAATATGGCGAAAGACTCTATTAAGTATACCAGTTTTGTCACGCCATTGGGACAATTTCAATATTTAAAGATGCCTATGGGTCTTACTAACTCCCCAAGAGTTTTTGCCAGGTTTACAAACGACGTATTTAAAAATCTGATTAATGAAAATAGGGTGCGGCTGTATTTAGATGACTCGCTAAACGCTCGGAAAGGGGGCTGCGCCCCCTTTCAACCCCCCCGCGGCACAAAGGCAAGGCCAATAGGCCTTGCCTTTTGTACCGCGGTTTTGGACACTGACCCGATTATTACAAGCCCGGTGCAATGCCTATTCTATTCTTCATAGTAATAATAAATAGGATCATATAGTAATAAATAAAACAATAATAAATTTTATGTGAGTTTAATAATTCCCCCATTCGAATTAAAAATTTTAAAATTAAAGGTATTATGTGTTGTGGTGTTGGGCACCACACGGCCTGCCTGGACACCGGCTTCGTTAGGAAGCCGACGTCCGGTGCCCATGCCCCGGCGTGGCCTCCTTCGGCGCCCTCGGCGCTCTGAGCTCGGCGCCCTACTGCCTCCTTCCTCCTCAATTACTATAAAGAAACAGAAATATTAATTTTAAAGAACTAACCGGAATTAATCAATTTAATTAACAACAAAAGACTACAATAATTAAAAATTAATTCCATAAAATGACTAAATATTCTAAATATACGTACTGCTTTGGGCCTTAGGGGATGGTGGCCGACGATCACTTTCTGCTTCCATCTCAATAATAGCGCTTTGATTTTCTATAAAGAATAAGTGGTATATAGTAAATATGTAAAAAAATATATAGGTATAATATATAGATATTTTGTTAACTAAAATACTACTTCTGTTATAGTTTTGAAATATCTACATATTAATTAAAATTTTACACGAGAATCGCCATCTTGAAAACAATTGTGACGTGTAAGAAGTACCTATTTCATTTCAAAATTTCTTTATATAATATTAAAAGGAATAAAACAAAATATTATATAATAAAACATAGTACATAACGATTGCAATAGTTATAGAAAGAAATATAAACACAATAAGAAAACATCTAGTCTTAATCGATTCAAATAAAGTATGTGTATTAATGAAGCGCACGAATTGACCGGAACATTTTCTTAAATTATTCAAAATCTTTTAATGGCTTTGGGTTAATTATATATATTTAGTGTCATTAACACCTTATAAAGTATCCAGAGACAAAAAAGCATAATAAATAAGTTAATATTATTCATTTAAATCGAATTTTTATTAGGACTAAGAAAATTCTGACTTACCCATTTTTAAATTTAAAATGAAAAGGCGGATTCGAAGTAGGCGGAATTAGTCGAAACTAAAATTGTAGAGGCGCTCTAAAACTTATAAACATTGATGCCATATTTATTATCCACATGAACGACGACTATTTCTAAAAATAGATTAAATTTTTTGAATCATATAAAATTTGTATTATTTGAATAGTTGATATAAATAGTAAATATCAATTCAGACCGGAACATGGTCGTTTCTATGAGTTGAACAAAGAAAGATTAATAAAATCACAGTTGTCAGAGTGAAAAGATGCAATGACGCAAATGTCACTCTTTCATTTTCTTTTATAATGTCTAATGGAAGTTGTTTTTATCGCACCTATAGCCTATATAACCTATGTTGCGATTTGGAATGAAGCACAGTGTATATATCGAAATAACTTATTTAAGTTCAATCATCAAATAAACTTAAAATTTAGTTTGATTTAGTTTTGGCAACGTTGTAATCGGATATTTTATTTTAGAATAGTTTTTTAAATGACAGGTTAAAATGTCAAACGTCAAACTTTCGTATTATATGAAACTGTTTATTTTCTTTATATTGAAATTTGAATTTTATTACGAATTTGTATCAAAGTTATTTGAATTAATCATGGGAAAATATGCGTAATATACGTAAAATTTAAAATAAAATTCCATGATCTTTGCAAATGAGCGACGAAAACGATAAACTTGGAAGTATAAATACCAGAAGACGATCGAAATTCTATTCAATTTGTTTTATAGGTTTATCAAGTGTTTTTGATCAAGATTTTCTGAATATATGTATATCTGTCAAGAATAACTACGAGGACTAAATACAATTCAAACTTTTTAATGGTAACAAAACCGGTATTTGGAAATTCGAAGGTGTAGACAATGTAGAAACAAAACGAATGTTTGGTATTAGCAGTCACCCTTTGATGCAGCAATTATTATGTTTATTGTTTTTTTTCAAATCAGAATTTTAACATTTTTTCGAAAATCTCTCGGTTTTCGATGACGATAAGCTGATTTTTTAGGATTTCATGATGTATAATGGTTGTATTTCAAAACAAAAGTTGCATTTAAGAAAATTACCTCCTTATTTCGAAGGAACATGAGTATAATCTGGAATTTGATGTAATAGGATAGGTACTACATTTTTCAATACGTTGTATTATTTATTAATTAATTAAAAGCCTTTGTTTATCAACATACTTAGATTTTGTATTGATATTTTTCAGATAGCTCTTGAGATGACTTATGTACGATGATTACAAGTAAACTGTTTAAAATGTAAATAATATACATTCATATTTAAATATAAATTTAATATAATTTAATATCAACTTACAAAATGATATTGCCAATTTAAAATAACAAAATTTAAAACTGGATAATAGCGTATTATAACATTCGATGGATAATTACCTAGATGATACCTAGAATTTCATCTAATAAATTTTACAAAGTAATTATGACGAAAAACCAAATGTACCATATTTGTAACTTAAATTGAACATAATATATACAGGTTGCCATAGAATATACTTATTATAATATAACATACTTACTTTAGCTAAAAAATAAAATTTATTAAAAAACACCACTTCCATGGCCGGCCCAGGAGGCAATAATTTCAATTCTCTAAAAAAATGAAATTATAGAAAAAATAAAAATATATAAGAGAAAAGAAATTATCCGTGGTGTTTGTGGCTTCGTTATTGGATTCCCCATCAGTAAATCCGTCAATATTTTAACATAAATAAAATAAATACAGATAACTGACAGGCCTACCTTAACTTATAAAACGATCGGTATACTACTATCTGTTATTGCAATTACAGCAAGTAGGTATTTTTAATTATGTGGCATTATATAGGGTTCGTGTAGTAGTTGGCCAATGTGGCAAGCAACTTTCAGAACATAAGCCGTTTTACCTCTTGCAAAATTGTACCACAGATCTAAGTAAACATCTACCAGAATCGTCAAAGTTTTTATGTAAATTATAATTGCTGAACAAATGTTCTCGCAATTATTATAATTGTCTAGTCTGTACTTGATTGTTTTTCGATTATAGGAAACTAATCGATAAGTTCTTTAAATACGATATTCTTTGCGTGCGCTGTATCATTTAAAATGTTTGAATTTGCAATAAACACACGCATATCGTTTGGGGATCTTACTCTACTAAGAGCAACATATAATTGACCATGAGTAAAACAAGGAGTTCGTAAGTCGATTCCAACTGTACACAAAGTCTGTCCTTGAGCTTTATGTATAGACATACCATAAGCCAGTTGCAATGGAAACTGACGTCTATTCATTTGAATTTTCAAGTTTTTGTTAATTTCAAATTTAAAAATAATTCTCGGTATGGCATAATGAACGTTATTTGGATCATTAGGTCCGTAACTAGTCTTTTAGTGATTGATATAATTACCAATTTTGTTCCGTTGACAAGACGATCACTGAAGTTGAGGTTTCTCGTAAGTAGACAAAGCGCTCCAACTTTTAACTGCAACATGTGATCCGGTACGCCGGATTCTGTCGCTTGGTGCATCATCTCGTCGGTTATTGTTCCGACCAGAGAATTTTTCTCTTTATCATCCAAATAATCGGCGCTATACAACGTTACGACGTCACCTTGTAACCTTTTCAATACAGCGGCATTGACTTCGCGTACATTTTGGTTCAACGTCGATAAAATTGCACGTGTTGCACAAGCTTCGGAATTTTCTATAAGATCTGTTGGAAAAACAAAATCTAATAAATCATTTAAATTCGTTACGAATTTAATTTCTTTCAAAAGCGGAATGATAAACCGGTGATACTGTAGATCTACGTCGTATACAGGTACCTCGGGAATTATTCCATCGCCAACTTTTAGTAAAAATGACGAAAATTCCGGATTATCTTTTACCCTATGAGCTGTATTCAATTTAAATATTTTCATAGAGGGCCAAATGAAGGATCGTTTCATCGAAACCGCTAAAACGACGTTCGATGTAAGGGCATTCCTCACGATCGGTGCAATCTGTCTAAAATCACCTGAAAAAATGATAATTTTCCCACCAAACGGCAAATGATTTTTCATCAAATCTTTCAAAGATCTGTCAATCATTTCGATGTAATACCTACTGGACATCGGTGCTTCGTCGTAGATAATTACTTTTGAATATTTTATTAATTCGGCTCGTTGACAATGTGTCGTCAAGTGCCAATATTCTGCGTTACATTCGTTTATATTAAGCGGCAATTTAAACATCGAATGCGCCGTTATACCACCGGGTAGATTTAATGCGGCTATACCAGATGAAGCGACACACAAAACTACGTCGCATTTCGATCTGACATAAGCCGCAATAACTTCCAGTAACTTAGTTTTGCCATATCCGCCGGGTGCATCGATAAATATCACCTTGTTATCTGTTTGTTGTACTGTCTTCCCTGGAAGATTGCTACCTAACAAACTATCAACGTAATTAAAAATAATTAATTGATCTTTCGACAACAGTGGCAACCATTGATTTACGAAAGTTTGTAAATCGCTTACGTTATAATCCGTCAATTCTCGAATCAATTCAGACGTATCGTCGCGAGCTGGTGGAAGTCCGGCTTCTTTTAAATTGGAACCGTGACGTCTCAAAGCTCTGTCTATTTGCCGCAAACCGATTCTTAACGCCTTATCTTCGTTATTAGGATATTGATCGAATAAATCGAAACAAATAATCCTATTGAGGTCGTCCCACAATGCTCTGGCCGGTGCACCGATGTTGCACAAAAGTGCAAAAAACGATCTCAGCCGAAAACCAAACATAAATTGTGAAGCCTCACGAATGGCCTCTTTATATTCGTCGTCATCGTTTACTAAACCCACATGTCTTGCCGCCTATTGGAACGTATCGCAATCGTTACCTCCCAACTTCAACAAATCCGCATAACCTGAAGCTGGAAAATTGGCCAATAACATTCTTAAATAATATTGCTCACCTCGATTGGGCGAAACCCAATGTATTCTACCAACAACTCTACCACGTTGTCGTTTAGTTAGGAAATGTTTACCGTCGGCAAACGAATAAATTTGTGCCGTTTTGGTACTAGGACGTTTACAGTAAACAGTACTAGGACGTTTACAGTAAAGTAATTTGGAGGTAAAAGTTTTAATGGCGTTCTCCTCAAAGCCTTGTCTAAAACATACATTATGGCAATTATTCAAATGAACTGGTAATGTATAAACTACTGGATCAATTCCTGTAGTATTAAATTCCAATATACGCCATGCAGCATCAGTTGCACCGATGTAGCGTTTAGTGACGTATTCCTCTACTTCATTATGTTGGTCTGGTTCCACCGACATTCGTCTCAATTGTTCGCCTTTCGTCAAATACTTAAAAAGATAATGAATGACAGTACGTGCAGAACATTTATCAAAATTGATGTGACAATTATACAGTGCTTTCGAAAAGTAAGGAATAAATTCATTATTTCTGAAATTAAGAGTTTTTCGAAAAAATCCTCTGACACGTCGATTTTGTTATAAATAAATGCACTTTTTGATATACGATCCATATTTGTGACGTAATCGTTATTCGAGATATGACGTCATCGATATTTTTTTTAAATGGTGACCCCCAATTTGGACCATGCCATTGGAAAGAGCATGTCATTCTACGTACATATCACCAACAATTATGGCTCCTGACAGTTGCCTTAAACGACCAAAAATGTTTATTATTACTATCAGATTAAAACTTGACATCGTACATTTTTTAATTTTTTATTGTTTCTAATCGTTTTCTTAACTTTTGTTTGGCAGAAGCAGCGTATTTGAACTGTTAATTGAGTAGTGAAAATGTTATTTTATAAAAAATGGTGACATTAACAGAAGGAGAACGAATTGAAATTCTTTGCATGATCGGATTTGGGAGACGGGATGCGCACCCAACAAATATCGATGACGTCATATCTCGAATAACCATTACGTCACAAATTTGGATCGTATATCAAAAAGTGCATTTGTTTAAAACAAAATCGACGTGTCAGAAAATTTTTTCGAAAAACTCCTAATTTCAGAAATAATGAATTTATTCCTTACTTTTCGAAAGCACTGTATTTTAATAACAACGCTGGGTTGTAGGAAACTACACAGGTGTCATCAATTTCGATGTTACCATTACCAAACCGAACGGTCGCTTTGTTCCTGTCGCTACGTTTGTAATTGTAGAAGCCATGATTGTCTACATACGTGTTTTCGACCGGTTTTTTCGGAAAGTATTTCGTACATTTCCTCAATTCCTTATCGAAACAAGGTGGAAATTTATTACTTCCTGGACGTCGTTCTCGTGCACAATAGGATCCATGGATCATGTGCCTCAGAACCAAACGTCTCAATTCACCGTCAGCTTCATCCTCGGCGGGAATATCTGCCCTGATGAAACGATCTACATCTGTCGTTTGAACGGGACCATTTTTAACCTTAAAAACAATATGAGCGTGGGGAAGACCACGCATTTGAAATTCTATTACGTATATGATATACAGATTGTACGAACTAATCCGCTGCAAGCATACAATGAGAATTATGAGATAGCTAATTGAACTTTTGCTATGTAAGGAATAAAGAGAGCATACGAAATAATCACGCCCGCTATCCCCGCTATTCGCTAGTGGACGAAGCGAAGCGAATTGACGAATTCTAATATCGGCCGGCAACCGATAAACAAGTTTCTGTTCTTTACTATCTTATAGTATTGATTGAGATTCTAATTCTAATGCTTGTAGCGGATCAGTTCGTACGACCTGTATACTAATTCACCGAACCAACGTCCACTTCGCAAATCTCTCATTAATTCGTCAAAATATAATTTAAATACGCGATTAACGACTTGAGGTTCGCCCATTGAACACGATTTATGAGTGGACGCTTTTATTTCCGGCCATTGGCCATTGGCCGTAAAAGTTAAGAAATAATCAGGAATACCTAATCTTTCAACCAACGTCATCGCGTTCATGTACTTTATCTTCATATATCTAGGTCCACCTGTGAATGAACAAGGCAAATATATTCTACCTGCTACGAAACCTTCACCTCGAATTGTTTCGTCATCTTGTGCGTTTTGACGCACTTCTTGGCGTTGCTTATTCAATTCATTGGCGTCAATCACCTCGGCCGCAGTAGCCATGCGCATCGCAGCCGTTGTTGGGTTCTGTTGACACCTAGAAATGTAATTCAAACGTTCCTCTTCAATTCTACAGTACATATCAACCAACCAAGTCTCAGATAATTTATTGAAAGCTGTAAACCTTTCCTGAGACAATAGAAGGCACCTTATGTATTTAAGTTGACTTAGTTTACCACCTTGGTTGTCCTTCATGTTGATTGTCCAACCTAATTCACCTCTCGGATACAGCAGAGGATACTGGAAGGGTTCCATTATGGGATGAAACACATTTAGTTGTCTTTTACCTTCTCCGTTTTTCCATATACATATCTGTCTCGGATCGTTGGGTTCGTCTATTAGACTGATTACAACCGCCACCTCAGTCGACTGAGGTTGTTCACCCAATATCGGACCAGCCCGACGTCTCGTTGTACATTCGAAAACCAAATGAGCGTTTTCACTTGGCTCCAAAGCGAGGCGTCTAAAATCTTTAATAAAAGGATTAACTCTTTCTAAAAAGCAAGTAATTTCCTTAAGTATGCTATTTTTTAAATAATTAAATTTAGCAGGTTCTAACCGCCTAGCATCACCGTCATCTATATACATGCTGCTATGATTGGGATAAGACGTACTTTTTATATTCAAGTCGTGTACCTTATGATAGGTTCGACCTTGAATTTTGAGGAAACCCAAACCTTTCGGACTTTTCCACTTCGTAACCATTGCGCAGAATGCAAACAAATCGTTGTAATGGCGCGGGTGGCTCAAAAACGACAAATTTTTATAAAAATTTGCGTCTAATGGCTCGAACTGTCTGACGTTGTAACGATTCTGTCCGCAGCACCATTGTGTTCTCTCTTTTTCTTCATCAAACAGCGGGGCTCCACAATGAGGGCATTTAAAACAAACCGCTGGATCTAAAAGTGAAGAATTTTTTAGAGCATAATTATTAATTTTTGCATATCGTTCATTTGTCCTAATTTCGCCAATTAATAGGTTGCGACTGCTACGCAAAGGAGTTTCTCTATACACTTTATCGTAAATTCTACGGCGCTCCCTTAGTGGAACATTCGAAGCTTTACGTCCTCTTTTGTAATTGTTACATTCTCCCATAATAATCGTCATGTTATTAATCTTGCTTAATTCAAGATTCGTTGTAGACACCATAGCCATCATATCATCCTGGCCTGTTCGTAAAACATGGTCATTATGTGTTGTCATTTTTTCTATCTCCTCAACAACCCTAGGAACAATAATGTTGGAATGAATAATAATTTTTTGTGTCTTGGAAGGAAGCGTAGATTCCAAATTCTTGGGTTTGCGACCTCGTTTGACTTTTTTAGGACGCCCCACTTTGCTAATGGACGTCAAATTCGTTGTACTTACTGCTTCATTAGAAACTGAACTTTTTGAAACAGCACTTACATCTTCCGTGTTTCTATGTCCAGTTTCCGATACATTTACCTCATCATTCCTAGTAGCAACGTTCAATCGAACTTCAAAATGAATTCGATGAATGTTATACTGCCTGCTATTACCATCACACGCAGAGTTGATCAAAAGAAGTTCAGCCAAACCATCAATATTTGCGCAGGTGAACAGCCTTGCCTTATTATTTTCTTCACACATGTCGTATTTGCCCCATTCGTTGACGGCAAGTGAGTCGAATAAATATATGTTTCCGTCGGTTTCTCTCCAAAAACTGACAGTTCTGTCTTGACCTATATACCAAAAAAATTGTTATTAATGTCCAAATAAATTTTTTAAGTATTTCTCACACAAGAATATTTTAAAATTACTTAACATTGTCTATTGTATTATATCAAACATTGTACAAATATTGTATAAGTATCAAACAGGTTAATGCATCTTAGTTTACGATATAGGCGATGGGCCGATAGATGCAACAAAGACATTACATTTATAAAAGTGTGATATAAAATGTGATACAAAGGGTGATATTGTGGGATTGCATCTTTCTCTCTTTCTAACAACTGTTTAATATATATTCTTTCTTTGTTCAACTCATAGAATTGATCATAATGCAAACTTTTATGTACTTATGTCACTTATATATGTGTACATTTACCTACCCGTAAATAAATATCCACACGTCACACTGTCAGTTTCAAATCTTTCCTGAAGAATATCACCTAACGCACTTTTCTTCGCTGGCAATTCTGTCAAATAACGTGGAAAATAACCGGCATTAACTGCCTCTATTTCTGTTACTATCACGAGTTGTCCTAAAACGTTTAATTCTCGTGGTAATTCCTCGGGTTCGAGAAATGGAGGCCTTTCCTGAAATTTGAAAATTTTATAGTTAGTGCTTCATCAAAATTCTAATCAGCTAATCATTTTAAATAGTTAGTATTTTCCAGTTTTAGCTCTCAGCAAAACAGAGAAGGATATTTAACAAAAATGCATATAATATATTGTTCGAACCCTGTTCGAACTCCATCTATCATAAAACCGCATTATAAAATTGCCGAAAATGCCGGCCAAGACCCTGCCGGCTGCGCGAAATTTTCATTGGGGTGTTCTTCACTGTTGAATTTTACGATAACATTATTATATCTACTTAATATAAACTTGAATTTCTCTAAAACTGTTAATTGTGCCATTGTTATACAGGTTGCTCCATTTTTGATCGCAACATAGGTTATATAGGCCATGGGTGCGATAAAGAAAACTTCCATTAGACACTTATAAAGGAAAAGGAAAGAATGATATTTATGTCATTGCAACTTTTCACTCTGACAACTGTTATTTTAATTGTCTTTCTTTGTTCCACTCATAGAAATGACCATGTTGCAATCGGAAATGGAGCAAACGATATACATCTACGTACCGGAACAATATTTTCATAAACTTGGCATCCGCACATTAATATTTGATCGATTGTTCGACCAATGAACGGAACCCCCAGATGCCTACATGCTAGAGCTAGGCTAGCATTTGGGACAAAGCTAGTGTTTTTGGTCTTCGGCAGTATTAATCTGTCGCCTTGGTGGAAGCTTCCTACCGCAATACATGAATAGTTCATGGTTTTAACTACAAAAAAGGATGCTTAAATTTAAAAACACGTTATTAACTAAAGAAAACACGATACATGCATTTAACTAAAAAACCCTTTTTAAAATATCATGCAGATTGTTGGGTCAAAATGTTTTATTTTAAAAGACTTACCTAATTATCACAAAAATCGCACAAATTACACAAATTACCCAAATTAAAAACACAATAATTCAATTAAAGTCGGTTCAAAAATTTGAAACAAAATGGCTACCAACAATAATTGAATTGTAAACAGCAACCGGCATAACAACAAATTTCAATTGTTTTCATATTGTGTTGTACGAATAAGAACGAGGACCTACATGTATCAAAAATATTAGTAGGCCGATTTATTATTTTACTTAAAATTTTCGGATTCGTTCAAATCTGGGGTACTACATAGGGTGTTAACAAAAAAAAATATTTTAAATTCGTGTAACTATTTTTTATGAAAAATAAATTTTTCATATTTAAAATATGTGATCAAAACCAATGGCATTGCTTTCTGCGCAAGCTCGACTTGTTAATTTCTTAAAATCATTGTCAGACAACGACAATAAAACGATGGGCTCTGCCGCATGGCAACGCAGCTCATATAGTAACCATAAAAGGCTTCGCTCGCTGCGCGAGCTCGATTTTCTAAAACGATGGACTCTGCCGCATGGCAACGCAGCTCATACAGTTAGTAAAAAAGGTTTCGCTAGCTGCGCGAGCTCGATTTTTTAAAGCGATGGGCTCTGCCGCACGGCAACGCAGCTCATGCAGTTAGTATAAAAGGTCTCGCTCGCTGTGCGAGCTCGATTTTCTAAATCAAAGGGCTCCGCCGCATGGCAACGCAGCTCATATAGTAAACATAAAAGGCCTCGCTCGCTGCGCGAGCTGTGTTTTCTAAAACGATGGACTCTGCCGCATGGCAACGCAGCTCATATAGTAAACATAAAAGGCCTCGCTCGCTGCGCGAGCTGTGTTTTCTAAAACGATGGACTCTGCCGCATGGCAACGCAGCTCATACAGTTAGTATAAAGGGTCTCGCTCGCTGCGCGAGCTCGATTATCTATACCGATGGGCTCTGCCGCATAGCTACGCAGCTCATGCAGTTAGTATAAAGGGTCTCGTTCGCTGCGCGAGCTCGATTATCTATACCGATGGGCTCTGCCGCATAACTACGCAGTTCATGCAGTTAGTATAAAGGGTCTTGCTCGCTGCGCGAGCTCGATTATCTATACCGATGGGCTCTACCGCATAACTACGCAGTTCATGCAGTTAGTATAAAGCGTCTCGTTCGCTGCGCGAGCTCGATTATCTATACCGATGGGCTCTGCCGCATAACTACGCAACTCATGCAGTTAGTATAAAGGGTCTCGTTCGCTGCGCGAGCTCGATTATCTATACCGATGGGCTCTGCCGCATAGCTACGCAGCTCATGCAGTTAGAATAAAGGGTCTCGCTCGCTGCGCGAGCTCGATTATCTATACCGATGAGCTCTGCCTCATAGCTACGCAGCTCATGCAGTTAGTATAAAGGGTCTCGTTCGCTGCGCGAGCTCGATTATCTATACCGATGGGCTCTGCCGCATAACTACGCAGTTCATGCAGTTAGTATAAAGGGTCTCGCTCGCTGCGCGAGCTCGATTATCTATACCGATGGGCTCTACCGCATAACTACGCAGCTCATGCAGTTAGTATAAAGGATATTGCTCGCTGCGCGAGCTCGATTATCTATACCGATGGGCTCTGCCGCATAACTACGCAGCTCATGCAGTTAGTATAAAGGATCTTGCTCGCTGCGCGAGCTCGATTATCTATACCGATGGGCTCTGCCGTATACCTACGCAGTTCATGCAGTTATTATAAAGGGTCTCGCTCGCTGCGCGAGCTCGATTATCTATACCGATGGGCTCTGCCGCATAACTACGCAGCTCATGCAGTTAGTATAAAGGATCTCGCTCGCTGCGCGAGCTCGATTATCTATACCGATGGGCTCTGCCGTATAACTACGCAGCTCATGCAGTTAGTATAAAGGGTCTCGTTCGCTGCGCGAGCTCGATTATCTATACCGATGGGCTCTGCCGCATAACTACGCAACTCATGCAGTTAGTATAAAGGGTCTCGTTCGCTGCGCGAGCTCGATTATCTATACCGATGGGCTCTGCCGCATAGCTACGCAGCTCATGCAGTTAGAATAAAGGGTCTCGCTCGCTGCGCGAGCTCGATTATCTATACCGATGAGCTCTGCCTCATAGCTACGCAGCTCATGCAGTTAGTATAAAGGGTCTCGTTCGCTGCGCGAGCTCGATTATCTATACCGATGGGCTCTGCCGCATAACTACGCAGTTCATGCAGTTAGTATAAAGGGTCTCGCTCGCTGCGCGAGCTCGATTATCTATACCGATGGGCTCTACCGCATAACTACGCAGCTCATGCAGTTAGTATAAAGGATATTGCTCGCTGCGCGAGCTCGATTATCTATACCGATGGGCTCTGCCGTATACCTACGCAGTTCATGCAGTTATTATAAAGGGTCTCGCTCGCTGCGCGAGCTCGATTATCTATACCGATGGGCTCTGCCGCATAACTACGCAGCTCATGCAGTTAGTATAAAGTATCTCGCTCGCTGCGCGAGCTCGATTATCTATACCGATGGGCTCTGCCGTATAACTACGCAGCTCATGCAGTTAGTATAAAGGGTCTCGTTCGCTGCGCGAGCTCGATTATCTATACCGATGGGCTCTGCCGCATAACTACGCAGCTCATGCAGTTAGTATAAAGGATCTCGCTCGCTGCGCGAGCTCGATTATCTATACCGATGGGCTCTGCCGCATAGCTACGCAGCTCATGCAGTTTGTATAAAATTTGTTCACTGTTAATAACAATGAGCTTTGCCGCCTAGACCCGCAGCTCGGAAGCCTGACGGCCTCCTACGCAAAGGCTGTTAAATAACTAAGGTCTCGCTCGCTCGCAGCTCGAACGGCTATCAGCGTTCTACGCAAAGGCTGTTAAATAACTAAGGTCTCGCTCGCTGCGCGAGCTCGACTATATCGCTGTGAATAACAATGGGCTCTGCCGCATAGACCCGCAGCTCGAACGCCTATCGGCGTTCTACGCAAAGACAGTTATATAGCCGGATCCTCGCTCGCTTCGCTCGCTCGGTTTATGTAATTACCATTTTCTTAAATACAAGTCACCCTTTACTATATTATAATTTAAATTTAAATAATTGTTCGCTTTAGAAAAAAAACCACCCCGTATATCAATTTTTTCGATTTCCTTAATGAAAAAACACCCTGTACATCAAATTAAATGTCAACGTATAGACGATTCGTGCTAAGCGATACGCCCTCTGGCGGATATTCTAAGAACCGAGCTAAGAGCCATTGTGCGGCTATTGTCTTTGTTGTTGTTATGACAAAACATACTAGTTCAGTTGTGTTTTTTAAGTTTTCGTGTTTGTTGGAGATTTTTAAAATAAACCAATATTGCTGCGTTCCCCAGTGTTTATCCTGGATCAAGCGAAATCCTAATTTAAGTTTTCATCTTTCCCCGAAAGCAGGAAAATGGAAGGTTTTTGTGGGAACTAAGCCTGGATTTACTTGGAACTAATTGATAGAAGATTGTTGTGTGGATATGAATATTAAAAATCGGAAAAAATGTATCAAATACGATGAAAGTGTGCTCATTACATTTTCTCGAAAGTGATTTTTTACAGAAAGGTAAGTGTATTATGATTCAAATCCATTATATTCCATTCTTTTCTTTTTAGTTAAAGTAAAACGTAGAACATTAAAATCATTTGCTGTGCCCTCCCAAATTCTACCAAGGGTTAAGTGATACATCCCCAGGACCATATTCAGAGAAAAAAACGAGAAAAGTGCCCAACAAAAGTGTGTCTAACCTGTGAACCAATGGATATAAATATTGAGGATGAACAGGAGAAAATTTATTAAATAATATAGATTTTGAGAACCAAGAAGCAGCAGAAGCATTACTAAATGTATTTGAAATATTTAATTTTTAATTTGTTTAGCTTTTTTTCTAAAAATAAAAAGTATTTTTTAAAATGGGGTTATGGTTTTTACAATTTATTTTGTCGCTAACCTGACACTATCAACTATCTACAAGACGTTAATACTGTTATAAATGTCCTTAATAATCGAAATCTACTATAAAAATACAAATTTTACTTAAAAAAATATCTAAAAAAGACCGATTTTAATATACACCACAAACGTAAACAACAGTGTAATGGTACTTAGCTAGCTTTCAACTGTCACCACCATGGCGCTGCGATCTTAACCCGAGTCGTCTATCCCGTAGTAACGGAAATGACAACTTAGACAGTTTGAAGTTTGTTCATCGCCGCTGTCATTAGTGTAGTTTTTTTTTTAAATAATTTGATCGTTTCTCGGTTTTTGGTAAGTACAAATGACCAAGAAACGCATATTTTTGCGAATTATTGCAATTTCTTTTATTCTCGTCCATTAAAATCGACGAAATTGTCAAAATAACAAAAAATCCGCCATTTCGGTGTTAGTTCCGTTTAAACCAAACGAACGGGCAACGGCCATCAAATAATTTCTTTGGAAATCTGTCAAAAATTTTACATTTTTAATTTCGATTTACGGACAAAAACGAATTTAGCCAGCGAAAAGAGGTCGATTTTCGTAACCAGCGAATTTTTTTACGTGCCCCTATGTACCTCTGTACCCCCAAGTAATTCATGATTTAAAAATCTCGCATCCTAACTCGGTTCTATCTATATACCGTGTTGGAAAATTTTTCGCGCATAATAGGGAAATCAATGTTAAATTCTTAGCCGGCTGAAATCCAATCTACCAGTGTACATTTCAATAGAACGTCGCGATCAATTCTAATAAATTTAATTGTTCTACTGGACTTCACACCGCGCTTTGGCTTGGTTAGATTAAAAATCAAATAATTTCGACGGTTTCGACACTTCGACAGTATCAAAACGGGTTCGGATGGGTGAACGTCGTGTCGATTAAAAAGAAATGAGAATTTCTAAACGATAATTTATTGAAAAAATATCACTATTATTAAAATAGAATTATGTAGATATGTCTTTTTGCCACAATGGCTTGAAAAAGAAAGTTATAAATTCTAAGAAAATAATAAAAAGGAAACTTCAAAAATAAATTTAGATTATTTTAAAACAGAAAATAAAAGAACTCTAAAAAATAGTCTACCGCTTTCTGCTAAACTATAGCCAAACCTGCCATACAGATATCATCCCATATTACTGGGCTGAGGTATAATTCTAGCTGAAAATTGAATTATTTTTTCCCTTATTTCAACAAAATTTGTTGCTGTTTCAAAACTGTACCTTCCGATACACACATTTTTTGAAATATCCCCAAAAAACCTATTAAATGTAGTTTCTAAATAATTTTGTACCTCATACTTAACACAAATTACTTTGTACCTCTGCAAATCGCGGCGTGCGATCCAGTAGAACAATTAAATTTATAAAAATTGATCGCGACGTTCTATTGAAATGTATACTGGTAGACGGACTTCAGCCGGCTAAAAATTTAACATTGATTTCCCTATTATGCGCGAAAAATTTTCTAACACTGTATACACTGTTGGAAAGTAATTCACGCATAATAGGGAAATCAATGTTAAATTCTTAGCCGGCTGAAATCCAATCTACCAGTGTACATTTCAATAGAACGTCGCGATCAATTCTAATAAATTTAATTGTTCTACTGGACTTCACACCGTGCTTTGGTTCGGTTAGATTAAAAATCAAATAATTTCGGCGGTTTCGACACTTCGACAGTATCAAAACGGGTTCGGATGGGTGAACGTCGTGTCGATTAAAAAGAAATGAGAATTTTTAAACGATAATTTATCACTAATACTAAAATAGAATAATGTAGATATGTCTTTTTGCCACAATGGCTTGAAAAAGATAGTAAATTCTAAAAAATAAAAAGGAAATTTCTAAAATAAACTATAATAAAGATAATTTCAAAACAGAAAATAAAAGAACTTTAAAAAATAGTCCGCCGCTTTCTGCTAAACTATAGCTAAACCTGTCATACAGATGTCATCTCGTATTACTAAGCTGAGATGAAATTCTTGCAGAAAATTGAATTATTTATTCCCTTATTTCAACAAGATTTGTTGTTCTTTCAAAACTGTACCTACCGATACACATATTTTTTTGAAATATCCCCAAAAAAACTATAAAATGTAGTTTCTAAATAATTTTGTACCTCATACCTAACACAAATAACTTTGTACCTCTACAAATCGCGGCGTGCGGTCCAGTAGAACAATTAAATTTATTAGAATTCATCGCGACGTTCTATTGAAATGTATACTGGTAGACTGTATTTCAGCCGGCTAAGAATTTAACATCGATTTCCCTATTATGCGCGAAAAATTTTCCAACAGTGTCATACAGGGTGTTCATTTCAGGACTTCCCACCCAAATTTTCTTCAAATGTGTGTATTTAAAAAAAAACTGAGACACGTAAAAAAATATATCGAAGGGGACAACTTTTCATCAGAGAGGGAACGCGCTCCATTTTACCCCCCGCAAGGGGGAGCTACCACATTTAAAATCTTAAATTGAAAGTGGTATCGAGTAATATGTCATTTTAAAGGTCTTTTTAATCGCTACACGTCGTGTTTTCTTTTTTTTAAATTGATCGATCCGTTATCGAAATATTTAGGAAAATTTATTTGCTGCTTTGTACTATTGAAATAAAAACCGCAACTGTTTATTGTCATTCATTTTATTTAAAACCTAATTATACACAGATTTTTAATTTAATAGTTGTTCAAAATGTTGCCCATTGTTGGCCAAACAATGGTATAACCGCTGTTCAAATTCGTGGCGCACATTTTCAAACACTTCTGTTTCAAGTGCTTGACATTCTGCAGTAATCCTTTGTCGAAGGTCTTCAATATTTTGCGGCGGGGGTGTGTAAACAATTGATTTTAAATGCCCCCATAGAAAGAAGTCACATGGTGCTAGATCTGGGGACCTGGCTGGCCACTCTATAGCTCCTCTTCGCCCTATCCATTTACCGGGAAATACGTTGTCTAACCATTGACGGACCGGAAGCACATAATGGGGGGGAGCTCCATCTTGTTGAAAATATAACTCATTTTCGTCAAGAAAGTTGTTTCCATCTCTATCGAGTTGATTTTCAACTGCTTCGGTAATTAACGGATTGATCGTATTTTCTAGCAGATTCAAGTACTCCTCACCATTTAAATTTCCATTAATAAACAATGGACCAATTACTTGATTTCCTAGTATACCGGCCCATACATTAATTTTTTGGGGATACTGGGTATGTCCTTCAACAAATACATGGTCATTTGTATTGCTCCAATATCTGCAATTATGTTTGTTGACAAATCCACTCAAGTAAAAAGTACACTCATCAGTGAAGCAGATATTTTTTAAAAGTTCGTTATTGTTATTGATAAGGGTAGTCATTTGTTCACAAAACTCAATCCTTCGGTCAAAATCGCCTTCACTCAACTCTTGACATATTTTCATTTTATAGGGATGGAATTTATTAATTTTTGCAATTTTGTGGACAGAGCCTAAGGAAATTCCAGTTGCAGCAGAAATAGTACGTAACGAAGTATTGGGATTTGTACCAAAATAACCTAACACTTCAATTTGAGTGGCTTCATTCAAAACTCTTGGCTGATGTGGTTTTAAATTTGCAACCGATCCTGTCTGAGTAAATTTGGCGATAAGATATAGAACATACCTATGGGAAGTGTTCTTATCTGGGTGCCTTTCGTTAAATATTACAGCAGTTCGGCGAGCACATTGATTTTCGGCGCCGTAAATTAACACTATTTCGACTTTTTCAGCTAAAGTGTAAACCATTTTAAATAAATTGCTTTTTCACACAACTGCTAAGAATGGTAAACAATGTAGTAGATGTCTTGTCTTTTATTTTTATTTTTATTTTTAAGAATTTAAATTTAAAAGAAATAACAAAACAAATAGTTGCAGTTTTTATTCTAACAGTACGAAGCAGCAAACAAATTTTCCTGAATATTTCGACAACGGATCGATTAATTAAAAAAAAAGAAAAAACAACGTGTAGCGATTAAAAAGACCTTTAAAATGACGTATTACTCGATACCCCTGTCAATTTAAGATTTTAAATGTGGTAGCTCCCCCTTGCGGGGGGTAAAATGGAGCGCGTTCCCTCTCTGATGAAAAGTTGTCCCCTTCGATATATTTTTTTACCTGTCTCAGGATTTTTTTTAAATACACACATTTGAAGAAAATTAGTGTAGGAAGTCCGGAAATGAACACCCTGTATATGTGATATAATGATAGCCACCGAGACATACGAGGAGCACCTAGAAATTCTTCAACAGGTTTTTGTATTACTTAGACAGTATCAATTGGAACTTTGGTTGGATAAATGTTCTTTTATGTATCCCGAAGTGACTTATTTAGGGTATTATTTATGTATTTAGGATATTATTTATTTATTTAGGGTGACTTATTTAAGTTAATTTCGTAGATTCATTCCCAATTTTTCCCTTATTTCTAGGCCTCTTTACAATTTGATCAAGAAGAATGTTGATTTTAAATTTGAAGTTGAGGAATATGATGCTTTTGAGTCGTTAAAGACGAAACTGTCTACTAGTCCTATCTTGGCTATTTACTCTCCTAAGTTAGAAACCGAGCTTCACTGTAATGCTAGTTCTAGTGGATTTGGAAGTATTTTACTTCAGAGGCAATCTGATGGTGCTTTTAGACCAGTGTTTTATTTTAGCCATAGGACAACTCCTGCCGAAAGTCGGTATCACAGTTTCGAGCTGGAATGTTTGTCAGTTATACAGGGTGTAAACGATTTGATAGTCATTATTTGAATGGGTGATAGAGAATGTCAAAACAAGTCAAAAGTTCATATGGCTTTTTTCGCAAAACTCAATATATTTTTGTCTAAATGACTTTAAAGTTAAAAACTTCAAATGCTTATATCTAACAGAATCTTACGAATATTTATGTGTAACTTCATTCATTTTAAAATATGCTCATTTCTAAATAAATCAAAAGTAGTTTTTCAAAATTTGGCCTAAAATCTCAAAAAATGAAAATAAAAAATGCCCTTAAGTTAAAATTGAAAAAACAAATGGCAACAGCGCAATGCACGCGCCAGCTCGTGAATAATAGAGAGAGCGCGAATCTTTGCCTAAACCGAGTTTTTTGTTCACATTATTTTCTTGTGTTTCTTTTTCTGTTGTGAAATTAAAATTTATTAAAATGTTTTCGAATCAGGAATACGCTGACATGCTATTAATTTATGGTGAAGCTAGATAGATTTTTATTGCTGTGATCTGATCAGTTCGCCTTGACCTATCTCCTTTAATTTTCTTGCACCTAAACAATACATCGCATCGTTGCCAAATTGTATTTAACTTTAAAGTCGAATTTTTCGAAAATCGCGAGGTTTTTGCACCCATGTTATTTGAACTTTTTTGTTTGTTTTGACCTCCCCTATCAACCATTTAAATAATGACTACCATATCGTTTACACCCTGTATACGCTATTAAGCGATTTCATGTTTATTTGTTTGGAATTAAATTTAGCATTATTACAGATTGCGACAGCTTTAGACTAACTTTGAGCAAACAAAATATCAACCCTAGATTATCTAGATGGGCCATGTTTTTACAGAACTATGATTACGAAATTGTGCATCGTCCAGGAAAACGGATGGGACACGTGGATGCATTGAGTAGGTGTCATAGCATTCTAATTTTAGAGCCCAATAGTTTTGAGCAGACTTTGACCATTAAGCAATCGCAGGATCCCGAGATTGTAAAAATTATCAAAAAATTGGAAACCAGTGAAGATAAGTTCTTTGAGATGCGTGATGGTCTTGTCTACCGAAAGGAGCATGATAAATTATTGTTTTATGTTCCGAGTTGTTTAGAGAACAATGTCATTCGTACTTGCCACGATGACCTGGGTCATGTTGGGCTAGACAAGGTGGTGAATAACATTGTTAAAGTTTATTGGTTTCCTAGTCTTAGGTATAAAGTTAAGGTTTATATTCAGAATTGTTTGAAATGCTTAGAGTTTTCCCCTTTTTCTGGAAAAACTGAGGGTTATTTAAATAGTATCCCGAAGGGTGAGTTACCATTCCATACTGTTCACGTTGACCATTATGGGCCTCTCGAGAAAACCTCGGATAGGGGTTATAGACATATTTTCGCTGTTGTTGATGCATTTACAAAGTTCATTAGATTGTATCCCTGTAAAAGTACGACTGTTGATGAGGTCATTAAGCATTTGACAGATTATTTCAGAAATTATTCTAAACCCAGACGTCTTATCTCGGATAGAGGATCGTGCTTTACCGCTAACAAGTTCAGAACTTTCATGTCAGATGAATCTATTTGTCATATTTTGACCCCTCGTGCAAATGGACAAATTGAGCGATTAAACCGACCGTTGACACCCATGTTGGCAAAATTATCCGATTCACTTGATAAGTGGCACCTGGTTTTGTCGTGTTGAGTTCGCAATGAATACTATTTGTAAGGCCACTAAAGAAACTCCTAGTAAACTCTTGTTTGGGATAGATCAGTTAGGAAAAATAAATGATAGATGTAGGTTTGTATTAGAACTGTATTTACAAGAAGAAAGAAATTTGGAGCAAATTAAGCAGCTGACTAGGTTTTTTAGAGTGGTTATAAATAAAAAAAAAGAAAATTATTACTGTTTTAGAAAAAAATTCTTCCTCTTTTAAATCCTCTTCAAACTTTTTTAGATCATCGATGCTATTGATTGTAATTTTTTCTAATTGGATCGTCTCTAATGTCTCTTTATTTTGAAGAATGTTGTTTAAATGATTCACTTCGTGTTGTAATGCTTCGATTTTAGTTGAATTTTTGACAACCAACACTAAAAAACATAAATTTATTTTAATACTGCAATATTTTTCATAAATAAACAATGAAACAAAAGTATGGTTTTATCACTTACTTTCAATTCTCTTAAGAGTATGAAACATTTCATTAAAAGTGACTCCTGGATTATCTGCTATTGTTTCTCTTTGCAAACGAAGAGGACTACCATTCTGAGATCTGGGAGGAGAATTAGGCCTAATGGAAGGGACAAATGTTTTGGTTTTTTGAATTGCTGGAACTTTAGGTAAACTGTCTTCATCTGAGCTATTTGAATCCTCGATCCTGAATCGTTGAGGGAGTTTCACTTGCCTTTTCCCAGGGCCTTCACCATCTGATATTTGGCAAGATAAACTTGAGGAGTTTTCCAGTTTTTTCAGCATTAAAACTGCTTTTTTATAATCATCTAAAATAAAGTAAAATTTTTTTATTATGGAAGGAGATACTAATATTATTCAGTGTTTGTTACAACCCTTACTTATTTTATTTATTTTATTTACTTATTTATTTATTTTCATTTATTTATTTTATTTTATTTTATTTAGCTAACTTACTTGTTTTATATTTAATATTTATACTGCATAAATCAGTTTCTTTAACGGGTATTTGTTGTTTCGTGACAACAGCGTTTGTCAAGTGTTTATTGCTTTTTATCAATCGGGGCCAATTACATACTACTTTGTTATCTTCGCCGACATCAATCCAGCAATAAGGAACCACTGCTAATGGTATTTCTCCAGCAGTGTTTTCCTCTGGGAACTCCACTACATAATATTGTCTATACAAAAAGTAAAAATAAAAAAAACAAATTAAAAACATTTACATGAGACATTAATTATTTTTGTCAGTTTTAATCAATGCAAATTTTAATACTAGTAAAAAATAAAAAAGTTAAAGCAAATGAAGAAGTGGAGAAAATACAAAATGTTCCTCGAAAGGCAAGATCACTCCTTTACAAATAACATTGGTGGCACTAAACTCTACTAGTTGTTGGTCATTTATAAAATTTATTTCATATAATTGTAAAACTGAGGAATCCGTAGGGTACATAGTAAAGGGTTTAATGTCACATTTTTTCCCAATAATAGTAAATTGTTCATCGTCTAGAAAAAAACAACATGAACAAATTTGTCCATTTTTTAGCAATACAACATTATTTCCAAAAGTGCCAGAAATGGAAAAATATTTATTTCCTAAACACAATTTTTTAAACAATTTTTGGTTAAAGTTGTGTACAAATTCTTGATTAAGTTTTGATGGGTTTACAGGCTTTCCCAATACGTAAATATCTTTTTTTTTAATCTGAAAATTTAAATCTGTTTCTCTCTCTGAAATTCTTCTAATCATTTGCTGAAGTGGTAAATTAGGTTTCCGCAGCAAATTTAATTACTTGAAGATGGTTTTCAAACGGAAAACAACTTATTGTATTTAAATCTCCAAACATTTTGGCATCATCTGCTATGTGAATTAAAGAGTGTGTATTATAAATACAGAAATCCCTTCCATAAAGTTTAATTGCATGTTTTATAAATATTTGTAACAATGACTTTGCATACTCATTATAATCATTATTCAGACTACTTAGCAATATAGTTAAGGCAAACTTTAAAAGCATAAAGTTAGCATATATCTGGGGTGACATTAACTTTTTTAAAACTACAGGCCCAGTATAGAGCAAAAACTGTCGAAACTCTGATGCTTTCCACCTTTCCAATTCTAAAATACTTCTCGGTTTTCTATTGAACTCTAATGGCCATTGTTTAATACTATTTATAAAGTCATCAAATTGCCGTTTATTTAATCTGTTTAACCTACTTCCATCCCTCCATTCAAACAATAACTTACGCATAACACCCAAACATACACTGTGCATGTAATCAATAGGAAAAGCTTTAATCATATCCAGAGTTTTAATTTTTTCCAGTTGACTTTCTCCTTTATGATGAATGGTATTATTCTTATCTCTAAAGTCACTATTTGTCCTAGAGGTGGCATGTAAATTTAAAAATCTCATTCTTCTGTTAAAATAATTACCTTTATCTAAACATTTGTCACATCCAAAATAGCCGTTATGGGCAGTGACACACTTAATGAAAGATCTAGCAGGAGTGTCACAAAGAAATGATCTTATATTTATTTTAATAATTTGGCTATTTATTATCAGTCCATTCATTTGTAATAAATTAACTTCTTGTATAAATTTTTTAAAAAAGCCCTGCAATGGAGGTTTATTCTTTCCACAATATATAGCGACGGTAAAAACTAGAGGAGGAAGTATTTTATCTATTTTACATAGAATAGGCCAAAAAGATTTGTTAGAACTTTTGTAAATAGGTAACCCGTCTATTCCAAAGTCTAAATCTAAAATATCACGTTGTGTTAATTCAACAATCCGTTTTAAATTTTGAGATAAACCAAAATAGTAAAAATGCACAATTCCTAGGGCCTCAATTTCCATAGATTTTGGAGTATTTAACAATGTCCTAGCAGATGTTGGCAAATCTGACAAATTAGGATTGGTTTTTAAAAATTTCATTAAATCACTTAATGCATTATGGCTCATATTATAATGAAGTGCCCAATCTTTCAAGAAAATTCTTGATGAGTTTAATGGGATAAAAGGAGCAGCAGGTACTTCTTGACTGCCTGGTATATAATTCAAAGAAGGTACAAAAATGGGAGAATCAGCACCATAAATTGAAGACTCTGCATCAGAAACTGAAGAACCTGCATCAGAAATGGGATCTAGGTAAATTCGAACACCTCAAATACTTTTGAATAACAATTCTTCAAATGCAGTTTTTCGAAACTTAATTGTAATAAAAATATGGGCGGTTTAACGCAGACGCTTACAATGAAGAACACTGTATTAAGATATCACAAGATAAGATACACAAATATATTTCGTATAATTGTTTATGCGAACAATTGTTGGTTACGAAAAATTGTTTTTGAAGAACTGTTTTCGAGTAATTTACCTGCCTTCCCAGAAATGGGACAATCTGTCCCAGAAATGTGAGAATCTTCACCAGAGATTGGAAAATTCGGTGCAGAATTTTCTATATCAGAGTCACTTTGTACTCTAAGTTTAGGTCTTTTTAAGGGTTGATCACTTTTTATATCTAAGTCACACAAAAGTAATGACTGGTTGATGTTTTTTTTTATATTTCGATACATAAGGGATTTACTTTTTCTTTCAGACATCTTGCACTTTTGAAAACAATGACGAAAAAACAAACTTACACTTTTAGGCGCTTAAGCAATGTATAGGTTATAAAATAGAAATAAAATTGATCTAAAGATTATACTTACTTGTCATTAAAAAATTGTAGCGTCATTGCACTTTCATTTGCAACACTAACAAAAGAAGAAAATAACGGCACTTTAATAAAGCACGATGAAAAGCCCGATGAAAAATTTAGAGCCTCTACCTATTTCCCGCCCTCACACAGTATTGTAGGTTATAATAAAATAAACATCTCTAGTAGTGTGAAGATAGATATAGTGATTCTAGTCTTAATCCGATTTGGACCGTTGTACCGGGGACGCGAAATAAATCGCGTTATAAGCGCCGAGAATGCTAAGAAACCCATACTCTCGCATTGCCAATAAGCGCGAATCGCCCCGGTATAGCCGCTGAGCCGCGCTGATGTGGCTCACTTAAGTTTTAAACATCAACTCACCAATAGTTGATATTAATTCTACAACTGTGCGATCACGCGATTTCGGACCGGCAGCTGGCTCGCGGTCGTAAATCACCAAAAATTCATCTAATTAATCTCGCTCTTCAGTTTGTTTGTCTTAGATCAGTGGCTCGCGCGGTCTGAAAATTTTTCGCGATTTCTCAAAGCCTTGGTTAAACTTTACTTGTTTTTAAAATTATTAATTTTAACTTATAAAATTTATTTGACATAAAATTTCACTGACAAAGTGAGTACATTAAATATTACCCAATTAATACTTTAATCTATTTAATTTTGATACTAAAAACGGTACATCCATGTGCACCGGTACCTTTGAAGTCGGCGCTAGGCGTTTTTTATGCCATGTCGAATTATGGCTAGAAATAGTATACACACATCTTCTTTCTTTTATAAATTCACTAAACCCCTTTTAGCCCAGCTCAGTGGAAAATATAAATGATGGGAAACACAATATTTATCATCATTAGGTCATCAGTGGTTTACCTGATTTGGCCCATAAATGATGGATAAGTGTTGGCCCAACATACTATTAGCCGACCCCATCACTTGCCCGTCACTTTCATCACTAGGCCGTCAGTTTCCCAGCAGTATGGTGTTTGTTGGGAATCTCTTGGGGACTTTCACAGTTCATCATTATTTTGATTTAAGTTAAAATTTTTCGTTTGACCGAAGCCGGTCAAACTGTCAGGATGGACGAGCTGTAAGAGTCATCTTGAGAAAAAGAAGATTTGTATAAGACAGATGTCAAAAGTCAATGGTCGCGTTCATCCGTGCCACTTGCTACTTGAGCGATCAGGTAGCGATTCCGATGGCGCGGATGAACGCTTGTTTTGACAGTTTTGCTACCTGATCGCTCAAGTAGCGGACGCCATCTTTTGGATCGTAAAAATTTTATGCTCAACGCTACCTGATCAGTGATCACTTATTTCCACGTGGTGTTTTGTAGGGTTCGGTTGTGTGTTGACAAACAATTAACAGTGTATTTTTGTGTAGATTTTGAGTAGTTTTAGTTGTTTTTGGATAAGTTTAGTTATTTTCGAATAGTTTTAGTAAAGTAGAGGTAAATTTTAGAAGGTATTTTATTAGGTAGTGTTATTTTTTACTTATTAATATAGTTATATTTTAGTTACTCGCTGAACGCTCGGAAAGGGGGATGTGCCCCCTTTCAACCCCCCTTCCTTATGGTGGCGGCTTCGCCGCAAGACAGTTTGCTAGCCGGATCCTCGTTCGCTTCGCGAGCTCGTTGCGATTGAATTTTCGTTTGGAAATTAATCACACTTCGTATATCAATTTTTTAAACAACCAGATCTCGCTCGCTGCGAGAGCTCGACTAAATCGCTAGTTAACGATGGGCTCTGCCGAAGAGATCCGCAGCTCGGAGGCCTGACGGCCTCCTTCGCAAAGGCTGTTAAATAATTATGGGTAAAACCCGGATGGAAGTATACAATTCTATGTTGAAAAAGAACAAAATTTTTACTATATTTAGTTTTAACAAATCTTTTTATGTTATTTGTATAAACTGAGTTTTACTTTTTTAGCGCAAGAATTATTCGCTGTGGAGGCTACACCTGAGATCCTTCAGTTTTTTAAACTGACATCTTTGGAAAAAGAAAATCAGCCTCTCCAAGAGTGTCGTAAGTATTGTTTGTTACGATTTATAGAATATATAAATCTACAGCAAGTTAGACACAATACATATATTTCTTTTTCTAATTTTTGCAGCAACCAATGAAAACCAGCAGTGGAGTAGGAGAATGGTGAAATTGCTAATTGCTGAGTATGCAAAAAGGGTCAGCAAATTCAGGAATCCAAAAGTGAAAAATAAGGATGTGTGGAGTGAGATTGAAAAAATTTTCCACGCCGAAGGCTACCGGATGAGCACACAAACTCTGGACCGGAAATTTAGAAACCTTGAAAAAACCTTCCTGGTCCAGAAGCATTAACGGGCCAACACGACCGGCGAATCGGCAATTTCGTGGGAGTTTTACGAGGAAATGAATGAAATATTTCATTCCGGCCGGGTACTTCGATAATTTCTTTTCATCGTTGCGGCATTTCCATCATCTACAATATTTTCTTCGTCACCTGCCTCATGAAATTCATTTGCGAACTCAAGTTCTATTTCTTCGTTCATGTTGATGTCGTTCTATAGAACGACATATATATATATATATATATATGTAATTGTAACATTTTATTAATCAACAAACCTTGTAAAATAATTGAGTGGTATCCATTTCTATTATAATAATCCCTCGCGTTTCCAACGGGCTGTTTAATTGGAATATGACACCCGTCTATCGCACCAATGACCCCAGGAAATCCTTGCGAGCGTGCTTGAAAATTCTAAAATAGAAACATTGTAATTATAAATTACACCTGTACAACTGACTTCTCAACTATTAAAATAGAAAATTGCTTATACTGGATGATATCTGCATTTCCTGTGCGTTTGGAAACTTCACATACTGGGGAATCAAATTGGCCAAGGCATTCATAGTCCTTTTGAATATCCCATATGCAGTGCTTTTAGCCAGTCCAAATCTATCTCCTGCAGCTAAAAAACACTCTTGTTTTGCGAGGATCCATATAGAAAATAAAATTTTCTTTTCCAAGTCGATATTGTCCCTATGGTGACCAATATTATTTCCCAGGATATTACGTAGGTTCTAAAATGTTATTACAAATTTACAAACAACTGATTTACTTATGTGTGATAGAGAAACATACCTGAAAGGTTCCTTTACTCATCCGAAAATGTTCTTTGAACAAATCGTCTGAAAATCTGGGTACCGTGACTTCAACAAAATCATCATTTCTGGGCCTCCTTAATCGTGGATGTCCTTCCAGTAGATCATTTCCAATCGGTTCAGCGAGAACGAATATTAAATCATTTATACCCGTGTCATGTTAGCCACCAACTAACTAGCGAATTTTTCGGGCGCATGGTAAACAACTGGTGATGTTACAATTAATCCGTTTTCTTTAAAAAGGTTTAAAATTTTATCTCTATTTTATATAGAGGTAAAAAATAGTTAAGTTAATAATTTTGTAATTATAAAATTCACATCCACCTTCTAACAAACTCTATATGAAGGGTGTAAAAATAAAATAAAAGGTGGCTGGACTAAAAAATAACCGATGTTTAATTTTAAAAAACCGTTTGATAGATAATTTCATTGCATTTTTTTTTTCAAATACCAAATTCATAGCTGCCTTCAAATAAACCCTCTACGGAAGGCAGAAAAAAACAAAAAACGGTGGCTGGACTAAAAAATTAACCGATTTTTAATTTTTAAAAATCGTTTGATAGATAATTTAATTGCAATTTTTTTTTTCAAACACCAAATTCATAGCTGCCTTCAAATAAACCCCTTACGGAGGGTAGAAAAAAACAAAAAACGGTGGCTGAACAAAAAAATTAACTGATTTTTATTTTAAAAAAACCGTTTAATAGATAATTTATTTGCAATTTTTTTTTCAAATACCAAATTCATAGCTGCCTTCAAATAAACCCCCTACGGAGGGTAGAAAAAAACAAAAAACGGTGGCTGGACTAAAAAATTAACCGATTTTTAATTTGAAAAAACCCTTTGATAAATAATTTAATTGCAATTTTTTTTTCAAATACCAAATTCATAGCTGCCTTCAAATAAACCCCTACGGAGGGTAGAAAAAAACAAAAAACGGTGGCTGGACTAAAAAATTAACCGATTTTTAATTTAAAAAAACCGTTTGATAGATAATTTAATTGCAATTTTTAAAATACCGAAATAAGATTCTATTGGCGCGTTGCAAGATCTTTCTCCGTGTACGATGCTCGTCCACAAATTTAAAATGTTCTAACCAATTTTTAATTGAAATTATATCGTGATTACTAGAAATAAAATCTGAAATTGAACATACGGTACTATCTCCTTTATCCTGGCTTTCAATTCGAATGACTAGAGAGTATAATAAAATTCGATTACTTTGGCCTAATTTTGGCTTCCTAACTATAGATCCCATAGCATCCATGTATGCTGTTATTTTATGTTGCGACAAATTTTTAAGACAATCTTTAATTAAAGTAAGCTGCTCTTTACTATGAATATACGCATACATGGGGTTACCGACTTTTTTATTGTAATCAGAGTTATCCAGTTGCATTAAATACAAATCCACAAAATCATCGGAAGCTCGATCAAATTTGGCTAGATTATCGCATTTTATATTTCTGAAAACACCACGGGACTTAATTTTTTGTAAATTTTTGGCAACCAGCAAATCCCTTTTTGCATTTGAAATCGCGTCTATACTCATATGCAAGGTTTTTTACCAATATATTTATTTCCTAATAAAACGCGCTCAACCCCTTTAACGTGACGTGTTAATAATTTAGCATGATAGTAGTTTTTTTTCTGAACTTAAAACTTTACAATTAAATTGATAGTTATCCATTATTAAATTAAAATTCATTTCAATTATAAAATTTTCACACCGTGTATTCCCTCAGTAACCATAAATACGCAAAGTATTTTTTTTAAATTTATAAGTTTTAATATTAATTACACAAACATTATTAACGTATTTAAAAAATTTTTCTTTAATTACGTATGCATAAACCCCTTCCTTTAATTTTTTATCAGCTACATAAATTGAATTCCATTCTGCTTCAGAAATATAAAATTCTCCCTCAAAATTTGTTACATTTTTATAAGACCGTTTATCAGTAAAATTTAATTCAATAGCCTGATCGTATAAATTTTTAGAGCCTAACGGTAAAATTTGTGAAGAATTTTGTCTGAAACTATTGTCAAAAATACTTTTTATCGGTTCGTCAATTTCTTGTTCATCGTCACTTACGCAAGGTGAATGAGTTGTTGAATTACATTACTTATATCGATCGGTTCGATTTGGGAAAATTGACGAAATAAATTATAACAAGATTTGAAGTTAGTTAAATCGGCAAAGATCACTTTATTTAGTGTTTTCAAGTACAAGGTTAAAATCAGACTGATTATAAAAAAAGTGTTGAATTTTAATAAAAGAATAAAACTGAAACTGCAGTATCCAGTTACATCCGGTCTCACGGGTACCCAGGAATTTCTAGAAATATCAGCAAAGTTGATAAAAGAATTATTTGCTGATATAACTCCTCCCTCCTTAGAAAGATCCATACAGGGTGTGGATCATTACTCGTCGTCTTGATAGTCCTGATGTTGAACGGGGTGCGTTGGGGGTGGCGTCGATGTCCGAGATCGTCGGCAGGCACCTTTAGGAATTCGTTTCCAAAACACGAAGATGAATCCAATGGCAGCTACGACGTATAGCGGTAGGGACCAAGGGATGTTGTTGACATTCGTCCTTGATTTAAGAGTGATCTTCTTAATTTGGTTTTGCTGGTCCTGAAGTTTATGGATTTCATCAAGAGGAACTTCGTTGATATTGATTGAGTCGAGGTGGTTTCGATCGATGTGATCGATTTTAATTTCGGGCTGTAATAACGGTCTCCCTGGTATTATATCGTCGTTGTTGTAGTAGTTTCCTTCTGGAGTCTGGAAACTGCAATCCTTGGGCACTTCGATGAGGAAGGTTCCTTTGAGGGCGGTCAAATCGGAGTTTTTGCAGGATAATTTGACCTTTGTTTCGATCGGAAAGATCGCGATGAAATGGCTGGAGTCGACTTGTTGAATTATTTCGAAGTCAATTTCTGCAGTGGTTAACTCGCACTTGGGCACGTGTGAGTTTTGTAGTCTTAGAATTTGGTAGATGCAATCTTCTTTATCATCAGATATTGGTTGATGGTTGTTGGTCGCACAGTAATATTGCGAATATAGGTTCTTGCACATTTCGTCATTGTACTCGTAGTGATCTTCTTGTATTGCCAGAAAAGGTTTAGGAGGAATAAGAATGGTATTATTTCTAGTAGGTATAGGGTATAAATGGTAATATGAATACGTTTCAGGTTTAACTAAAGGGAAGTGAACTACGAAAACTATCTTATCATTAGAATAATACGAATCTACATTAAGTATCTCATAATACTTGTACAAATCTTTAATGTCGGTTCCGAAAAGTAAATTGTTTTTTGAATAAAGTTTTTCTAAAGCGCTCACCATGTATTTTAAATCATCTATTTTTAGGATACTGTAATGAACAACCTTTTGTTTCGCAAAGATAACGGAATTTTCTATGTTATTCAGTATATCAAGTAAAATTCTGAGAACGGCCTGAACTTGGTCTAATATATTTTTTGCTGACATGTAGCCGAAAAAGTTATCTAGAAATTTATCTAATTCATGACTTAAATTATTAAGGTGGTGGGCTATCCAGGCCTCGTTTTGCTGAATTAATGTTATCGAATTGTTGTATTCTTCTACAATTTTGTGAGTTAAAGAAATCTGAGCGTTCAAAGTATTTGATATGTCCCTTTGATTTGAATTTAGCAATGCGATAGCGTCGTCGTATCTTTTACCGTCTTCGGCATCTAAATTTCCCGAAATACTTTTGAATATAGTACCGAGGCCATTCAGGATCCCTCTACGGAATCTTTTAGTAAAATGTAGATAATTTAGTTTTTCTTTACATTGTTTAATTCGATAAGAAATAGAATTTTCTGTATTTATGAGATATACTGAGAGTAATTCGCTTTTGTTTTGTATAGTAGAAATTATGTTTTCAAATTGGGTATCGATTTTTAAGATTTCGGTTTCTATGGGTTTGAGATCGAAATAATGGATGAAGGAATGGTGAGTAAATTGTAATTTGGCCTGCCCTAATTTATAAGGCAAAACTCCAGGGTTGGATTCCAAATTGGTAACTTCTTGCGCCCGATTGGCTAGTGCCAGGGACAGGAGAAACCTGCAAAGGTACAATATTTTGGTTAGCTAATGGTCTCTTCAGTTGGTTTTTATGGTAGGTAGGGGACGTTTTTAATTTTGAAATCAATCTCCCGCGCTTATTTATTTTATAAGTTTTGATTTTGGTGTTACCGTCTTTCCTTACAGGGCGGATAACGAACCTAGGGCTGGCTTTATCTCTGCATCCAGATTTGTGGTAGGCTAGGGTGCCAGGGTCGTAATTTAGGGGCTCGTGACGGTGTGTATTAATTTTCTCTATGGTTTTTTCTTTTTGTTGGGCCATTTTTTCGTTCAATTTTTTGTAAAGCATTGCAGTTGTTTCTTTGTGCCTAGTCACATAGTCCGAATATAATTTTTGGTTTATGTCGATATCGAAAGGGTTATTGCTATCGAGATGTCCCGTAATTATGTTAATGGGGCGTTGGTTAGTTGCAGAGTGAATACTGTTATTGTAACCTAGTATAGCGTAAGGCATTTGATCCAAAATATTTAGATCCTTTCGTGTTTCTTGTAGTATTCTAATGTGTTCTAAGAGTGTCGAGTGAAACCGTTCGACAATACTATTCGAATTCGGATTGAAGGGGGTTGTGTAGTGTAGCCTGATTTTGTGAAGATTAGCAAAGTCTTCGATCACAAAGTTTTTTAGTTCGGTTCCTCTATCCAAAACTAAGGTTGAAGGGGTTCCGTGATGAGTAAAAAACGTCATGAGCGCTTTTGCGACGTGTATCGCAGTTACGCCTATTAGGGGGTATGCTTGGGCATATTTCGAAAACTTATCGACGAAGGTCAGAAATTTCTGGCCTTTTATAGTGAAAACATCCGCATGAACAATTTCAAAAGGCTTACTGGGAGTTGGGGTCAATTGGAATTTTTGTTTTGGGGGATTTCTATCATACTTCATTCTCTGACATAACTCGCAGTTGTTAATATATTTGGTGACTGTACTTCTAACATTAGGCCAATAATATTTACGTCGAATTTGATTTTCGGTCTCGGTTATGCCCCTGTGATTCGTTTTACCTTCGTGGCACAATTTGACTATTTCTTCTTGCTTCTCACGGTCGGCTACATCCTCAAGGACGTTATTACAAATAATGGCTTTAAAGGCCGAATTCTTAAAAGTATTTTGTAGAGTAGTACATAATTTAGGAATAAATTCAGATTCGTCTAAGTTGATAGCAAAAAGACTTTTAGTAGTAGTAAATTCTTTAAAGATGTCGATGATCTCTTTCTCGAAATTTTCTTTAGAAATTTGGATTGTTGTTCTTGTTTTATTTTCGAACAATCTCCGTATTTTAGGGGTGGTTGGCGAATGCATGACTACTTTCAGGAATATTTGTTTCTGGAAATTATTAATTGGCGTTTCTGAAATCGGTATTGCCAAAATTGGGTCTTCGGCGCTAGTGTGTACAGTTTCGTTATCAGTTTCTTCGGTATTTTCCTCTCGATCGAAATCACTTACGTCGGGAGTATCGCTAACATTAACTATCACGGACTCCAAATCTACGTTATCACGTTGATCCGAGTGTTTTTCACTATCGGTTTCATTTGTTTTGCTTTGTGGCGACGCGGTGCAATCCTCTGTATAATCGAAAGTCTCGTGAGTGTTAAGTTCGTCGATCTTTATCCGGGATAAGGCGTCGGCATTTTTGTTTAGCGAGCCTTTTTTATACATTATAGTATAGTCGAATTCGTCGAGTTTTAATTTCCATCGAGTGAGACGCGAATTGGGTTCTTTAATCGAGAACAACCACCGTAGGGGTAAGTGGTCGCAATATATTTGGAATTTTCGACCGTATAAATAGCAGCGAAAATATTTTGTAGCCCACACTATCGCCAGCAACTCTCATTCAATTGTGCTGTAATTTTGCTCGGCTTGGTTGAGAGTCCTTGAAGCATACGCTATAGGTTTATCTTGACCTATTGGCCCTTGGGACAGAACTGCACCGATTGCGAAAGCGCTCGCATCTGTAGTTAGAATGAAAGGCTGCGTAAAATCGGGATAACTGAGAATTGGGTCGTTAGTTAACAATTCTTTGCATGTTTCGAAACATTGAATATACTCGGGGGATAAGGAGATTTTTGCGCCTTTTTTGAGACACGAGGTCAGAGGTTTGGTTATTCTTGCAAAATCGGGAATGAATTTTCGATAGTACCCTAGAAGGCCTAGGAAACCTTTGATTTCTCTAGTGGTTTTCGGTATAGGGAACTTTTATCCTTTTTAGCCGTTATCTTATCAGGATTGGGCTTAATACCATTTGTAGTTATAAGGTGGCCCAAATACGCGGTTTCCTTTCGTAGGAACTCGCATTTTTCCACTTGCACCTTAAAATTTGTTTCTCTCAGTCTCTGAAAGACTGTTTTCAAATTAACCATGTGTTCCTGCAAGGAAGTGGAGTAAATAACAATGTCGTCGAGGTAAACCATACAAATTTTTCCTTGTAAACCTCGGAGTATATCGTCCATTACCCGCTGAAATGTGGCAGGAGCGTTTTTTAAGCCGAATGGCATTCGTAAATACTCGTAATGCCCGTTATCGACGGAAAACGCGGTCTTTGATATGTCATCTGGGTGCATCTCTATCTGATGAAATCCAGATGCCAAATCCAGGGTAGTGAAGTAATTACATCTTCCTAATTTATCGAGTACGTCCGATATGTTGGGTATTGGATATCGATCATCGATAGTTTTCTCGTTGACCTTTCGGTAGTCGACCACGATCCTAAATTTTCTCGGGCCAGTGGCAACACCGTTTGGACGTTTCTTCTCTACGATCCATATAGGGCTATTCCAGCTTGAACTGCTAGGTCTGATTATATTTTGACGAAGCATTTTATCCATTTGGGTTTTTACCTCCTCCTTGTAGACGTGGGGGTATCTGTAACTTCTAGTGAACACCGGTATTTCGTCGGTGGTCTGGATTCTGTGTTTCACCTGATTAGTGAAGGTCAGATCATTTTCGTCTCTGTGGAAAATATCGGCGTATTTTCTACACAGGTTAAGTATACAATTTTTCTCCTCTTCGTTTAAATGATCGGTCCTGATTAGGTCGTCGATTTCCTTGCTTTCACAGTTATTGTATACATTTGATCCGACGGAAAAATTATATAGTTCGAAATTATTCGCGATAGCGGTAGTTTTAATTGGGTATAATACAGTAAAATTGGTTTCCTTTTCAGAGTTGTTATGTACTTCGACGTTTGCCCAACCGTTAACCGCGGTTGTTAATGTTTCGGGGATAAAGCAATTTCCCAAAATCTGTTGGGGTACCAGGATATCACCTGATTTTACGGAGACAGGGATTTGGACATTAGATATGGAATTTCCTGAAAGGAGTTTTGGTTTTACCCCTTTGGGGTCTGAAATAAAGTAATGGATAGGAAGCACGGCACTTCGCGTTCTAAGTTGGGAATTTGGCAAATCAATATTCGCTCCAAGCGAGTCTAGCATTTCCATTCCCAATAACCCGTCGAAGATGCAATGAAATTTATATACGTAAAATTTCAGATCTTGATGATCATTAAATTCAGCGAAAGATGGTACACTTACACAAAGTTTGTGCTCGGAGGAACCGAACGAAGTGGAAACAATAAAGGGTTCCTCGAATAGGAAATTTTGAAAATGATTTTCAACTACCTCTGGGGATATGAATGATTTGGAAGCTCCCGTATCCAGGAGTAGTTTCAAGGGAGGATCGCTTATTTCGATGTAAGGCAGTTTTCTTTTTTTTTGTCCAAGTGATGAACTTCTATCATGACTTTGGATTTTTGAGGCACGCCTCTTGAAAATTTTGGCTTTCTGTCGGCGACGGTCCCTCCAATTCATATTCGTCGACGTTGTTTTGCGGTTCCATCGGATATTCGGGGTTCTCGTAATATTCGACGTTGTTTAGCTCTTCCGATACCCATCTCCTCTGTTGGGAATTCTGGTTACGGAAATTTGCCGGGGTTTGACGAGTACTAATACTCATTGGGGTTGGTTTAGGCAAACTGTTTGGATTGAAGTTGGGTCTGGGTTTCCAAACGTTTGTTCGGTTCGAAAAGTTTTGTTGGTTATTATTAAAGGAGTTTGGACCATCCGGTCTTGATCGAGGGTTCGCGAAGTTGTTTGGGAAAGAATTACTAGTACCAGGTTGGTTAAAATAGTTTCTTGGACCAAACTCAAAATTTTGGTTCCGGCCAAAATCTTGGTTTCCGCAATTCGGCGAGTTATTCTGGAATTTTTTATTGGGTTTATTGCGATCGCCTGAAGATTTAGGCGAATTTTGGGAATTATTGGAGTGCGCATTTTGCAAATATCTAAAATTATCCTCACGTTTTATATAGTTAATCGCTTCGAGCAGAGTTCGCGGTTCTTTAGTCCGAACCATTATCCCATATGGATTCTTTAGTCCAGCCAAGAACACTTGCAAGGCTTGTTCGTTATACATGCCCTGTTTAAATCTTTTTACGTCCTTATTCGGTTCATGCAAAGCGAGATAGTTGGAAATAGTGTTCAACAGTTTCTTAACTCTTTCGTGGAACTCGTACGGACTTTCGTTATGCATTTGTCTAAGATTATTCAGATCAAGGGACAAACAATTTTCGTTTCGGGGGTCGCTAAAATTTCTTATTAACTCATCCCTAATTTCTTTAATCGTGGTAGCACCACTGATATTGATAACTTCGCGAGCTGGCCCTTTTAGTTTGTTTATTACAGTTCTAAAAATAGTCGAGTTTTGAAAGCTAGCTGCATTCGCGTTATCGTAAAAGTGATTCGCGATGCAATCGACGCTTTCTAAGAAAAATTGGAGTTCATTTACGTCACCATCAAAGTCGGGGATGGTTTCGGCGTGAACCTTTTGAAAATTCGGGACAGACATAATGTTATCGCTATCTTTCTTTAAATTTACCGATTTAAATTTTCTTACAACAAAATCTAACTCTAGATCGTTTCCGTGATCGTTTAAGGATATGGATTCGCTACTAGAGGAGTCTGACATTAACAAAAAATAGTCACTTACAGTACGACGATCAGCTTCATTACTTCTTCGCCTGTAGTGTTCTGGTTGCTCCAAGAGTGCTGTGCAGTTTCCTCGATTGGTGCTCCACACAGTCCAAGACACTTGGATTCGACCGGAATGAGAGTTCGAAAGTTCGATAGTCACTTAACTATTAAAATAGAGAAAGTTCTCCGCGATGGATACTTCGCGACTATCCTACTGACTGCGCCACTTATATCGATCGGTTCGATTTGGGAAAATTGACGAAATAAATTATAACAAGATTTGAAGTTAGTTAAATCGGCAAAGATCACTTTATTTAGTGTTTTCAAGTACAAGGTTAAAATCAGACTGGTTATAAAAAAAGTGTTGAATTTTAATAAAAGAATAAAACTGAAACTGCAGTATCCAGTTACATCCGGTCTCACGGGTACCCAGGAATTTCTAGAAATCAAAGTTGATAAAAGAATTATTTGCTGATATAACTCATTGTAAAATTTCTATGTCATTTTTCAAATCAAAATTACAAACATTTTCGGTAATTTTATTGTCATTTAGCGCAATAATTTGGTCATCGCTACTTAAATTACTTGATAAAAAGTTAACTTCTGGAAAAATATTAAAATGACGAGATGTATTATCGATAATTATTATTTTTAAAATTCTTGTAATATTCGCCCGGTTAAAATAACTATTGTCCCCGTAAAATTCTGCTGCTGCATTACAAATAACCTCGTCGTTATTTGTAAATTTAAGAGCTTCTTCGTAAGTAATTTTTAAATTGTTAAAATAATTAGCCAATTGCTGTTTATTTAGCCGCCGTTATGGGTTACGATAAGTTATAATATCCATATTTAATATCAGTTTATCGGTTTATCGGTTATTCAAACTTAAAAGAAATTAAAACGAAATTTCTACAACTACAGAAAGCTTACCAGGCAAAACTAGGTAGGTAGGTAAATAGGGTATCACGTCATTTGGTCGCGGATATTTGGTCGCGGACAATTGGACGCGGACATTTGGACGCGAAACAATTGGACGCGTGTAAAACCGGACGCATGACATTTGGACGCACAATAAAAAATAATTTAAAATAGGGATGCGCTAGTTTGGACGTAAAAACCTTCCTTCACACTTTATCCAGGCTTAGGACTGGCAGGATGGATATCCTGGCGTGTTTAAAAGTTTTTTTTAATTTTTTTTTTGTTTTAATGTTTTATCAAATTATCAAATTTGTAATTGGAAGTTATGGCTAATTCCTCTTAAATATTCTAATAATGGCCTTTCACCGTAATCTGAAACAATCCTTTGTATTCTTCTAGCAGTGTCTTCATATATCCGTTTGGACGGTGTCAAATGTCCAGCAATGTACTGTTCTATTTTTAATTTGTTTATATTTTCGGATTTCTTTAATGTATTAATAAACTTCCATATGGTAGGATGTGCACCATTTAGAATTGCGGAGAAACTATTATGCCATCCCTCAACGGCATTATTGGTTACTGGTAAACCTTCCGGAACCATAGAAAAACAAACCCACATATCTGTTGAGAACAGTGATTGTCTTCGGTGCATCCTTCTGTCCAGTCGACCTATCCATGTATCCTCAAAGTAATTTGTTAAAGGTAACAACAAATGTTCATTTTGGGTATAAAAGTCGCTATCAAGCAATTCATCATAAGCTGCTACCACATCTTCTTCTGGAACAAAAGCAAGAGCTGCCAAATGTCTCAATTGCAGGGCGAAATCAGCATCTTCGGCATATCTTGCTTGTAAACCAGCACTTTGTATATTTCTCCATATACTTTGAGAAAAATGAAAAAAACATCCTCGTACGACGACTTCGGGAAACACTATTTGTAAAGCATTAATAGCTGCTTTTTCAAAATCAACCATAATTGTCATCGGTCGCAATCCTGGTTTTAATCGCTTTAGTTGGTCAAACAAACGTGTATATGTCTGTTGTCTTTTATTTGGAAGCAATGCGTATACACTTGGTATCACGTTACTATATTGCACACCATGAATGGTGTACAACTGATAAAACAATGATGGAGCCGACTTGAAAGTGCCATCAGCGTACCAATGTTCGCAGCTTTCCATAAAAGTCAAATTTCTTTCGGTGGAGAATATAAGAATACGTTCCACATCTGGACCACTGTCGTATAGAAGAAATGGTTCTCCAATGCTGTTTTGCTGGTACTCGATAGGTATAACGAGCTCTGTTCGGTTTGTAGGATTTGCTGGGGCTGCTTCTTGTTTTTGACGTACTCGTTGAATGGTTCGTTTTAAGGATACAACGGCCGGTAATTGTCCTGCAGCTGCAGAAGATATCCCATCTGATATTTCTGTTAATATTGCCTGCGGTGTTGGTTCGATGTTTTTAGCCAAGTCCTTCATTTCATTTACAGCTTTTTTCGCTTCTACCTTTGCAGCATCAGCAACATGGTCGTGCGGAGAGCTTTTTATAACGTCATCCCCCAATGTATGAACTCTTCCCGAGCATTTGCACTTGGTATATGTAGCACATTTCCAAATAATTTTGTAATCGATAACACGTTCCTTCTTGTGTTATCCAAGAAAATCAAATCCATTATAGATCAACATGTCGTTGCCTCTTTGACTTTTCACAAACTCTAGCACCATGTTTTCAGTTCAAAAGATACTGTTAAAATGATTACGATTTGCATAAAATACAGCTGTTATATATAATGCAATAATTTTCAATTTTATGATTGGTATTTAATTTTACTGGCTATTAATTTTTTTTTGAGTGATTTCTTTCAATGCAAAGCGAATATAACTTTTCCAGAAACAATTATTTTACATTTAGAGCATGTCAGAGCTTTGCTCATTTACCTACCGTAATCTGGTAATGGCAGAGGATCGCGTTAATCTCCAGACAAAACTCTGCTAATGACCGATATAATAAACGATTTAAATTGTAGGATTTGTGTTATTCAAAAATAAGAATCCAATTTAAATCAGTCTAATATCCTTCAATTTCCATTAGGATAATCTTTTCTATTTACTTAGAAGGTATACTTTTCGACTATTAGTAGAAACTTTTAAATCAATGCTTTAAAAAATACAGGGTGTTATTTAATTGAATGCCGATACTTCAAGATGTGAATATTTGGAAGATTTTAAGAATTTTTAAGAAAAATTATGATAGAAAAGTTATTTTTTTTTCTAAAATTTTAACACCCTGTAGCTCGAAAACTAAGAGGTTTAGGACATACATTGATATAAACTTTTCTTCTTAAAATCATCCAAATATTCACATCCTGAAATATCGGCATTCAATTAATTAACACCCTATATACAGGGTGACCCAGGGTCGCGTTAAAGTCCCATAACTTTTTACCTAATTGAGATATCGACTTGATTTTTTTTTCAAAAGGTAGGTACAATAATACTACAATAATTCTTTAGTGAATTTTAGTTCGACTTTATGTACCATACATTGTACCTAAAACCAATCGTTTAGTGGTAATTCGACATTTTCGAAAAAAGTAGAGGTTTGAAAAAAAATGAATATTGCCGCCTTTGTAAAACTTAGAAGGTCGTGACTCTGGGTTATTACTAAACATGAAATGTACTACTGTGTGACATGAATTCAGAATTGAATACTGTTTGTGTTCTTAGATATCGATAAGCAAATTTACAAAATTTCAATTAAAGGTAACTTGATTTTTTTAAATGAAACTACCTACTTTTTTGTACACCATCTTGTAGGACATTTTATTGCCTTTCTAACGATATAACATTGTCAATATTTTTACCTGCTAGTTTTCTTTTAATTCCGGAATTTCTTATTTTTATAAGAATTTTAATTTTCAGTAGTACTGTTCAAACTGGCTCAATATTGTATATTAAATTAAAATAAAACAAAAATTTTATAAAATATAGTGAATTATAAAAAAGTATACAGATCAATCAATCAACTAGAATTTATTTGATTATAGGGAGATAGTGATAATGTACAAGGAAAAATTATTGGTATAATGGTAAAGAACAGTTTTTTTGATAGAACAATAATTTTTCTTACAGTAGATGCTCAAATATATTGCCATTATATTCGATGCATACGTCCAGTCCAGTCTTCTTAAAAACGAATTTTTGACGCGCGTTAGCATGTTTTGATCAATTGATCGAAAAGCGTCTCTTATCCGGATCTTCATGTCGTTAGCTGTTGTTGGCCTGCCCGGTCCCGCGATTTGACACCAATTGATTTTTTCCTATGGGGATTTGTTAAGGACAATGTCTATACTGTTAGGCCGTAAAAATGACCGCGAATTATAAGAAATTCCGGAATTAAAAGAAAACTAGCAGGTAAAAATATTGACAATATTATATCGTTAGAAAGGCAATAAAATTTCCTACAAGATGGTGTACAAAAAAGTAGGTAGTTTCATTTAAAAAAATCAAGTTACCTTTAATTGAAATTTTGTAAATTTGCTTATCGATATCTAAGAACACAAACAGTATTCAATTCTGAATCCATGTCACACAGTAGTACATTTCATGTTTACTAATAACCCAGAGTTACGACCTTCTAAGTTTTACAAAAGCGGCAATATTCATTTTTTTTTCAATCCTCTACTTTTTTCGAAAATGTCGAATTACCACTAAACGATTGGTTTTAGGTACAATGTATGGTACATAAAGTCGAAATAAAATTCACTAAAGAATTCAAAAATGTTATAATATACAGGGGATTCCATTAAAAAAAAGGTAACTTTAGTGAATTTCTAATACTGAGCCACCCTGTATATAGACGAAACTATTTTAATAATATGCAGTATTATTGTACCTACCTTTTGAAAAAAAAATCAAGTCGATATCTCAATTAGGTAAAAAGTTATGGGACTTTAACGCGACCCTGGGTCACCCTGTATATATAACAATAATAGCCCATAACAGTAAAAAAACCTAAGGGAACAAAAACTGTGTGGACCAGTGCAATTAAATTATCTATCAAACGATTTTTAAAAATTAAAAATCGGTTAATTTTTTAGTCTAGCCACCGTTTTTTGTTTTTTTCTACCCTCCGTAGGGGGTTTATTTGAAGGCAGCTATGAATTTGGTATTTGAAAAAAAAAATTACAATTAAATTATCTATCAAACGGTTTTTTCAAATTAAAAATCGGTTAATTTTTTAGTCCAGCCACCGTTTTTTGTTTTTTTCTACCCTCCGTAGGGGGTTTATTTGAAGGCAGCTATGAATTAGGTATTTGAAAAAAAAAATGCAAATAAATTATTTATTAAACGGGTTTTTTAAATTAAAAATCAGTTAATTTTTTTGTTCAGCCACCGTTTTTTGTTTTTTTCTACCCTCCGTAGGGGGTTTATTTGAAGGCAGCTATGAATTTGGCGTTTGAAAAAAAAATTGCAATTAAATTATCTATCAAACGGTTTTTTAAAATTAAAAATCGGTTAATTTTTCAGTTCCAGCCACCGTTTTTTGTTTTTTCTACCCTCCGTAGGGGGTTTATTTGAAGGCAGCTATGAATTTGGTATTTGAAAAAAAAAATTGTAATTAAATTATCTATCAAACGGTTTTTTAAAATTAAAAATCGGTTAATTTTTTAGTCCAGCCACCTTTTATTTTATTTTTACACCCTTCATATAGAGTTTGTTAGAAGGTGGATGTGAATTTTACAGGGTGTTTCCTAAACATGCGGCAAAAATTCAGGTGGTTGTTCCTTGGACTATTCTAAGAATATTTTGTCCTTTGATGATTTTTGAAAAACCTCTTTGTTTCGAAGATACAGGGGAAACAAAATTTTAGATAATAACATTTTATTATGAAAAATTACATGAAAATTTAACTTAACCTACAAAAACTGTTGAAAATGACCACCTCTAGCCAGCATACAAGCATCCAATCTTCTCCTCATCCCCTTCTTTCTCCTCAGTTTAATCTGTATTCCTTTACCATCTGAACTTATCAATTTTAAGTAAAAAAACTGGCCGTTTTTAGTAATTGGAATGTTGTTAAACAAATTTAAAAATTAATTGTACCTACTTAGTAAACACAGTGCGGTACGCATTTTTATTTAAACTATTATTAATTTTAAAAATATGAAAAATGTTGTTCGCCCTGTATCTTCGAAACAAAGAGGTTTTTCAAAAATCATCAAAGGACAAAACATTCTTAAAATAGTCCAAGGAACAACCCCCTGAATTTTTGCCGCATGTTTAGGAAACACCCTGTATAATTACAAAATTATTAAGTTAACTATTTTTTACCTCTATATACAATAGAGATAAAATTTTAAACCTTTTTAAAGAAAACGGATTAATTGTAACATCACCAGTTGTTTACCATGCGACTTGTGGGAGGTTAGCTCCCAAATCTAGCTCCCAAATATCAATCGTTACCCCCACTACCAAACCAAGTTTACACAACTAAATTTAACAATTCCTACAGTTGTGACCATATGGGAGTAAGCATTAAAAAATCAGTCTTAGTGTTATTAAACTACTGTTAAAGTTTTAAGGGGAAAAGTTTTGAGGATATATCCTAGATAAAAGTTCTCCATTTGAATAAATCTTTTTCCACTGACTATCGGTTATTTCGAATTTACCCTCGTAAAAATTGCATTTGGCGTAATTAGTCGTTACATTTACGTGATTGGACGCATTGGCATTAAGACTACCGGCAGGGAGGACACTTTGATGCATTTTTGGAGTATGGAGTTCCAAACTTGGAATAAATATGGTAGATTCAGACAGATTTTCAAAATTTTGTTCATCCACTGAGTTGGTTATTGGAGTGCTTTCGGCATTTACGTTACTCGAAGTGAATTTACCAGCAGGTGAATTTAAGGACAAGTCATAAACTTCAAATTTGAATTCAGATCCTGCGCTGAACGAATATCTCTTGTTACAAACAAGACCGTCCTCTATGTCTTTTTTTTGATTCATCTCAAAAATTCTTTTGAAATTTCCGGTATTTCTTTGAATTACCTGAAAATTCCACTTTTTCTGTAAAAACTTTTTTTTTATTTTTGACGCAACCCTTTGTTATTTGGTCATAGAAAATATTTGTAAATTTGAACTTTAGTAGATCATCATATGACATATTTGGATACAAACTTTTGATGTGCTCTACTAAATACTTTATTTTTTTATCCATAATGAAAATGTTAGTAATTTGCGCAAAAAGCACAAAATTTTGAACACGAAATAAGAACAAAACACGAACAGAATAAACGAAATATTATAAATAAAAGAACAAAAAGCACAAAATTTTAAACACGAAATAAGAACAAAACACGAACAGAATAAACGAAATATTATAAATAAAAGAACAAAAAGAACAAAATTTCAAAGAAAACTTAGATAAGACCTATTAACATATAAACCTTAAACCTATGCACCTTATACTTAAACCTATAAACATAAGAACGAAACGAAATAAAAGTAGCAAAACGTAATTAAACAGAACGTTTTTCTTAACGAATAAAAAAAAACTAGGCACTAGATAAATTATGAAAAACAAAAACACAATTAATAGCGCAGTTTAAATGCTGCGAAGTATGAAAAACGAATCGAAGAGAGAAAAGAAAAACGAAGAATATATACTTTCCGAGTAGCAAGGCAACTAAGCATCAATCGTCAGATCTTGAATCGCTCACAATCGTACTTGTTGAGCTTAAGTGGACTGCATATTGAATTCGGTTCAAATTTCGCAGTAAAAATGTTGATAAATAATTGAATTAGATCGTAAAATGAAAAACCAAAATATAGACTTTTTAAGTATTAAAAACTACGTATTTTGGTACTTTTATTATAGTTATAGGGTTACATATTAATAAGATATAGGGTGAGGAAAAGGTGAAAAAATAGTAAAAGTAGACGAAAAAGAAAAATTTACTGGTCCAAAAATTTTAAAATAAATTAATTAACAACTTTTCTTTAAACAACTTTTTCCTACCTTCTTTAATTTTAGAGGTATAATTATTTTAATTTTGGAGGGTGAGTTTCACCCTGTTCCCACATGAATATGTTCTTAAAACTTTAACAGTACTAATAACACTAAGACTGATTTGTTATGCTTACTCCCATATGGTCACAATTCTTAGTTTTGGAGATATATATTTTTTTTAATTTTGGAGGGTTAGTTTCACCCTGTTCTTACATGAATATGTTCTTAAAACTTTAACAGTAGTTTAATAACACTAAGACTGATTTTTTATGCTTACTCCCATATGGTCACAATTCTTAGTTTTGGAGATATATATTTTTTTTAATTTTGGAGGGTGAGTTTCACCCTGTTCCCACATGAATATGTTCTTAAAACTTTAACAGTAGTTTAATAACACTAAGACTGATTTTTTATGCTTACTCCCATATGGTCACAATTCTTAGTTTTGGAGATATATATTTTTTTTAATTTTGGAGGGTTAGTTTCACCCTGTTCCCACATGAATATGTTCTTAAAACTTTAACAGTAGTTTAATAACGCTAAGACTGATTTTTTATGCTTACTCCCATATGGTCACAATTCTTCGTTTTGGAGATATATATTTTTTTTAATTTTGTCAAGAGACATAGACCGATAGTTGTTTGTTTTGTGTTTGAAAAATGTTTGTTTTGAAAAATATAACAATAAACGCGGATTTACGTAGTGTAAATATCGGATCGGTAAATGACCTACCGAGTCGGATGAATATGTCTCTTGACCAAGGGCATTTTATTTAGCGAATGAATAGTGATGGTTTGGATCAGACCAGAGGATCCTGGACTAGGTAGTTCCAGAAGAGCGGGACCTATCCGTCAGTAGAAAGGTAAAAATAGGCAGTGTTCCGGCCTGCCTAACTTGGGGCCTGCACAGTACTTCCCGGCGTACAATTTGCGGAGTTTCCGTCCTGGATAGAGCACCGTGAGCTGCGCGCGTTCTACCGTCTCGCCTAAGGAATTTGGGAGCGAGACGGCACACAGAGACTTACTTGTTCGTTCTCATCGTGGTTGCGTCGCCTATTTTTTGCACGGGCACGTGCAGCGACCGCCATTTTTACTTTGAACTTTTCTGCTCTTCGTTTTAATTTAAATGTTGTTAAAAATAGTTTGTACTCAACAATAAACGTTCAACACAACCAACATATGGTCCTTCGACAGCGGATATTCAAATCAGTGATAATCCACATCGTTTAACAAGAAAAAATCTACAAGAAAAAGGCGATAGCTCCCTCAATAAGCCAATAAGGGGTGAGTTATCCCAATTTTTGCCTTTTTCCGATAAACTATTACCATTAAACTATATTCCTACATTTGTGTAAACTATTTTTCAATATTGCTTGCTATAACATGGCTGATTTAACGACTTTGAAAAGAAAGCGGGATTGTTTGAAAAGTTCAATAACTGTATTTAACATGTATTTCAAAAATATATCTACAAAAGGCCAATTGTCAGAAACGCAAGTCATTGAATTACAGGACAGGCTTGACAATATTCTACAGATTTCTGACGAATTTGGTACCATACAGAATGAGATTGAATTGAATTGTGAGGACGATATATTAGAGGAACAGCAAATAGAAAGAGAAAACTTTCAGGATAACTATTATTCTGTCGTTAGTAATGCCAAGTTATTATTAAAACAATATAAAGATTCCGACTCCAGCAGTTCTAATTCAATTTCATTTAAACATCAAACAGTAAAACTGCCTGAGATCTCCTTGCCAAAATTCAGGGGCAATTTTGAAGATTGGCTGGAGTTTCGCGATATATTCCGAACTTTGATTCACGAAAACGATTCCTTGTCCAATATTCAAAAGTTTTTCTATCTGCGGGGTGCTCTGGAAGGTACTGCTGCAGCTGCAATAAAAAGGGTTCAGTATAACGCGAATAATTACACATTGGCGTGGGACACGTTGTGTGAGAGGTTCAACGATTCTAGAAAATTATTACATGACCATTTGGGTGCTATATTCTCCCTCGACTCGATGCAGAAGGGTTCGTACGATAAATTACAGCAATTGGCGGATAGTATTAGCAGTCATTTAGGAGCTATAGAACAGTTAGGGCAATCCACCACAAATTGGGATTGTTTGCTAATATTTTGGGTTTCTCAAAAAATCGATAACGCCACATTAGGTGATTGGGAGCGTCAAACTAGAAGTCAATCTGATCCTCCTAAAATCAATCAGTTTCTTAATTTTTTGCGCGAGCGAGCTAATTTTGTTGATAGGCTCGACTATAAACTCAATCAAACGCGCGAAAAGGGAAATAGTAAACCAGGTAAAGAAAAGGAATATTTCAAAAATCCTAAAAGGGAAACTGCACGAGTTTTGGTTTCCAGTGGTGGCTATACATGCACCTTCTGCAAGGGTGCCCACTCTATATATTCGTGCGAAGATTTCTTAAACCTTTCTATCAGTGAAAGGTGCCAGTTTGTAAAGAAAACTTCCAATATTTGTAACAATTGTCTACGCGAAGGACATTCCGCTTTTAAGTGCAAACTAGGTCCTTGTAGAAGGTGCAAGTTGCGACACAATTCGTTCGTACAACATTAGTAATGCACCAGAAAATACTCAACCGAGTCCAAGTTCAAATGTCTTGAGCAGTAATGTCATGTTCGGTCAAGTTTTGCTTTCTACTGCCAATATCTATATTCAAGACAAATACAACAAATTTCACAAAATGCGTGCATTACTCGACTGTGGGTCGCAAAGTTCATTTATATCTCAAGCTGCTTTGGCTAAATTGAGTCTTGCCACCAAAGGTGCTGACTTAACAATGTTCGGCATATCGAATGTAAAATCCCATATTAATAAGTTATGCCAGACCAATATCAAATCTATGCATTCCTCATTTCAAACCAAACTAGTTTTCTATGTTTTACCTGTAATTTCTAATATTTTTCCAAATTTCAAGATCGACGCTACTAAGTTCCATTTTCCTGCGAATCTAACCTTAGCCGATTCCGAATTCTACATGCCAGGACCAATAGATGTTCTTATTGGTGCTGATCTGTTTTGGCAAATTATGGGTAATGATAAAATTTCCTTAGGAAAAAATATGCCTGTGCTTCAAAGCACCGAGTTCGGCTGGATCGTATCCGGCTCATTTGGCGATCCTAAATCCAAAAATATTTCGTGTAATTTGAGCTTAAATCAAGAACTACTCGATACTTTAGCAAGATTTTGGGAAGTAGAGGATTTCAGTGAGAACAAATGCATGTCCCAAGACGAACTTTCTTGCGAGCAGATCTTTGCGGACACTACCACTCGACAGCCTGGTGGGCGTTTTGTAGTGAACATGCCATTCAAACAAGATACGAGTAATTTGGGGGAAAGTCGTCTACAAGCTGAAAGGCGTTTCTATGCGCTGGAAAAGCGACTTCTAAAAAACGACAAGCTCCGTGGTTTTTATAACGATTTCATGGCGGAATACGAGTCTTTGAATCACATGTCACTAGTTGCCAACGAGGAAACTTCTCAAGTAAAGTATTACATGCCTCATCATGGCGTGCTCAAAGAGACAAGCTTAACTACAAAGCTCAGAGTAGTCTTTGACGCCTCGGCGCCAACTACCAGCGGTTGTCTCTCAATAACATTCAATTGATAGGTCCTATTTTGCAGGATGATTTACTTTCTATTATTTTACGATTTCGAAAATACAAATATGTACTATCCGCGGACGTTGCCAAAATGTATAGGCAGGTGTTAATAAACCCAGCGCATCGTCCACTTCAGATACTTTGGCGCTGTAATCCGAATGAGGCTCTAAAGGTATACGAGCTTAATACCGTGACGTACGGTCAAGCTTCCGCTAGCTATTTGTCAATAAAATGTTTATCATACTTGGCGCAAGAATTGGAAAGCAGTCAGCCCAATATTTATAGAATTATTAACCGAGATTTTTACGTAGACGATATGCTCACTGGAACAGACACACTAGATGAGGCTAAAATGATTGGTCGTGAGGTGTCCAGGGCACTAAAAACTGGATGTTTTGAGCTCAGAAAATGGTGCTCCAATAATACTGAGGTGCTTTGCGAGATTGATAGGTTTCATCTGGGTTACGATGTGTTAGAATTTTCCGATAACGATACCACTAAAACGCTTGGCTTAACGTGGTCTTGCCAAAAAGACATATTGTCCTATAATATTAATACAAATTCCTTCGCTTCTAATGCTACAAAGAGATCAGTAGTTAGGATATGGGGGTTCGAACGTGGAGGAAAATGATAAACCGGTTTTTCAAGGTCAGGTCAAGCACCTGTTTATCATTTTCCTCCACGTTTGAAACCCTCCACGTTTGAACCCCCATATCCATGCATTGTAAATGACCTTCAAGGTCAAGCACCTGTTTATCATTTTCCTCCGTGTTTCAACCCCCAAATACATGCAAAAACCTGTTGGCTCATTATGCTGCGCACTTGCATCCCTAATATATGCATTTGACCCTCAAGTCGCGGTTTACCCACTAAAGGTTACTAAAGGTTACTAAAGGTTACTAAAGGACACTAGACAAGGTAAATGACCCTTATTGGAAAAAGCAAAAGTGCGAGGTTATTCGATACTTATTTGGTAAAATAATTAAAAATCACTTTTTTAATTTTATGTGTACCTTTATTAATAAAATTATAAAGACAATTACGTTCCCATAACCCTGGAAAACTTACTATTTTTATTACACTCACATTAAGGAAAAATATGGTTTGGATGCTAAACTGTGTTATACAGACACGGACTCTTTAATTTTAGAAATATTTACATCAGATTTTTACCAGGATATGAAAAATAATATTGAATATTTCGATACTTCTAATTATCCGGTCAATAATATTTATGACATTCCAAAAACTGTGTCAACCGTCGGTAAAATTAAAAAGATGAATTTGGTGGTGTTCCTATAGGTTCATTTTATGGCACAGGGGCTAAAGCGTATTGTGTAAAATTAAGTAAGCCTTTTAAAAATTGTGATTTAATTAAAAAAGCTAAAGGTGTTTCCGGATCAGTTGTTAAACATAATTTAGAATTAAATGATTATGTACAAATTGTAGAAAATGAAGGTGTGATTTTTAGAAAAATGTACATATTTGTCTCTAATTTACACACAATATTTACAGAGTTGAAAAATAAAATTGCACTTTCATATCATGATGATAAAAGACATGTAATACCTGGTGATGTAAATACTTTAGCATGGGGGCAATCAATTCCAACAGAATTAACTTTTATTATTTTTATAGGATGTATGTTATATCAGGATCAAGTCGTTCCAAATCAAATCCAAATACGGATCCAATATAATTTTCTTTATATTTAAAATAAATTATGCGGTTGCTTTTCATTGTTATTTTTGATGTATTTATATTAGGAATTATATCTATAACTGCATCGCTATCAACTTTTTTTACATAATTTTTAATGAGTTGTATTATATCATTCAATTCATATGCTCCTACAGGTACTTTATATTCATATACTTTCTCTCCGGGTTTACCCCAATAAAAAACATTATTTGTTTCATCTATATTTGGTAATGTATTAAAACTATAAAAATTAACCAAACCTATTTCATAGTCATCTTCTAAATATATTGGATCATTAAAATCATATTTTAAAATGGATGAATTTCCAGTTAAAGTAAAACTTAAAGACATAACTCTACAACAGTTTACTAAGAAATGATATACTTTTATTAAAAATATTGATTATATAAAAAAATAGACAATAATGACCACACATGTATGAATCCTTTTGAATTCGGTCGTAATTATAGTATATGCTTACTTTTCCGTTACTATGGAAATAATTAATTAATTCTATAGGCGGTTGTAAATTTCCATAACTATCAAAATACAGAGTGTACGAATTCTTCCGCTGCAAGCGTTAGAATTAGAATCTCAATCAATAGTATAAGATAGTAAAGAACAGAAACTTGTTTATCGGTTGCCGGCCGATATTAGAATTCGTCAATTCGCTTCGCTTCGTTCACTAGCGAATAGCGGGGATAGCGGGCGTGACTATTTCGTATGTTCTCTTTATTCCTTACATAGCAAAAGTTAAATTAGCTATCTCATTATTCTCATTATATGCTTGCAGCGGATCAGTTCGTACATACTGTATATAATTTTATCGTGTTTCTTAGAATATGCTACCCAATGAGTACCTGTACCAATATCCGAATCAAGATTTACTATTCCAGTTTCAAATTTATGTATAAGTTTTGGTAATGTATCTCTCATAAATACACCTCTAAAATGTGGAATTTTTTCACCATACTTTTTTAAATCAGCATCGTTTAATGCCCTGTTGGGTAAAATTAGTTTTTTGAATAAGGTCTCAAATATAAACCTTTTCCCTTTATTCCTCCCCCCTTTTTTATTCCTTTCCCCTTTTTTATGCCTCTACCCGATTTTTCCATCATTAAATTATGACGTTTTTGTTCTTCAAGTTCTAATTTATTAGCTTTCGCATCGTTTACTGCTTTTGCAATACTAGCTGCTCCTCCACCCACAGCACCAAGAGCGGCAAGAAGAGGTAATAAAAGTGGTAGAAATCCCCCGATTTTTGGAGGTTTAATAATTCTCTTTTTTTTCCTTTGTTTTAATCCCATACCGAATTTTTGTTTACCTTTCATTGCTGTCGTTACTAACCACGCTGTAGTTTTTTCAGCTAAGTTAGAATCTGAATTGACAATGTTCCAGGCTTTATTTGCTAATATTGTCACGCGTTCCTCGCGTAGGGGTCGTACCTCAAGGATTACTTAGGGGTCTTACTCGCTTGGCTTATTGTAATAAAACAGGACGTATGGATATGTACATAAAATTTATTCGGATCTGACAAATTCTGTGACAGGCACCGATACAAAAAACCAAAAACAAAAACTATGAACTAACTACTTACCAAGAAACCCAACTTGTCATCTCGGTTGACGTAGATGGACCAACACAATGTCCGTTTGATAAGGCACTAGTTTCACTACCCCGAACACACGAAGACACTAGGGCTCACGCTTCCGTCGGTACTCACACTTAGTACCTTCGTAGTCCGTCTATCGGACTTTACCGCGCGCGGATCAAATCGAGAGAGCCTCACGCAGAGGTCCCTCGGACTAGAGAGCCCAAATCGAGCGAGCCCTGCTATTTTCGTGTGTCTACATTTTATAAGTTTGTCGATGACCCAATACGTGATATTTGGCGTATTACATATGTAATAGCAGTAAATTTTAAAATTATTCCTAAAGATTACCGGTTTAGTACAGGAAAAAATAACAGATCTGGTCGTGAAAGTGATATAGAAATTATTAGCGGTTCTTTTAAAGCGGTAAAGCCAATTGGTTTTACAAACTACTCGGATGTTTCCGATGAAGTGAGTTTAATCAAAACCGAAAATCCGGGCATTGTGAAAAATATTGTCACTGATCGGGGATGTAATCAAGAAACTTCACGTTCGTAATAATATTCGCCGTACATTAATTAATTTATATAACAACATTTAATAATTTTTTGCATTAATTATCTCACGGTGTTACATGGTTTTACATAGAAAACAAAATCCTGGACTCAACATTTTTTGGTTTCATATTTCTATATAAAAGTTTGTTTTAGCATTCACACGGTGATTTTGCCGGTTGTATTCAAGTTGTTAACATATAATTTTATCTAATTGTACTAAAATATTTTCTTGTAAAATTAAAAGTTTTTTTTAAAAACGCATTTTGGAGAACCCAAAATATATTTTATGTAAACAGAAACAATATCTGTTTACATTAAGTATATTAATGCTGAATAGGCAAGGTCGGTCGACCGTGAATCGCGAATGCAGGTCGGCGTATTACATATGTAATACGCCAAATATCACGTATTGGGTCATCGGCGAACTAATAAAATAAGGGCACACGAAAACAGCGGGGCTCTCTCGATTTGATTCGCGCGCGGTAAATTTCGATAATAATAATAAATAAATAAATAATTGGAATTCGCCTTTTTGCTGTTTAGTTTTACCATTTTTCTTCTTTTTATTTTTAGGTTTTTGTCTGTTTAATTATCACCAGACTATTTTATTTTAATTTTCTTTGCTTAGTTCTTTGTTTTTTGTTTATTTTATTTTATTTCGGACTATTTTGGCATCAGCCCGGTTCTCGTTGTTGATTGCTGAATTTGGGGGTAAGGGTTAAGGATTTAGGGGTGGGAATGGGATAGTCTTGCTTTTTTGATTAGCTTTTTGTTTTTCCTTTCACTATTTGGTCTATCATGGTTGAGTTTTTGTTCCACAGTTCCTTTGGGTTGTAGTTTCCTATATTTTTTGTGAGTGGTGATTTTTGTAACATTTCTTTGAAGAACTTTATTGATCTAGTTTCAATGTCTTCATTTATTCCTTTTATTTGATAGGTTTTTCTTAATTCTTCATTTGTTATTTCTTCTCTAGTTTTTTCCTTCAGTCTGTAGCATGCATTTTCAATTTTTTGTAGTTTTTCTATATTGGTTCTTGATGTTGATGACCATATTGGGCAGGCATACAAAATTATGGATTTTACATAGGCTTTATATATTTGTTCTTTTAGTTATTTATTTAGCATTGTTGTCTTGTATATGAATGGTTGGATTATTGCTTTTGCTCCTCTGCTCTTTCTTATAACGTTGTCTATATGTTTTTTGAATTTTAGTCTCTTGTCTATTGTTACTCCTAGATATTTTACTGTTTTCATTTCCTTTATTTTTGTATTTTCCACTTTTAGTTCTTTCATGGGTCCTCCGAATGTTATATATTGGATTTTGCTTGGGTTGGGCTTGATTTGCCATTTTCTGTAGTATTCCATTATTTCCTTTAGGTGTTGTTCGAGGTTTTCCTTTGTTTTCTTTTTCCTTGGAGCAGTGTATATTATCGCACAGTCGTCTGCAAAGAGCGCTATTTCTGTATTGTTGCTTTTTGGGATGTCACTAGTATAGATATTAAATAGTATCGGCTATAAGGCACTTCCTTGTGGCAGCCCTTCCGGCATTTCAAATTTGGTGGATCTTAGTTCCTCATGGACTACTTGGAATGTTCGTTTGGTTAAGTAGCTATCTATTATTTTCGTTAGGTATCTCGGTATTTTTTCTTTATTTAGTTTGTATATAAGTCCTTTCCTCCAGATTGTGTCGTATGTCTTTTTCAAGTCCATTATGGCTACCGCGGTTTTGTACTTCTTCGCCTTGCTGGTCATTATTTTGTCTACTACTCTGGCTAGTTGCATTTCCGCATTATGGTTCTTCCTATATCCAAATTGTTCTTTTGTTATGGTTTCATTTTTCTCTGTTATTTTGGTTAGGCGTTTTAGTATAATCTTCTCTAGTATTTTTCCTAACACGTTTAGTAATGAGATCGGTCTATAATTTTCCGGTCTTTTTCCATCCTTGTTTGGTTTTTTAATTAGAATAATTAGCGCATTTTTCCATCTCTTTGGGTAATATCTTAGTTTTAGTGCAGCATTATATATGTAGTTGAGCTGTATTAGTGTTTTCTTTGTTATGTTTTTAAGTATTTCCGCGCTGATTTCATCTTCTCCTGGCGTCTTGCCGTTCTTCCATGCTCTGATTATCCTGTATATCTCGTTCGGGTTTGTTCTCAAAATTTCATCATCATTTTCTCTTTCTATTTGTCTTATATAATCTTCCTCTACTATTCTTTTGGTTTCAGGGTCCGTGCTGTTTTTGGTGATGCCGTGGTGTTCTTGAAGTTGTTTCCCCAGTATTTCTATTTTGTCAGTTGTTTGTTGATATATAATATTGTTTTTAATTAGGGGTGGTATTTGGTTATCATTTTTTCTTTTTTTGGCTTTAACCAGCTTCCAAACATTAGTGTGGCTTTTTTGAATTTTTTGTATTGTTCTATTCCATTTTTGCTCTTCTAGGGTTTTGATCATGGTTGTTATTATTTCATTGAGCTCATCACAATATTGTTTTAGTTGTTGGATCTCTGCCTTGTCCTCTCTGGATTTTCCTTCGTATTCCATTTCTTTCTTTAATTGTTTCCTTTAGTTCTTCCGTTATGAATACTCCTATATCATGTGGTTTCTCATTAGGTATTGTGTTTTGTATTGCATTTGTTATTATTTGTTCCATTTTTATAATTTCTTCATCTAGTTGTTCTTCCGTTTTTATTTCTCGATTGATGACTATTTCTTTATACAGGATATGTCGAAATTCTTTCCAGTTCGCTTTTCCCAGATTTATTCTTGGTTTCCGGTTTTTCCTCTCTAGCTTTGTTGTAATAAATGGCATATTAAAATATACTATTTAAATTAATTGTCAATTGGAGGCCATGGACATTACTTGCCTCTATAAAAGTAGAGTTAATTTGGGTAGTTAAGTAAGGGCTGTAGCAATGGCGACGACCTCGATACCTTGGCAATCAGTGTGTTTGTAGGGCAAACGTGCCAATAATGTTGCGACGATTGTTTAATGTTTAACAGAATGAATTGAGTTAGTCGGTACGTTAAGGAAAATGATAAACAATTTAGCTAAACATTATCGCTGACAAAGCAACCCGATCTTTCTAATGACGCCAGCCAATAAGAAAATATAATATAGATTTGTTTAAAGTAAGTGACCAATACCAAATTGGCTTGCGGGAGAAAGATTGGAAAGAAAGGGGCAGTATTAAAACCAAAGATGGGGAGTTTTTTTTAAAAGGGAGTTGTTCCTGGGGAGCACAGTGCGATTTTGTGCGGTTTTCGACGGGTAACTTCTAGGACTAGTGAGTTCGGGGTAGAATCGAGTCGTTGCGTGAAATTTGTAATAAATTCGGCTAGGACATCTAGCACCTAACGGCGCGACGCTACACGCACCAGGATTGCAGTGGCCAAGGAGTCCAGGGTATCAAGGCAGTTGCCAGACGACCTAAAGGGGTATCTGTAAGTCGGAAGTTTAATCACGGGAATTTTATAATCGAAGGTCTAAGTCTAAAAAGTTAACTGCTGTAGAAAGGCTCTTTGAATTGTTTACTATTGAGTAGTACTATTAGTATCAGGTTCACATAAATAAACTTATTATATAATTCATTTTGCTGACATAGAGCATTCCACGGCAGTTGATATTGTGTCGTTTGCGTTTTAGTACGGGAGCCGTGCTAACAATTGTTATTGTCTGTTCTGAATCACGAGGGTCCGAACCAGGACGCAAACGAAGGTGTAATCTAGAATTTTGGAATATTATATGTATCGGTGTATTTTATTAATAACTCTGTCGGCCTTAGCCGAGTAATAAATTTGTTAAATTACAAACGAACTATTTCATTGAAAACCCTACCCGTTCAGACGAAGGCAAGACATAGCTAGATTAGGGAGACATTATAACCTGAGAAAAAAAATCCGTCCCAAATTCAACATCTCGGCGACGGTCGAACCTAAGCTAATATTTCGGACAGCAAAAATAATATAAGAACAATAATCATTTAAACATTTAAGAAAACGACCTGATTATTACATTTGGTAGATACATTAGATTTTCTACGTACATTAGATTTTAGTAGGTAGATATATTAGATTTTCCGGATTTTATTTGCGGTATTCAGTTCAACTCAGGTTGCATAAGTTCGAATTTAATTGGTGCAAGCCTACGGTCTATTACGTCTGAACAGGGCAAAGTGCACACACAGCAAAAACCTTAAGTATTGCTATTTTTGTTTCGTTTTTCAGCAAAAGGTAGGTGACTCGTTATTTTGTTAGGAGCTTCATAAACTAGACCTAGACCTTAATTATTTAAACGATAACAATGTTCAAAACTCCGCCTGGAGGAAAATATTTGGACAATGTGGAAGGGGTAGCTGAAAACACTGCTGCCGCCCTTGGCAATGCTAAGTCCACGGGTGCTACAAGCAAACGCATTATCGCAAATACGGGACCTGAGGCGATACCACCGTATGTTTTCGCTCCAGCGAATACATGCATTGCGACAACATTAGTAGATTGTACGGGGAAAGACGTGGCTAGGTACTTTGAAAAACTCGAGCAACGCGCAACGCGATAGATACGCTAAAGAAGACCTTGATATCGGACAAACTACTGATTTTCCCGGACTTTAGAAAGCCGTTTATTGTATCAACAGATGCATCAGGAATAGGAGTGGGTACGATTCTGAGTCAGATTAGAGACGGAAGCGAAAAGCCAATAGCATATGCCAGCAGGAAATTGAACAGGGCAGAGGTCAACTATACCACGGAACAGGAGTTGTTAGGAATAATTTTTGGAATTAAAACATTTAGGTGTTACCTGTACGGAAGGAAATTTACGATAATAACAGACCATAGGCCACTAAAATGGGTACTGTCATTAAAGGATCCTAGCTCCAGGCTTACGAGATGGGCGCTGACGTTGGCAGAATACGACTTCGAGGTCATCCATAGACCAGGAAGGAAACATGGAAACGCCGACACACTTAGCCGTATGTACGATGAAGCCAACAATTTTATCGATCCGTCCTATGAAGATTACCTGGAATTCAAGAGTAACCACTGCAAAGCGAGCACCAGTGACTGGTACACCAAAATACAGAGTCCACTAGCAATAAGAGAAGAAACACCGATAGCCTTGTTTACGGTAAGAGAAGGAAGCTCGAGGGATAAAGTGACCACGGACATTGAAAACGTGTACGGAAAACCCAAGTTATCCAAGGATAATGAGATTGAGAGCGTGGTGGTGTGGGAAACACCGGACAAAACTGTATATTATCTGATCGAAAGAAGCACGACAGACGAAGACTCCTCATATGAGAAAGTGTGGGGTTGCTTGAAAAAGCTGAAAAGAATCTGCGAAGAAAACAATGAAACCGAAATAGCATTAATTCAGTCAGAAAATCAATTAAACGGATTAATCTGGGAAGATGTCGTGGCAATGGCAAAGTTCTTACTATATGACACCAAAATAAAAGTGCAGGTGTATCAACCGGAGATACCGAACAATGTATCTCAGGAGATAATAAGAGCAATCACAGAAACAGATGCATGGGAACCGATATGGGAAAAAGACACAATAAGAAGAGAGCAGGGGAAAGACGAATTTTGCAACCAGCTGAAAAAGGGGCTCGACAAAGATGACGAGGAAATAAAAGATTTCGAAGACAAGGATGATATTTTATACCAAACAGGAGGACGACAAGGGCGAGATAAATTAGTCATACCGAAGACACTGATTAAAAAGGTAATGGAGGATTTTCATGACACCCCATTGTACTGTCATCAAGGGCAGCAGAAAACATTGCTAGCTATAGCAAGAAGGTTCCCCTTTGGCCCACACAAAGAGCGGATGTTATGAAGTATTGTAAGGAATGTGATGCGTGCAACAGGAGGAAAACGTCGCCGCACTTTAGGAAAGCACCGCTACAGAATTTTACGCCGGTGTCAGAACCATGGGAAATCACGTCTATGGACATCGTGGGCCCATTAGTACCGTCGAACAACGGAAATCGCTATTTACTGACGTTCCATGATCATCTGACGAAATATTGTGAGGCTATTCCACTACCCGACCAGCAAGCAGAAACAATTGCGAGAGTATTCGTCGAACAGATTGTCGCAGACATAGGGCACCGCAGAAGCTACTAACAGACAGAGGGACTAATTTCATGTCAGACATGATGAAGGAGGTGTGCAAAATTTTGAATATTAAACAAATACACACATCAAGTTACGCACCAACTACTAATGGGCAAATAGAGAGGATGCATAGGGCCCTCAAGGATATGTTATCGCACTATCTTACCGAGCAACAAAGGGACTGGGATCAATGGATACCCTACATATTAACGGCGTACAGAGGCAGTGTACATACGTCGACAGGATATAGCCCGTATCACGTGCTTCATGGCAGGAAACAAACACTACCGATAGAGAGTTTCATCCGAACAAGTAGGAGAAGGTACGACACGGATATAAATTACGCAGCAGAACTACAGGCGAGGTTAGCAGATGTGTATTCAAAAGCAATCACAAATCTAGACAAAGCGAGACAGAATAGGATAGAACGATACAACATGACAACCGAATATAGGGAGTTTCAGGAAGGAGATCAAGTGTAAAAATGGATAGGACCATTTACAATTAGAGAAAGAATAGGTCCAGTAACATATCAAGTAGTGTCAGAGAAAGGGAAGAAGCCACAGATAGTACATATAAATAGACTGAAGAAGTATTATGGGGCAGACTCACGTGAAGAAGAAGAGTCATCAGAAGAGGAAGAGGACGGGGAGGTTAGACATGAAGAGGTCGCAAGCGGCGCAGAAAATGAAGAGGAAGGAATTGACCCAGCCAAGGTAGCCGCATTACCGTTGTGAGGAGTGATGCAGCAACCGCAAGAGGCGGAGAGGGCAACCGTAGAAAAGACATTCAACAGTGTCCGGAACCTCAAGAAGCATATGAAGCGACCAAAGTACAGATCCAGGTTATCCAGAGGAATGAGTTCACAGAGCAGAAGGTCAGGACATGTCTAGTGGAGGTCACAAGAATGATGTTTTGCTGTGGCATGCATAGTCATACGTCAATAGTTAAAGGAGGACTGGACACATACGTACATAAGATTGGAGCAGAAGAATGCAAAGAAGTGCATAGATATAAAACAATCAATGTATAAAATCGAGTAATAGGAAACATTTTGATGAACGGAACTACCACATCATCAATCACCTTGTTCGGGAAATTAGAGAACGACGGAATGTGCAAAGGCATAACGTATCAAGAAAACGGCCAAACGTGGGAAGATGTTGTCGTAACAGCAGAAGTCAAAATCACAGCAACCGACTACATGGCCACAGTTAATCTAGAAAACAATGAAGTTCACCTCAGGGGAGGAGTCACATGCCCATTCATACCATGGTACTGTTTTGATTCAATCGTAGGGGAAGCCACCTGGGATAATCCAAATGTACAGCAATGCAAAGACCAGTTAAGTCGATTATTCCAAGGAGAAGCAGAGATGATTACAGAGAGAAATTCAAAGGAAGATATCATTGTCGTACAGGAACATGACAAACTATTCGCGATGACGTTAAGGAAGAAATCGGTTATATGCGGCAGAGAATTGTGGCAGACAGAGCACCCTAGGATACTTATAGCCACGAAGGGTAACTACGTAGAGGCCAAGATGGAGTTGCTGACACAGAACGTAAACTTATTAAGCTATGTAAATAGCAAATTCTTATACATATATCGAGCAAGCCAACAAACGCGAGTTGGAGAGAGTATATACACTGTTGAAAAATTATTCGCGCATAATAGGGAAATCAATGTTAAATTCTTAGCAGGCTGAAATCCAGTCTACCAGTATACATTTCAATAGAACGTCGCGATGAATTCTAATAAATTTAATTGTTCTACTGGATTGCACGCCGCGATTTGTAGAGGTACAAAGTTATTTGTGTTAGGTATGAGGTACAAAATTATTTAGAAACTACATTTAAAGGTTTTTTGGGGATATTTCAAAAAAATGTGTATATCGGTAGGTACAGTTTTGAAACAGCAACAAATTTTGTTGAAATATGGGAAAAAATAATTCAATTTTCAGCTAGAATCTTTAAGTTTATTTTTGGAGTTTCCTTTTTATTATTTTCTTAGAATTTACTTTCTTTTTCAAGCCATTGTGGCAAAAAGACATTTCTACATAATTCTATTTTAATATTAGTGATATTTTTTAAATAAATTATCGTTTAAAAATTCTCATTTCTTTGTAATCGACTCGACGTTCACCCATCCAAACCCGTTTTGATACTGTCGAATTATAACTAAAGTTTTTGGCAATGCCCCTTTCGGCCATGGCCCTACCGTCACGAACTAAGCTATTGTTTCAGTCTTTTTGTTCTCAACTTTTACTTTTCTAATAAACACACTGTTTTTAAGTAAAATTAAACAATTTTACTCTTTTTAGTCTCGACAATGAACGATCCAACACAAGTCTCACTCACTAACTAACTCGTTTTTCCTCCTCGGCTTTGGAATGAATTAGTATGTCTCCAAACGTGCGTTCGCAAAGGGGCGTGGCCTATTATTCCTTGATTGGTTTCAAACGAATAAATACGCCACGCTCTGGACCGAACGCCATAGTTGTACCGTGGCAGCGGAAGAGAGCAGACGTGTTTACCGAAGCGAACCGAAGTGATAGTCGGCCTGTAATCACCGAAAGGTAGGAGCAGCGACTAGCGCCGCGCGCAACTTGAGAAAGTGCCCGAAGCAGAGGAAAGCAGGGAGCCTCTTGTACCGTGAGGCTGCGGTACGCTTTGTCGAAACCCTCCCGCCTACTAACATGGGTCCCTCAAAGAAACCCACCCCATCCCGGCCTCCTAGTCAGGCCAAAAGCTTCTCCACAGCCGTCAAAAGCCCTCCCCAAATGCGGATGCGAACCGCCACCAACCCCAAATGCGGATGCGAACCGCCACCAACCCCAACCCTTTCAGCACAATGAAATCCGTCAAGGAAACCAATTCCAAAACATCCGTCGCCTCAGATTCGTCATTTGCCATCACCCCATGCTCCTCTTTCCCAACTTCCGCCCAAAACTCCACCACCCAAGGCCCATCCACCGTCTCTAGCTCGAACGCGAGCGCCATCTCGAGCGCGAGCTCGACTATCCCAAAAGGAGCTGTATAATCTCCTGAACACGCAGGAAATCCTGCGCAACAAAATTGTTAGCCTGAAGGCTAATTTCAACCAAACCGCTCTCCTCAAGACGTCCTCCTCCAAATCACCGGCCCAAATCCAGTCCCTCATCCGTCACCGAACAGGTGACAACAATATTTCAATAGTCCCCTTATCAAACGTCCCCCAACCCACCGCCAATGCCCCCAATCCAAAACCAAAACCCACATTCTCTTTCGTACTCAAGTACGTTGACAAGGACAACTCCACCGAAGATCTCGAACAAGTGTTCGAGGATCTCGAATTCCCCACCACTAAGTTCTGGAGTATCATCTCCAGGGCCACAAGCCAACCCACCACCCTAATCCGAGTACTGATCCACTCGGAAAACCACTACACCCTCGCCCTTTCCCAAGGCTTGAAATTCCACGGCAAAGTCCACCCCGCCGAGCCGTCCAACTCCAACCCAATACCCCCAATCCCCAAGTATTGTACCCAGTGTACTCAAAATGGTCATTCCGCATCTGAATGCACCAACAAACCCTCGTTGCTGACTTGCGGTGAAAGCCACAAGAAAGGCACCTGCCCCAAAACCGAAACCCCCAAATGCCCCAACTGCTCCGGCGATCACCCGGCATTCTCCCCAAAATGCCCCGAACGCCAAAAAGTCCCCCCCCATTCCCGAACAAGTCGCCCCCGTCCACCCTCCCAAACCCGTCGCTTCCTACGAGCTAACTTCCGAGTTGAAGCTCGCCTTACAAATTACCACCACCCTACTCCTTAACCTCCTCCCTAACAACCGAGAACTGATAGTGAAAACTATCGGTTCCATCATCCCCGTCCTCTTCGGCCACTCCTGTATTGTTACAGGCAGCGGTAACCTAGCCCACTTTTCCTTTGCCCCCAACCCCCAATGATGGATAGTGCGATTGGGACGATTAACTGCGCGGGTCTAACCCGCAAAAGAGCCCTCCTTAAAACCCTCCTAACCAACCTACACCCAGCCATCCTATCCTTAACCGATACCCTTTCCCGCAATCCTCCCTCCTTCTCCGGCTACCAAACCTTCCATTCTCCCAGGACCGACACATGCCGAGGCAATGCTATTCTCGTAAGAAATGGTATCCCGGCATGCACCCACACCCTCCCCCAAACTCTCCTCGACCTAGACTGCTCCGCAGTTGACGTCCTACAGGGAAACCATCGCACTACCTTCATATCCTACTACAACCATCCTGCCCAAAAACCACGTTCCCTATTCCAATACTTTCCCTCACTCCCCAGGGCCGTGCTTGTTGGTGACCTAAACTCCAGACACACCGAGTTTGGGGATCACGCCACCAATAAGAGCGGCATAGTCCTTTCCAGTCTGCTTCTCGACTTCCCAATCTCTCGAGTCCCCAACCAAAACCCTACGTTCGTGGGACACCAAGGGTCCTCCATCCCAGATCACATTCTGTACACAAACACGTGTACAGGAATTCTGGGGGACGAGTGCCTCATAGGACCCACGATCACCTCCGATCACCTTCCGCTCCTCACCGAAACCTCCCTGTTCTCTACAACCCCAACATCCGAATTCCACACCTTCCGAAACCACCGAAAGACAGACTGGAAAAAATTCCAAATCCTCATTTCCGCCAACCTACCTTCTCTCAACGCACCCTCTTCCGCCCTCGAAATCGAAACTCAGGCGCATCAAATTCACTCACTCATATCTTCTTCCAGTGAATCTTCCACCCCCATAACCACCATCAACACAAATAGCAGACCACTCCCCGCTTCTATCCTTACCCTAATCCGCCATAAACGCAAAATCTATAGACAACTCGTCAAAACCCACGACCCTGTTCTAAAGACCGAATGGAACCGCCTCAACGCCCTAATAAGGCGTTCGGTGAACCAGTTCAAGGAAAAAAAGTGGCTGGAAGCCATCAATGGACTGGATTACCGGGACGGTTCCAGGTTTTGGAACAAGTTCAAGACCACCACCGGACAAAAATCCAAGACCCACTCCAACCTCCATGTCAATGGTCAAATCCTCGCGTCCAACGAATCGAAAGCCGAAGCTTTCAAAACCCACCTCCAACAAATCTTCACGCCCCAAAACAACCCAAACTTCGACCAAAGATTCTACGCCCAAACAGAACACATGATTCAATTCATACTCCGACACCCTCCCCCCTGCCCCAGCACAACTCCCCCCTGCCCCAGCACAACTCCCCCCTCACCGAACCCTTTACCCTTGAAGAAGTCTCCCTCAGCGTCAAATACGGCAAAAATTCCGCCCCCGGCCCCGACTCCATCAATCGCCGCACCATTAAGAACCTCCCTGAATCCATCTTTCCACTCATAACCTTCCTCTTCAATGCTTGCCTCTCACACTCATACTTCCCCTCAATCTGGAAAACCGCCCATACTATCCTAATCCCCAAACCAGGCAAAGACCTCACCGATCCCAATTCTTACCGCCCAATTTCCCTCCTCAACGTCCTGGGGAAACTCTTCGAGCGCCTGCTCAAGGAGCGAATCTGGGACTTCCTCGAGACCGACAACACCATTCCTCCCTTCCAACACGGCTTCCGCTCCCACCACAGCACCCAGGACGCGCTCCTGAAACTCCTCAACCACATCACCACCACCTTCAACCAAAACCATCTCTTGTCCGCTGTCCTCCTGGATGTCCAAAAAGCTTTCCATCAAGTCTGGCATGCCGGACTAGTGAGGAAGCTAATGGCCATTCATTTACCTCTTCCTACTATCCGTCTCCTACACTCTTACCTCACCAACCGCTCCATCAAGGTTAAAGTGGGCAACCACTTGACTGATCCCTTCCAACCTCTAACCGGGGTCCCCCAAGGATCCGTTCTTGCTCCTCTCCTCTACATCATATATACATATGATGTACCCACCCCCCAATCTCCCTACAGCCACATCCAACTTTACGCAGACGACACCATCCTATTCTCCTCTGCCCCCAATACCCTCCAACTCTCCAGCCGAACCCAAACACATCTAGACCAATTCTCCTCCTGGTGCTGCAGGTGGAGAATCACTCTAAACCCTCAAAAAACCCAGGCAATTCAATTCTCCCGAACTAAGTCCCGCAAAAAGAATTCTGACCTACTTCTGCTTCGTCTGTTGGGAGAGAGACTCGTCCTATCGGACTCAGTGGTCTACTTAGGGGTGCGATTTACTCGCTCTCTGAACTGGACCGCCGACCTCCAAAACACCCTCAGCAGGGTGAGGCGACGGGCCGCTCTCCTAAAAGGCCTAAGCGGAAGAATCCGCAAATACCACCCACGAACCCTTCTCCACACTTATAAAATGTTCATCCGCCCAATTTTCGATTACCGATCGATCGTCTACTCTACTCTTCCAAATACCCACCTCCACTCCATCCTCGATACTGAGAGAAAAATCATCCGCAGAACCCAGTACCTTGACCCATATTTTCCCAGCAACCTTCTCTACAAAAAAATAAACGAAACTGACATAATTTCTCGTTTTCAGAAACTTCAAGGAAGCTACGCCACCCGGACACTCCAAGGGCCGAACGTTTCAGCCCGCCAAGTCCTTGGAGCCCCACCACCACAACGAAGACCGAAGATCCCCAAGAAGAAACTCCCACAACCCAACGCCAGGATTCTCCAAGCCGCCAACCCCGACGACCTTCCAGAAGAACTCCGGACGCTAATGGATGAATTTCCATTAGCTTTTAGATAAGAGTTCGATACCTAAGACTATGTACAGGACCAGACCATGGGTTTTCTGAGGTTTCCCTATGGTTCTCACCAAATGGCTGGACCTTAAACTGGAACAAAGCGGCCTGAGCCTGCTCCCTCCACAATATCCAAAATTATTATTTTTTTTTTACTTTTTTTAGCTAGCTAATATTGTAATAGGACCATGCCCTGAAAAGGAAATGTATTCCTACAGCAGGGACTATAGGGAAATATAATAATATACAATGTAAAAATTTCTAATCAAACCAATAAACATATTTTAAATTGATTGAATTGACCGAACGCCAGTTCACTCCGAGACGTGACACCGAACACTCCATTGTTCTAAACCTAAATACTTGTGTTTTAATTATACTTGCATAGAAACGCTTTTGCGAAACGCCCTTGTTGCCAAGTGCTGGTCGTACTCTGGGTCTCGTGGTTTTCGGGACACTTGGCCTTACTTTTCGTATCCATCATTTGTTATAGCACTTAATATGTTATAGCAATTAATTAACGATCATTAACTACCCGAAATATTTGGTAATTTTTAAATTAATCTTTAAATTATTGTAATTTTAATTTAATCTAGTTACCTCTATGACGTCATCATCTACGAACTATGCGAATTTTACTTATTGAACTCGTTGGGGATCTTACTCTACTAAGAGCAACATATAATTGACCATGAGTAAAACAAGGAGTTCGTAAGTCGATTCCAACTGTACACAAAGTCTGTCCTTGAGCTTTATGTTTAGACATACCATAAGCCAGTTGCAATGGAAACTGACGTCTATTCATTTGAATTTTCAACTTTTTGTTAATTTCAAATTTAAAAATAATTCTCGGTATGGCATAATGAACGTTATTTGGATCATTAGGTCGCCTAACCGTAACTAGTCTTTTAGTGATTGATATAATTACCAATTTTGTTCCGTTGACAAGACGATCACTGAAGTTGAGGTTTCTCGTAAGTAAACAAAGCGCTCCAACTTTTAACTGTAACATGTGATCCGGTACGCCGGATTCTGTCGCTTGGTGCATCATCTCGTCGGTTATTGTTCCGACCAGAGAATTTTTCTCTTTATCATCCAAATAATCGGCGCTATACAACGTTACGACGTCACTTTGTAACCTTTTCAATACAGCGGCATTGACTTCGCGTACATTTTGGTTCAACGTCGATAAAATTGCACGCGTTGCACAAGCTTCGGAATTTTCTATAAGATCTGTTGGAAAAACAAAATCTAATAAATCATTTAAATTCGTTACGAATTTAATTTCTTTCAAAAGCGGAATGATAAACCGGAGACACTGTAGATCTACGTCGTGTACAGGTACCTCGGGAATTATTCCATCGCCAACTTTTAGTAAAAATAACGAAAATTCCGGATTATCTTTTACCCTATGAGGTGTATTCAATTTAAATATTTTCATAGAGGGCCAAATGAAGGCACGTTTCATCGAAACCGCTAAAACGATGTTCGATGTAAGGGCATTCCTCACGATCGGTACAATCTGTCTAAAAATCACCTGAAAAAATGATAATTTTCCCACCAAACGGCAAATGATTTTTCATCAAATCTTTCAAAGATCTGTCAATCATTTCGATGTAATACCTACTGGACATCGGCGCTTCGTCGTAGATAATTACTTTTAAATATTTTATTAATTCGGCTCGTTGACAATGTGTCGTCAAGTGCCAATATTCACGTCTATTACCCTAGCGTACCCATTTCATAAGCCGGCGTCCAAAACTACACAGTATTTTGTTGCTAATTTGTTGCTAATTTGTGCCGCAAGAATTGATTTTGTTGCTCAAATAGTTCTTGCAAAAAACGCGGTTACGCTAGAGTAATATTACGCTAGCGAAACATAGCGATATCTAAAAGTCCAATGAAGCTACCGAGGGATATTGCTGAGGATTGTTGCTGAGGGATAGCGGAGTTAGATTTAACCAAATATCATTCCTTCGCGGGGAAGTAACTACCCCAATCCCCGGAAAAACGTGATTTTACCTATCTCGAGAACCAAAACAGCAAAGGATACGAGACAAACGGTATATTTTGTTGCTATTTTATTGCTGAGGGTTAGCGGAGTTAGATTTATCAAAATACTATCCCTTCGCGGGGAAGTAACTACCCCGATCCCCGGAAAAACGTGATGTTACCTATCTCGAGAACCAAAACAGCTAAGGATACGAGACAAACGGCATATTTTGTTGCTGAGGGACAGCGGAGTTAGATTTAACCAAATATCATCCCTTCGCGGGGGAGTAACTACCCCAATCCCCGAAAAAACGTGATTTTATCCATCTCGAGAACCAAAACAGCTAAGGATACGAGGCAAACGGTATATTTTGTTATATATTTAACTTGATACTCTTTGAGATTAATTAATTAAATTAGTCGCGAAATCTTTCTGATGGTATTTTGATAAATCTAACTCCGCTATCCCTCAGCAACAAAATATACCGTTTGTCTCGTATCCATAGCTGTTTTGGTTCTCGAGATAGGTAAAATCACGTTTTTCCGGGGATCGGGGTAGTTACTTCCCCGCGAAGGGATGGTATTTTGATAAATCTAACTCCGCTATCCCTCAGCAACAAAATAGCAACAAAATATACCGTTTGTCTCGTATCGGTAGCTTCATTGGACTTTTAGATATCGCTATGTTTCGCTAGCGTAATATTATGCTGAGGCCACACCAAGCGCGATGTTCGCTACGTTCGCTACGTTCGCTACGTCCATTAAAAATATTCCCCATTATTATAAACGGACGTGGCCACATAGATGTATGACGCTACGTTCGCTACGTTCGCTACGTTCGCTACGTTCGCTACGTTCGGGACGTCGCCAACCTGTTTGATTGTCGGCTATATTTTGAAAACGTCCCGTCCAGTTCGCACTCACGTGTATTCAAGAAAGTGCACCTGACCTACATACGAGCATATTTGATCATGGGTTTTTTGAAAAATTTATCGAGGCAGTACGTAATCATCCATGTTTATGGAATAAACATTTGGCAGAATATCGGAATCAAAATTTAAGAGACAATGTGTGGAATGCAATAGCGAAGGAAATGGAAAAGCCAGGTATGTAAATATTAGTTTATAGTAACATTAAATAAGTAACATTTAAAGTAAATAATGTCGAATATAATATACAGGGCTTTTCACGGTAACCGTCCCTTAGAAGTATCTCAATAATAAAAAAGCTTAAAAATCTGAAATTTTGGTTATAGAATTTTTTGGATAATATGAATTTATCTAAAATATTTTCATTTTGAATACACTTTCGGTTATACCGGAAGTTGACACCAACTTCGTTATTTTATATGAAAAGTGCCATTTTTAACTTAATTTTTGAATTATATGGCCTTTTTTAACTAGACTTTGATAACACCATATGCCAAAAATGCACCATTTTTAAGATATTACAATTTTTTCGATATTTTTTGGAAAAACAATCGAATGTATTTTCTGTGATATCTCTGTTAATAATGCAGCTAAAAGCTTGAAATTGAACATCGATGATGTCCAGACATACTACTAAATGAAACTGAACTGTATTTTCAGAATCCATGTACAGGGCGTTTAAAATTGTCTGACAAACTTGACCAAATTAAAGTGGTCATAACTTTGTTATTTCAAATGGATCGCCCTGTATTTTTTAACAGTGACCAATGCAGTTTTTTAAGCCCTTTCGATCCATATGGGTATTGATGGCCTTATGTTAATCCGACATTTATGTATTTTTGAAAAATTCTACGCTAAATTTAAGAGTACTTTTGTCTAAAACATTTTTTCAAAAAATGCATACTTTTCGAGATATTTTTTTATGAAAAAAATTGACATTTGCAGACCCTTATAAATTATCATTTTACGAGTAAACCCTTAAAGTTAATGAAATAAATAAACAAATTACATACTTTAATAAACAAATAAATTTAATTATCTGTTAGAAGGTTTTAAAACGAACATTTATTTATTTACAATTTAAAAAAAATATGATTTAGAAAACTAATTACAATTGAAAATAAGTAATAGATAAATATATTTTTCATTATTGAGATTCTTCTAAAAGACGGTTACCGTGAAAAGCCCTGTATTAAGCTAGACGATTCACAGTTCTTTCTTGCCATTCAACTCGGCCTTCATCAGACATAAAATATTCCATGAAGGAATTGCGAACATTAATTGCTTCTCGAGTTGCATTTGTTGCTGTTGTAGTGCGCATTGGTATTAAGGGATTTTGTCGAACATCTTCTTCAGCTACCGGGTTATTTAATATGGGCTTCTGTAGTATATATTTATGCAAAACAACAGTAGCCTGAATTATTTTGTCAGCAAGGGCGATACGACATTCTAGTGATGATATATCCTCCAAGTATTTGCAAGTATGCCAAAGACATTTTCTACAGTATTTCAACTCCTTGAAAGTCTATAGTTAAATATTCTTTCGGCTTCATTGAGCCCTCGACAATTTCGTGGATACGGCCGCATTAGATATCTTTTAAGCGGGAATGCTTCATCGCCAACTATAACGTAGGGCAAGGAAGTGCCTAATAAGTTTTCATCCGGAGGCATGTGAATAGTCTGTTTTTGTAAACGTTCTCCAATAATACTGTTGCTAAATACGTTGCCATCACTGGCTTTGCCATATTGTCCAACATCCACGCAAATAAATCGTTTATTAGCATCAACTAGCGCTAGTAGAATAATGGAGTGATATTTTTTGTAGTTGAAAAATTGCGAACCCTGTAATACAGGTGCTTTAATACGAACGTGTTTGCCATCGATTGCTGCGACACAGTGAGGAAAGTTCCATTTCTCTCTAAAAACTTTTTCAGATTGTCTCCAAATTTCCTCAATCGGCTCTGGCATTACTATGGGCCCAAGAACTTTCCATAGCGCATCGCAAACTTCTTCAACGATTTCACTTACAGTGGATCTACCAATTCGGAAGTTAAAAGCCATAGATCTAAACGAATTTCCGGTCGCAAGATACCTGAAACAATGGTAAACTTAGTCTTTGTTTTTGATAATTTTGGCGCTAATCTCTTTTTTCCCTACTTAAATATGTATTAAGAGATTGTTTCTTCCAGTGGATGACCTAAAAAGTGAATGGAAGAAACTGCAGGATAGTTACAGGCAAGCTATGCAAAGGAGGAAGACAAAAAGTGGGCAAGCTGCCAAAACAATGAAGCCCTGGAAATATGAAGAATTTATGTCGTTCCTTACATCAGATTTAACTCCTCGAGAGTAAGTTTACCCCTTAAAAAATAATTATTATATTTTAAAGGTGTTTTCCATTCTAATCACACAGAACTCAATCCAACGTACATGATGCTGATCAGGAAGAGGAAATTGTGAACAGCTCGGAACCCACAGCATCAGAGCAGAAGACACAGCATGAAGACAGCATTAGAGAAGAAGCAAAAAGAAGGTCTAGTGAATGTTTAAAAACCAATAAAAAAAACCAAAAACAAAATCAGACAATGAAATTGATAAAGTCATAACATTCCTGGCAAATAAAGAAAAGAAAAAACAGCAGCCTGGGGAGCTTGACCTATTTTTCGGAAGTGCTTGTGAGAGTACCAAACGCCTTCCTCGTTACTTGCAGCTAAGAGTGAAGGAGAAGGTTATGAAGGCAGTTATAGATGCTGAAATGGAGGCTCTACAGAAAGAGCGTCATCTTTTAGTCGATCATTCAAGAAGTCATTCTTCAAGATCTTCTTATACTCTCACCTCAAACCATTCACCAACATACATTCCAGCTCCATCTCCTTCACCAGGATATTCTAATTCCTACATAGAAACATATGACCGTTTACCAAATTACAGTCAAAGTTACCCAGAGAACAGCTCTACAAAAAGTGATACCGCCTACGTTGTTTTTAATCCTTAATACTAGTAGATTATAATGTTTTTCTAATAATGTTGTGTTTATTTCTTATTACTTACCGTAAACAAAGTGCCAGTCGCTCCTCTGGCGAAATTTCTTCTCTATAATTTGTTCTTTTTTTCTCGATATGACTCCTAACTGTACATAACAATCGATCAAATTGTTCAATACTCATTCGAAAGTATTCTCTAAATTTATTTTCATCCCCCTTCAATTGTTCCATTAAGTGATGATATTCACCGAAATTTTTCCTCGTTGTGTACCTCGTGAACCCATTTTCTTTTTCGTTTATTCTTTTTGCACAAAGAAAGTAGCAATATCGCCTCATCATCACTATCGCTGTCATCATTCGTCCAGCACAATCTACACGACATCATCAATAAAGTAAGACTGAAATTTTTTCTGTGAAAAGGCATAAATATTGTCACGAACGCCAATGGGTCGTGAGACGGTTAAGACACTCGAGTATTAAACCTGTGAGAATCGTTGCAAATAGTTCAACGATAGGTGAATATATTTCGAGGAATCACGTGAAACAGGATGCAACCAAACTCCACCGTCGATCGGACTACCGTGAGAACGGTGGACAAACGGGGGAGATTGGTTGGCATAAAAAGCCTAACCGCCTCGCGCCCGGGAGATTCCTTATCCCGTTCGATAAGGGACAGTACGCGTGATCTCTTGCGGGCCAAATCGAATTGTATAAGTAGTTCCGAGCGTGTGTTGTAGTTCCACCGAGTTAAAGTGTAACGGTGTGATAAGTGCTCGAAAAAGTAAAGAGATCGCGCCGGCCCTCGTGACGTGCCCCAGAAGTCTGCTAGACCTTCTAGATGAGATAGGGTAGTTTGTAGGGCTATTTGTTATCGCTTGGTGAGGTGCAAGTACCTCACCCTTGTGTACTTAGGTTTAAGCAATATACTTGTTCGTTGTTATCTCTCTGAGTATCATTCTCTGGGCCCCTAGTAGAACCCCCATTTTCAGAGTAGAGAGAAAGCCAAGACTTTACCGCTACGCCCCGTAGCAAAGAGGTTCCGCAGATAAAGGAATCGGCGAAGCACAAGTTGAACACCACGAATAAGAGGGCAAGTAGCCCAAATTCTTAGCAACTCGTGACAATATGTAGCTTTCGGAGTGGCCGCATTCCATAGCGAACGTAGCGAACGTAGCGAACGTAGCGAACGTAGCGAACGTAGCGAACGTAGCGAACGTAGCGAACATAGCGTAGCGCTTGGTGTGGCCGAAGCAACTCTAGCGTAACCGCGTTTTATGCAAGAACTATTTGAGCAACAAAATCAATTCTTGCGGCACAAATTAGCAACAAATTAGCAACAAAATACTGTGTAGTTTTGGACGCCGGCTTATGAAATGGTCATGCTAGGGTAATAGACGTCCAATATTCTGCGTTACATTCGTTTATGTTAAGCGGCAATTTAAACATCGAATGCGCCGTTATACCACCGGGTAGATATATTGCGGCTATACCAGATGAAGCGATACACAAAACTACGTCGCCTTTCGATCTGACATAAGCCGCAATAACTTCCAGTAACTTACTTTTGCCATATCCGCCGGGTGCATCGATAAATATCACCTTGTTACCACTTGTTTCGAACTGTTCCGAACCGTTCCTCCCAGTTCCGAACCGTTCCTGACAGTTTATAACCGTTTCTACCAGTTCCAAACCGTTCCTGACAGTTCCGAACCATTCAGAAATGTTCCTGACTGTTCTGAACCGTTCCGAACCGTTCCGAACTGTTTCTGACTGTTCTGTTATTAAATTACCCTTAGTGAATTCGAGGGTTAAGGGGCGGAGCCCTTATTTAATAATAAAATTAGTCGAATCGATCGCATTTGAAATTAAGACGGTCGCGATTTTTAAAATTTTGCCGGAGGCGATTCATTTCTCGTGGTAAAAATATTTAATTTCATTTCGCAAAAACCGATCCAGTCCAAATTAATACAAATACAATAATTAAACTATACACTAAATTTTTCCAAAAATACATCGAATACCCTGTATATTAAAATAAAATGAAAATCAAATGGCTTATAAACATTTTTGAAATGAAAAAAAAAAACAAAAAAAAATAAAAAAAATTAAAAAAAAAACGAAAAAACAAACGAAAATTTCCGGCCTTGAACCCGGTACATGTACGTGGAAATACAGAGACAAAACAGTCGAACTAAGGAGAAACCTTTGTATTAAAACTTTTCAGGGTATATAAACTACTTGCGAATTTATATGGAAACGATGTTGTTAAATTCGAAAATCGACATTTCGTCACCTAAAAAGAAGACTTTAAAATGAATTGCGATAAATTAATGGAAAGGGGGGTAATTTTATATCTTCTGAATTAATGTGGGGTTACTTGTAGAAAATTGGCAGATATTTGGTTTAAATTGGGGGAAATTGGGGGAAATTGGGGGAAATTGGGGGAAATTGGGGCAAATTGGAGAAAATTGGGGCAAATTGGAGAAAATTGGGGAAAAATAGGGAAAATTGGGAGAAATTGGGGGAAATTGGGTTAAACTTGGAAAAATTTGGGGTAATTGCAGACAGTTTCAAATAGTTTCAAATAGTCGAAACAGTTCTAAACAGTCCCGAATAATTCCAAACCGGTCGCAATAGTTCTAAAACGTCACGAATAGTTCCAAACGGTTCAGAACCGTTCCAAAACGTTCCTGACAGTACCGAACCGTTCCTAAAAGTTCCGAACCGTTCATGACAGTTCCGAAAAGTTCCTGACAGTTCCGAACTGTTCCGGAACGTTCCTGACTGTTCCGAATTGTTCTGAACCGTTCCTGACAGTTCTGAAACTCTAAATTTTGGCTACGCGTACTACATAAGGTACTCTACGGACCGCGAAAATTTGAAATTTTTTTCTTCGTAAATAACGACTCTCGGCCCTAACCCCCTTTAAGGGGATCAGGGGATCAGTGGAAATTTCGTCAAAAAATCGAAAAAAAAAATTGCCATTACGACCGTATAATAGTAGAGTTCAAAGCTGCTTCTATTGTGTCATCCCGTTTGCACTTTATTGCTAAAATATAAGAACCACTTTTTATCATTTCTTATGCCCTAAGAATGTAAAATCAACAGGTCGTCCAAAAATCGTACGGTGCAGGGGGTGGGAAGGGTTCATTTTTCAAAAAATCAAAAAAAAATATTTTTATGTTTTTTAAATCTACAACATACGGCCATTTAACTGTCAAAATATGATTTCTATATTTCCATTGGAAATATTTATTTTTTAATTTTGAAAACAGACCACGCAATGCTTTTATATGGAGTTCCTTTACGAATAAACGCTTGTCCTGAAAACTCATTTTTATGTTATCGTTTACCTCGTTTTAACTTGAAAACAATTTGGTTTATCAAAAAAATGCCTTCTATAAACGATATGCACTGAAGATCAAGGAATGCATTGCTTTTTGAAAAATCCTAATCTGATGAATAGTTTCATTGTAAATTAACAAAATTTGAAGCCATGTCGTGAATATTGCGGCCGCCAGCGAAACAGCGAGGAAAGCTTAGATTTGTGTTGACGACCAGGCGATAAACGACTTTAGTGATTCCGACGTGCGCTTAGGATCGTTTTCGCTTGCCGTTTCCTTTGTGCTGCGTTTATGAAGTTATAGAATCTAAATGCGGACATATAAAATAATATTATTATTTATTGGAATCGAAAACTGTTTAAAAAATTATTTATCTTTTGATATCTCGTTTTTTCTTATTCATTGCGTGTTATGTTAATGTTATTTTTTGCATTTATCATTACGTACTTTATTCTGTCGGCAATTTATATTTAATACATACCTAATACTAAATAATACTTAATACTAAGTACATAGGTAATACTTACATAATTCTTAATACTAAAAACAAAATCTAAATCTAAAAATAAAAATCATTAGAAAGGTATAAATTATACGTATGTTATAATTACCGTATAAACCCGAATATAACGCGACTCCGAAATTTTTCTTAAGATAAGTATATAAAAAAATTATTTAACGCCAGTCGATTATTAAACGGACAATACATGGTCAAGAAATTTCGCGTTATATTTTTATTCGGGTTTATGCGGTATTACAGTCTTTAAAAAAATTTTATAATTAAGAAACAAGGAAAATATAAAAAGTATTCTTTCTGCCAGTCCATTCTTCAAATTGGTGTAGAACATCTTCTGCAAAAGGCAATAAGAACTTATTAATTAACTTCTTCGCCAATTTCGCGATATCTTTTACATGCTGATGTTGTGGAATAACCTTTTCCCCTTTTGGAAACCCTTCTCCATTTCACTAAATAACTGTTGCAGTGCGTCGTTTTCAAAATCAAGTTGTTTTTTACCCGAATATGTTTTGTTTTCTTCTTTAGGTTTATTTGTTGTTTTACGTGATTCTGTAGAAAAGCATGAAGCATGATATTTAATTTCGGATGCGGTTAAATCAAGCTCGCCTACCCTGGAGTAAAATATCGGATTATTTCGAGATATAGTTTTAATTTTATTTTCCATATTATTGCTCATGATTTGGCATAATTTTTGATCTTTCAAACGTTTTTGGCAAAATACGCATTTTTGAACATCAAATGGAATTGTTCGTAATGCCCGTCTTTGAGTTGTATCCATCGGGAGAACCTCAGTAGGTACTATTAATTTTTGCGTATTTTGTTTTGTAGCAAGTAATTTTTGTATTTTTGGAACTGGTATAAGTTTTGTTGCAGTTTTTATGCCATTGTAAATAATCTTGTGCTTTTAAATCATTAAAGTTTAAAAAATTTGCAAGGCACTAGCATCCTTGCCTTTACAGATATTCATGCGGATTTTTGTACATTCAATAAACTTTTGTTTGGATATTTGTTTTGACGTTATTAACTGCCCACCTTCTTGACAAATTATACATAATTGGAAATTTAAAACTTTTCCTTTCTTTTTAGCTGCTACTTTAGTAAAGGTTTTTAATTTGACCGTCGACTCAAGTTCGCTCTCGGAGCTGGTACTGCTTTTAATATCCATTCGGTACTATAAATAAGTACAACTACAAATGTCAAACATTCAAATAAAAATAATATAACTAACATTATTAACGTTTCTTATCCCAAAATTAATTTATTTTAGTCTAAAACCACATACACTTCTGATAAAAACACACAAAAAGTCAATCCAGAGTTAAAAATTCGATCTCACTTACTCAAACAGAACTATTAGACATTAGACTTAAGACCACAATAAAGAAAAACTATACTAGATTCTTAATATTGTGCTTAGATACTTGAAAAGCCAGGCATTACAACACTTTAGAGGGCATGAATTCTGTGCCACCCGAAAACGATCCTAAGCGCACGTCGGAATCACTAAAGTCGTTTGTCGCCTGGTCGTCAACACAAATCTAAGCTTTCTTCGCTGTTTCGCTGGCGGCCGCGATGTTCACGACATGGCTTCACATTTTGTTAATTTACAATGAAACTATTCATCAGATTAGGATTTTTCAAAAAGCAATGCATTCCTTGATCTTCAGTGCATATCGTTTATAGAAGGTATTTTTTTGATAAACCAAATTGTTTTCAAGTTAAAACGAGGTAAACGATAACATAAAAATAAGTTTTCAGGACAAGTGTTTATTCGTAAAGGAACTCCATATAAAAGCATTGCGTGGTCTGTTTTCAAAATTAAAAAATAAATATTTCCAATGGAAATATAGAAATCATATTTTGACAGTTAAATAGCCGTATGTTGTAGATTTAAAAAACATAAAAATATTTTTTTTTTATTTTTTTAAAAATGCACCCTTCCCACCCCCTGCACCGTACGATTTTTGGACGACCTGTTGATTTTACATTCTTAGGGCATAAGAAATGATAAAAAGTGGTTCTTATATTTTAGCAGTGCAGTGCAAACGAAAATCTATTTTAAAAGACTTTTGCGATCTTTTAAACTCTACTATAAGGTCTTTTGTCGAAATCTCAAAGGGAAGCCCTAATCCCCCTGATCCCCAAATGGGGGATCAAAAAAAATCCTTTTCTGAGGTTGACCAATGGTATTTGGGCTACGAAACGTCGTAGGTGAAAAAATTTAGAAAAATTCCCCGGCCGAGATACGAGGGGTAGGGGGTATAAAAAGTGGGATTAGGGGATCAGAAATATCAGAATCGAAAAGTTGAAGAATTGATTCTATCAGAATCGAAAAGTTGAAGGTCGAATTAGTCTAACATGAAAATATCAACTTCCTACTCCCAAGGGAAGAATTTCATAAAAAAAAATTTAAAAACCAATTTTGACAGTTGCTCACGTTCCCGATTAATGGGTGACTTTGGCACCGTGTGGCGAAACAGAGTTTGATGATAATAATGACTATGAGACAAATTTCCTATCGATCTACAATGAGCCTGCTGCGTACGAAGAAGCATTATCCAGAGAAAACAGAGAAAATTGGCTGAAAGCTATTGATAACGAACTAACCGTTCTGATGGAAAATAACACATGGACGGAAGTCATTGGTCGTCCACAAAATGCAGAAGTTATTAGTAGCAAGTGGGTATTCAAATAAAGTGATCTGAATGGGGAGAAACAGTATAAAGCGCGTTTAGTGGCTAAAGGCTTTCAACAAACGGAATGTGATTCGCAAATCTATGCTCCTGTAGCAAGGTGTAATGTATGTAGATTTCGGATAAATTACACTCACAAGCAAGATGAAACAGGATTTATTTCTAGTGTGTTATTCATACAACTCCCGTGCGTGCCAAGCGTGGTAAGAGAGCGAATGACAAGTGACAACTCTCCTTTTTAGGTTATCTTCTTTTTTTCTAGGAATATTACACTCCCTCCCACCAAGCTCGGTGCAAAAAAAACAATTTTAATACAATAGAAAACTTATTCTATACAGAACAAAAAAAAACGAATTTATAAATTTAGACGATCAGGAGGTCTAATCTGTCTCCTGGGTCTCTCGTTAACATTTAAATTTACAGATACTTTCGATGGTTCGATCTGGGTGCCGGCCACCTCGCTTTCAACATTTAACTTATCACCGGTGCCTTGTATTGTAGCGGTAGTTATCCGCTACATACTATAACCTCAACGTTATAATTTTGAAGTCATGTTTCAATTCATTTTGCTAATTGTCAGATTTAGAATTCTTCACTCTTTAATAATTTCGCAGATAATTGTTGATAATCTAAGACATCTGATCGTCGACTCAGTAACGTGAAACAATAGATTTGTTGAGAATTTTTAATATATATAGGGACGTCGATGATAATGTCAAGGAGATATACTTCAATCATTTTTATATATAGACAATTAATTTGAATCCTATAACTGATATGTACATGTTATAGTCCGTTCTATATATCGTTTATAGAAGGTATTTTTTTGATAAACCAAATTGTTTTCAAGTTAAAACGAGGTAAACGATAACATAAAAATAAGTTTTCAGGACAAGTGTTTATTCGTAAAGGAACTCCATATAAAAGCATTGCGTGGTCTGTTTTCAAAATTAAAAAATAAATATTTCCAATGGAAATATAGAAATCATATTTTGACAGTTAAATAGCCGTATGTTGTAGATTTAAAAAACATAAAAATATTTTTTTTTATTTTTTTAAAAATGCACCCTTCCCACCCCCTGCACCGTACGATTTTTGGACGACCTGTTGATTTTACATTCTTAGGGCATAAGAAATGATAAAAAGTGGTTCTTATATTTTAGCAGTGCAGTGCAAACGAAAATCTATTTTAAAAGACTTTTGCGATCTTTTAAACTCTACTATAAGGTCCGTTCATAAGTCCGTTCATAAATAAAATATTATATCGTAATCAGTATAAATTACTACCTACAAATTGGTGACCCCGATCCAGACATGCAAATTTAAGAAAATTTATATTCAGCTACGAGAATTAGAAATATAGAATTTAGAAAAGGAAACGAAGTTAGAATCAAAATACATAGAAATCATTCAATAAAAGACCGCTGACATCAGAAGAATTTTAGAAAGAACATCAGAAAAATTGACACAGAAATAAATTGAGTCGTAAACGGTAAGTTGTTTTGAATTAGATACAATTATCTGCCTAAATTTTAAATTTAAAGATTTTATTTATTACATTCGAAATTTTCACATAGAGCAAGTTACAGCCCAAATGCAAAATTCAAATAATTTGGAAATTGAAGATATTTCTCGAATCAAATTACCGTTTTTTTGGTCCAATCTACCTGAACTTTGGTTCAAACAAATAGAGAGTCAATTCTTTATTAACAGAATTAGTTCAGATAAAAGTAAATTCCATTTAGTAGTAGCTCATTTACCGGTAGAAGTTTTCAGTAATGTCGTCGATATCATTAACGACCCCCCTGAAGGAAATTCGTACGAGACAATTAAAAATAAAATTGTTAGTCGACTTTCCTTGTCAGAAGAAAAGAAATTAGATAAATTATTATCAAAATCCGAATTAGGAGATAGAAAACCATCAGATTTTTACCGCGAGTTAGTTCAACTTTCAAATAATTCTCCGATCAACGAAGAGTTAATTATTAAAATTTGGAAGAGAGGACTCCCAAGTTTTATTGAAGTTTCCCTTACGATATCGGGAAAAACTACTTGTAACGAATTAATAGACATTGCCGATAAAATATGGGAATCTTCACATTTCGTAAATAATAAGAACGAATGCGAGACCGTTAACAAAGTCGACTCAAACTTGACAAAAGTACTTAAAGATTTTTCTGAGAATTTCCAATCTTCAATTAATGAGATTATGACGAGACAAGCATCTTTTCAAAACCAAATAGACGCATTGAAAAAACAAAATGCGAATTCCTCTAATTTTTTTAATAACCAAAATTATTATAGGCCAAAGCCCAGTAGCACCAATCATAATTTTAACAATTCTAAGCCCAATAGTAGTTCATACAAAACAAGCGAAACGGATAATTTATTATGTTATTATCACAGAAGATTCAAAAATCAGGCGACAAAGTGTTCAGGCCCTCCTTGTTTGTTACACGATTATTTTCAAAATCAGTCAAAAAACTAAATAGGTCAACATTAGATAGTTTGGGACCTTCTTCAAAAAGACTTTTTTTCTTCGATAAAATCAATAAATTGGATTTTTTAATAGACAGTGGTGCCGACATAAGCGTCGTACCAAATAAATTATTTAAAGGGATTAAAGATACTGACTTCATACTAACGTCAGCTTCTGGTAATACAATTTCTACGTTTGGAAAGAAATTACTCAAAATAGATATTGGATTAAGAAGAAGTTTTCCCTTTCTTTTTACTATTGCCAACGTAACTAAACCAATTTTAGGTGCAGATTTTCTGACACATTTTGGACTAATCTTAGATTTCAAAAATCGTAAGATAATAGATAACGAAACCTTACAAAATACAGTTGGCAAAGTTATAAAATTAAATTTAGAAGAAATGTCCCCTAAGCTATTTAATGTTGAAAATAAATATACGGAACTAATTAAACGATATCCTGGAATTTTTTCATCTCCAAATTTCCACCTACCTGTTAAACACAATGTCAAGCATCATATCGTAACAGAAGGGAATTTACCTTTTTGTAAACCTAGGCGTTTAGACCCAGGAAGGTATAAAATCGCGAAACAAGAATTTGACCAAATGATTGAATTAGGGATTTGTAGACCGTCTTCATCATACGTAACTTCAGCTTTACACATGGTACCTAAGAAAGAATCTGGAGAATGGCGCCCGTGTGGAGATTACCGTTTTTTAAATAAAGTAACAATTCCGGACAGATTTCCTTTAACATTGATTTCTGATGTCAATTTCAAATGCCAAAATTGTACAATATTTTCAAAAATAGATCTAGTCAGAGCTTATCACCAAATTCCAATAACAGAAGAGGATATTTTCAAAACAGCAATTACTACACCATTCGGTTCGTTTGAATTCCTAAGAATGCCATTTGGGCTTAGAAATGCTGGTAGTACTTTTCAGAGATTTATTACAGAAGTGACTAAGGGACTAGATTTTATTTTTGTTTATTTAGATGATATTTTAGTGGCTATTAACAATAAAAAAGAACACTTTGAACATTTAGAAAAATTATTTGATAGATTGCATTCTTTTGGCATTAACGTAAAACCAAGTAAATGTATTTTTGGAGTAGGAAAAATAGATTTTTTAGGCTTTACTATTTCTGCTGATGGAATAAAGCCCTCTGAAGAGAAAGTTAAATGTATAGAAAATTTTCCTAAACCAAATACAATTAAACAATTACAACGATTCATAGGAATGGTAAATTTCTACCACAAGTTTGTCCCAAAATTCGCTAAAATATTATCTCCCTTACATGAATTCGTAACACACTTAAATCATAACAAAATTAAAAACATTGAAGATTGGCCAAGTGATTACGTAAAGAGTTTCGAGGACGCTAAAAAAGCCCTAATTAATTCTACTCTATTAACACATCCAGTAGATGGAGCTCAATTGTCTATAACTACGGATGCAAGTAATTCTTGCGTTGGTTCCGTATTAGAACAATTGGTAGATGGTATGAGACAACCCATTGCTTTCTTTTCCAAGAAATTGTCCAAATCACAGCTTAATTATAGCGTATTTGATAAAGAACTTTATGCAATTTACCTTTCAGTTAAACATTTTAGACATATGGTCGAAGCTAAAGATTTTAAGATCTTTACCGACCATCGCCCTATCGAAAAAGCAATATTATCAAAATCAGAAAAATCACCTAGACAATTCAGACACATCGAATATATTTTACAATTTACAAGTAAAATAATATATGTAGGTAGTAAAAACGTCGTTGTAGCCGATTTCCTTAGTAGAATGGAGTTAGAAACAATTTCTAGTTTGGACGAAACTATCGACCTTGATTTAGAATTATTAAAAAGCGAACAAGACATTGATCCAGATTTAAAACACTTATTAGAAAAGCAAAATTTAAACAAAAACAAAAAATATATCCTAAAACCAATCAAAATTCAAATCCCACCAACCATAATTTGGTGTGAAATGACGGACGAGAAACCAAAACCTTACATTCCGAAAATGCTACGTTATAGTATCTTCTCCAAGTTACATAATATTTCACACCCGGGTAGTAAGGCATCTTCTAAAATGATTAAAAGTAGATATTATTGGCCGAGAATGGATAAAGAGATAACAACTTGGGTTAAAGCGTGTGTAAGTTGCCAAAAATCAAAAATTTCAAGACATACAAAGTCGGTCCCTAGCGATTTCAAAATCCCGGAAGGTAGATTTCAACATATTCATATTGACCTAGTGGGACCACTCAGACCATCTGGTAATTGTTCGTACATACTAACTGTCATAGATAGATTTACAAGGTGGGTCGAAGCTTATCCTTTAGCTACGATTTCCTCTGAAATTATTATAAAAACTTTAATCAGCCAATATATCGCCCGTTTTGGTGTACCTCATAGTGTGACACACGATCAAGGTAGTCAATTCGAGTCTGATGCATTTAAACAGTTTAGCAAAAGATTGGGTTTTAAAAAGATCCATACTACCACTTATCACCCCCAATCAAACGGGATGGTAGAGAGATTTCATAGAACCTTAAAAGCATCACTTATGGCCAAACTTCAAAGTAATAATAATTGGAAAGAGGAATTACCGTTGATTTTATTAGGTCTTAGGACGACTGTTAAAGATTACATTGAATGTTCATCAGCAGAATTAGTATACGGCCAAACGCTCAGACTACCAGGGGAATTTTTTATTAATAATAATGAGGATATTGATACGCATTCGGTTCTGATAAAATTACAGCAATGTTTTAACAAAGTTAAACCAAGTAAAATTAACAGACATGGAACAACCAAGACTTTCGTTTCTCCTGAGTTAGAGAAAGCTAGTTACGTTTTTGTCAAAGTTCAGGGGATTAAACCCTCCCTAACACCGCCCTACGAGGGTCCATATAAGGTCGTTAGCAGGAACGATAAGATTTTTAAAATATTAATACGTGGCAAAGAGTCATTTGTCAATATTGATAGGCTTAAGCCAGCTTTTACATTATTAGAGCCAGATAATATTCCAAAACCAAATAATAATGTTCGTACTTTCGTTTTAAATACAATTAATAGTTGATGTTTTTGCATGTGCGTTTATCTTTTGTAGAGAGGGAAGTTATGTAGCGGTAGTTATCCGCTACATACTATAACCTCAACGTTATAATTTTGAAGTCATGTTTCAATTCATTTTGCTAATTGTCAGATTTAGAATTCTTCACTCTTTAATAATTTCGCAGATAATTGTTGATAATCTAAGACATCTGATCGTCGACTCAGTAACGTGAAACAATAGATTTGTTGAGAATTTTTAATATATATAGGGACGTCGATGATAATGTCAAGGAGATATACTTCAATCATTTTTATATATAGACAATTAATTTGAATCCTATAACTGATATGTACATGTTATAGTCCGTTCATAAATAAAATATTATATCGTAATCAGTATAAATTACTACCTACATGTATGACACTGTCTTCGCCGTTCGTACAAATTTCTACACCAGGCTCAATTACCTCGTATCTTCTCCTATCATCTCTAGCTGCCGGAAACAAGCCTACACCCACAGGTTTCTTTAACTCAGATCCCAAATCGATATGAGTATGTTGGCCTGGAGAAAGCACCTCATTACAATCATTTTCATAGAATCTACCAATTTTCAAAATTTGATCTATGTGCCTCCTCCATACCAGTCTCTCATCCTCTATAAGCGCACAAATATAGTGCTGAGCACCACACTGCCGTACAATTTTAGCCTTAACCCAACTTGGTTTAGCCATTCGATAATTTCTCACATACACAATTTCCCCCACCGATAACTGCAAAACACGATTGCCTTTATGAAATCTAATTTGTCTTTCACGGGCCTGTAAAGTGCTTGATACACTCAAAAAATCAAAACGTGTTCGCACCTTCCTGCCAAACATCAATTTCGATGGTGGCTGGCCGGTCGTACAATGTGGTGTGTTACGATAAGAGAAAAGATACCGGCTAATGCTCAAGTCCATGTCATTACTGACCGTCTTGTCGCCTATCATTTTACTTAACGCATACTTAAAAGATTTAACTGAATTCTCCGCCGCCCCGTTGGTTGACGGATGGTAAGGAGCAGTAGTAACATGCCGTATACCATTCTTTTTGCAAAACATACCGAATTCTGCCGACGAAAATTGCGTTCCATTGTCCGACACAATTGTATTGGGTAAACCGTATCTCGCGAAACAGTCCCTCAATTTTGCAATAGTACTCAAGGCATCGATCCTTGCCATTTCGTACACTTCTGGCCATTTCGAATAGGAATCCGTTATTATAAAATAAGTTTTCCCATGAAACGGTCCCAAAAAATCAATATGTACCCTATCAAAAACGTGCCGTCCCTGATCAAATTTTATTAATGCCGCCTTGGGAGGGTTTACCGCATTTCTCATACAAGCAACACATGACCTCACATAACATTCAATGTCCGAGTGAAGCGCCGGCCACCACAAATACTGACGTGCCAAAGCCTTCATCCTGACCATTCCATTATGCGCGCCATGCAACTCTTCCAACATTTGCTGTCTAAATTTGGGAGGAATAATGACTCTATACCCCACATCAAAATATCGTTGTCAATACTCAGTTCCAATGACCTACGACTAAATGGTTTTAGTTCTTCTCCTACATCCCCTGGCCAACCGTCGCGCACATACCTATAAACTGTATTTAACGTCACATCCGCACGAATTTCCGCCCTAATGTCTGAAGAAGTTACCGGAACTTTATCCTCAACTAAAAAATTAAAATAATCCCATTCACACTCAGTCGAGTCATCTGAGTTTTTCAATGGAATGCGTGACAGTCCATCGGCAACATTTTCCGCTCCCTTAATATGCCTGAATTTGTAACTAAACCCACTCAAAAATAAAGCCCATCTTTGTAATCTTCCAGCCGCCATCTGTGGTATACCCTTACCTTCTCCAAACAGCGCTATCAAAGGCTTATGGTCCGAACACAGAATGAATTCCCTACCCATCAGGTATTGATAGAATTTTTTTACACCCCAAATAATAGCTAACGCTTCCTTATGTATGACCGAATATTTAATTTCATGTTTATTGAACCCTTGAAACCCTTGAAGCGAAGCAGATAGGTTTTTCCGACCCATCCGAATAAACGTGTAAAAGAACCGCTCCTATTCCTACTTGTGAAGCATCGCACACCAGCTTCAAAGTACCTTCTGGTTCATAATGCGCCAAACTAACATCCGAACAAATTATTTTCTTGGATTCAATAAACGCTTTTTCACATTCTGGAGACCAGTTAAATGATGTTTCATTTCGCAATATCCTATATAATGGTTCCATTACTTCAGACAAATTCTGCGCAAAATGCCCATAATAATTTATTAAACCAGCGTAAGCCCTTATTTCCGAAACGTTTGTAGGTCTACCGCAATCCATAACCGCTTTTATCTTATTTGGATCCTTTGACAACCCATTTTTCTTTATAATATAACCAATATACTTAATCTCGTCTTCAAAAAATGTACATTTTTAAAATTTAATTTAAATCCAGCATCAGAAAGCTTACTAAATACCGCCTCTAAATTAACTAAATGTTCACTCCGATCTTTACCTGTCACTACAATGTCATCTAAAAAATTGATTACCCCTGGTATTCCCAATAGAACCCTCTCTACTATACTCTGAAAAATGCTACAAGCCGGTTTAGTTCCAAAAGGAAGCCTATTCGGCTTATAAATGCCTCGATGGGTACTCCAACACAATAATCTTTTTGTCTCCTCTGTGAGTTCTAACTGATTATATGCGCTAGCGAAATCTAACTTAGTGAGATGTTCACCTCCCTGCAAAGCCGCAAAAAGCTCCTCGATACGAGGCAATGGATGTTTAAAATCCTGCAACACCTTATTTACCGTAATCTTATAATCTACGCAAATACGCATCGTTCCATCCTCCTTAACAACCGGTACCAACGGGGTCGCCCATTCCGAGTTATCAACTAATTCAATTACCCCCTTATTTACTAATTCATCTAACTCCTTATCTAAGGCCGCTTTAAAAGCAAAAGGCACCGTACGTAGTTTGCAGAAAATCGGTTTACAATCGGGGTCTACTTTCAACTCTATTTTCTCAAAACGATAATGACCTAGAGATCCATCAAATAACCCTCTATATTTATCTAACAAGCGTTCTAATTCACAAAATCTCTCAACATTATTTAAAGACATTAGTTTACCATTACTATTAATTTGAAACTTAAAAATTTTCATAAGATCTCTACCTAATAAAGCACCACATACCTTCCCCCCGAATGAAAAATTGAACTCAATTTAAAACAAAAGTAACTTTCTTAGAATTATTAGAAGGGATTGACTCCTCGACATCATTTAACAAGAAAGCGGGTTTAAGTTTATCAATATTTATTACTACTTCTTTGTTACCTTTTAAAATTGTAAAGTGTTTGTTATCTCTTTTGATAACTTTAAAAGGTCCCTCATAGGGTGGAGTCAACGCTGGTTTAATTCCAATGACTGTGACAAAAACATATTCTGCATTTTGTAGCTCCGGAGATACGAAAGTTTTATGCGAACCATGGCGAACTACTTGAGAACTCTTTAAATTGGCAAATGCTTCTCTTAATTTACATAAAATGGGGTATGAATCTACCTCCTCACCAGAATCTAGGAAGAATTCTCCAGGTAGCCTTAATGGTTGTCCGTAAACCAGCTCAGCTGAAGAACACTTCAGATCCTCTTTAATGGTTGCTCTAATGCCTAATAACACTAAAGGAAGTCCGTCCTTCCAATTCCTATTATTCCTGGCCATGATTGCTGCCTTAAGAGTACGATGAAACCTTTCGATAATGCCGTTCGCTTCCGGGTGATACGCAGTGGTTCTAACACTTTTAAAACCCATTTTATTACTAAACGATTTAAAAATATGTGATTCGAACTGCCTTCCCTGATCATGCGTCACAAAAACAGGTACTCCGAACCTAGGAATATACTGATGCAATAAAACTTTGATAACATCCTCTGTGGTAATATTTTTTAATGGGTACGCTTCTACCCATCTCGTACAACGATCTATAACTGTTAAAATGTAACTACAATTGCCTGAAGGCTTCAATGGACCGACTATGTCTATGTGGATATTGAGAAACCTCCCTTTAGGGATTTCATAATTTCCTATTTCTGACTTCGTGTGCCTTGAAATTTTACATTTCTGACAATTAAAACAACTTTTTGTCCAACGATTTATATCTTTATTCATTCTCGGCTAAAAAAAACGGGACCTAATCAATTTCTGTGTACCTTTGATACCTGGGTGAGATATGCTATGCATCTTTTTAAAAATGTTATAGCGCAACTCTTTTGGTATGTAAGGTCTCTTTTCCTTTCCGGAAAACTCACACCAAATGCTTACGTTTGGAATATTTGTAATGTGTTTGCCTAAAACTACTGTACTACGTTTCTTTTTATCTTTTTGAAAGATAAGCAGATTTTCTAATTCGTTGTCCGATTCTTGGGCCTTACATAACTCTTCGAAATCTAAATCTAATACTACGTTAATATCATGCGCGTTTAATGGTTCAGCATTATTACTATTTTCCTGAATGTCATCCATTTCTAATCTGCTTAAAAAATCAACTACAACCACTTTTTTGCTGCCTACGTACTTTATGTTGCTTGTAAATTGAAGAATAAATTCTATATATCTAAATTGTCTGGGGCTCTTTTCGGATTTTGAAAAAATAGCTTTCTCTATTGGACGGTGATCAGTGAAAACTGCGAAGTTGGGATTATGCTCTAAGTAATGTCTGAAATGTCGTATAGAAACGTATATTGCAAATAATTCCTTATCGAAAACTGAGTATTTCAACTGTGTTTTGCTCAATTTTTTTGAATAAAAAGCTATTGGTTTTGTTACACCATCTACTGTTTGCTCTAAAACACTTCCAATCGCGATGCTTGAAGCATCTGTAGTTAAACTCAATTTTGCTCCTTCAATGGGATGCGATAAAAGCGATGCATTAATTAGAAGATTCTTTGATTCATTGAAACTTTTCTCACAAGCTTCCGACCATGAATCGAAAGATTTCTTTTTATTCTTCTCTAAATAGGCAACAAAATCATGTAAAGGGCTTAGAGTTTCCGCGAAATTGCATATAAATTTATGATAAAAATTGATCATGCCAATAAATCTTTGTAATTGTTTCGGGTCTAGGAAAATTCGCCGAAAATAATTCATCGACGAAAAATTCCCCGATAACAATTTACCGACAAACAATTCCCCGACTGGAATATTCCTCGACTGAAAAATTTACCGACGAATAATTTACCGAATTGAAAATTCCCCGACAATAAACTTCCCTTCACACTTTATCTCGGCTTAGGACGAGCAGTTTAGTACTGGCGTGTTTAAAAGTTTTTTTTTGTTTTTAATTTTCAATTTTTTATTTTTTTTTTTGGTTTATTTTATTGACTAAGATAATGATTAATAATTTAGATTATGGGCTATGCCCCTCAAATAATCAGAAATTAATCTTCCGTTATAATTCCTAACAAGAGTTGCTATTCGTTCACTACAATCACGGTGCTTCTTGCGTGGAGTAGGGCCTATAGCACCCCCTATACATTGCTCTATTTGAAGTTCATGTAAACTTTGTTCTCGTTGAATGGAATTGATTAACTTCCATATATTAGGATGATCTGCTGCAACTTGAACTTCAAATGCTCGATGCCAACCTTCTATTGAGTTATTCGTTTTTGGTAATCCCTCTATAATTGTCTCGTAGCAATTCCACATACTATGAGAAAACCGCGGAGTGCGGCGACCTTGGCGTCTTTGCGGGCGTCCAATCCAGGTATCCTCGAAGTAGTCTACAACTGATTGGGCATCTTCTGGTATCATATGTTCTTCGCAAAGGATTTCAAATGCATTGACAATGTCAGCTGGAGGTACAAAAGCTAAGGCAGGTAGTAATTTTAGCTGAAATGCAAACTCCGCATTTGATTCGTATTGATTTTTAAAACCTTCAGATTGTATTTTTCGAAAAATACATTGGCAAAAATGAAAAAAGCATCCACGATGCCTTGTTGTAGGAAATTCTTCAGCAAAAGCCCTAATCATGCCAGTTTCGAAATCGGTGAGTATGCTCGTTGGTGACACTTCAGGCATAAGTTCTTTTAACTGGTGTAGAAATCGGACATATGAATTCTGGGTTTTATCTGGCAACAGGACATACACTAACGGAATAGAAATATTTTCCTTTAAACCATGCACTGTGAGAAGTTGACAAAATAAATGTGGCACCGTTTTAAATGTCCCGTCTGCGTACCAATGTGCACTTTGAGCAAGGAGCGACAGATTTCTTCTAGTACTAAAAATTAGTATTCTATCGTCATTTCGTCCAGAATCGTAGAGTAAAAATGGTTCTCCTTTTTTTGTTAAGGTATATTCCTCAGGAAAAAAGATGTCTTCTCGATGAAGTGGTAGAGCAGGAGCCGCTTCTTCTCTTACACGAATATTTCTAATGGTCCTCTTCATACTTGATACTTGGGGTAGGCATGCTGCAGTGGGTTGGCTTAGGCTAGCAGATGCAGTAGAAATAATACGATGTGGTGCTTCTTGAGTTTTTATCGCTTTTTCACGAACCTGGTTACAAAATTTTGTTTTTTCCACTTCCCTGGCATCTGCAATATGGTTATGCTCGCCAATCTTCTTGACAATAGTTCCTCCAAGCGTTGTTACTCGTGCATTACACTTTGTTTTTGGATAATAATCGCACTTCCAATAAATTTTTTCATCTCCTTTGTCTTTTTGGTACAAATAGCCATCAAGTAACAACTTTTTTTCCCTTTTCACTGAACACAAATTCCACGGCCATTTCACGCGGTGTTGGTCACTTGGTCGCCGCGGTCAATTTTGTCTGCGGGGTTCCATAATCCTACCGGTCACTTGGTCGCCAGTTTTAAAATTTAATGGGTCACTTGGTCGCCGCGGTCAAATCTTATTAAAAATAATTCTAATCGGATTAGACAAGATTGTACATTTTATAATCATCTATAATTTTGGCTGAGATCTTCTATTAGTTACCTTCTAGATACCTACACAGATAGCTCAGAGAATATGAACAAAATGCAGTTTTAAATGTTAAAATATATTTAATAAGTATTAGTATTAAAAAATGTATACACTGTGTCTAGTCAACACATTAAAGGTGGGAAGTCAGAAGAGTCGTTAGTATATTTTGTATTAATCATATAAAGAGTATATGAAAGTAACCGTTCATCGGTTGGCATTATAGGAATTAAATCTAGGCTAAAGCAATCTGCAACTTCATTACTCTCTAAAAATAAAAAGCCGAATATGTAATGAATTTGTATGGTGTAATTTGAATTTTTCGAAACCATGACTGTTTTAAATGAAATCGGCATCCGATAACTAAAATGTCGGGCCAAATTTGCCTTATGCCAGTGTAGGGCTTTTTCAAAACCTCAAACTACCTTTGATGGATTCCAAATTAAATTTAAATTGTTACAGCAATACTCCTTTAATATTTTAAATGCAGTTTTGTAGGAGAAAATATGCTAATGGCCATTGTCAATAGCGTGTATAGTAAAAAATTGCACAAAAAATAAGGGACAATAATCAAATGTGCCGTCGCAATAAATTGTGTCACAAGAGCACAAATATGTCAAATTTGATTCGCAAGAAAATAAAATAATATGCGAATCGTTAACATAAACATCCTTATTAATTTGTACGACGAAATTCAAATACTAACTTTACCAGAGAATTTTAAAAATGTAGATATCCCTATCAGTCCTTCCTAGAAACCGTTAATCCAGTATTGGCGACCAAGTGACCTGTACCTTTCGAATCGAGAAAGGATTAAATTTGGGTAAAATTAACCGCGGCGACCAAGTGTCCTCCACCCATTTCACGACGTTAAAACCACTGCAGAATTTTTGAGAAATAAACAATGTCAGAAGAAGGGCACTCTTTTATAAGGACATGAGTATCATTAGATTGTATTGATTCGTATTATTTACTCATTATAATGTAATCAATATCTAGACAGGGTACGACAGCGCCGATATTACCTGATGTAATGGGGCTGCTTTAAAAAGGATTAAATTCTAATACCCGATTCCGCCGATTAACTTAATCGCATCTGTTTTGCAAAGATTTCTGGAATGTTATAGGATCATCTTCGAACGAGACGTCTTCGAATAATATCGATCGAACTTCGCTCGCCTTCGGCGAGCTCGTTTGATCGGTTTATTCTAAAAAAAGATTTTAAGTATTAAAATATTTTTTAATTTCTTGAAGAATTAAAATACCTGTAATATATTTTGTCGGGGAATTTTCAATTCGGTAAATTGTTTGTCGGTAAATTTTCCAGTCGGGAAATTTTCCAGTCGGGGAATTGTTTGTCGGTAAATTGTTGTCGAGGAATCTTCCGTCGGTGAATTGTTGTCGGGGAATTTTCCGGCTCCCAATTGTTTCAGTGTGTTGGGTTTGGTAAAATTGACGATATCGCTTACTTTTTCTTCAGAAGGCGAAATTCCTTCTGACGAAATAGTATAACCCAGAAAAACTAATTTATCAACACCAAAGATGCATTTGGATGGTTTCACATTTACACCGAAAGAGTCTAACCTCTCGAACAATTTTTCTAAATGTTGGAAATGCATTTCTTCATTTTCGCTAAATATGATCAGATCGTCGAGATAGACGAAAACAAACTCGAGTCCTTTGGTAACCTCATTAATAAATCTCTGAAAAGTTTGACCTGCATTTCTCAATCCGAAAGGCATTCTGTTAAATTCAAAACTACCAAATGGCGTAGTTATCGCAGTTTTGAAAATATCTTCCTCGGCAACGGGAATTTGATGGTAAGCCCTAACCAAATCGACTTTAGAAAAAATTTTACAATTCTGCATTCTGCTATTAACGTCTGAAAGAAGCGTTAAAGGATATCTATCTGGTACTGTGACTGAATTAAGTTGTCGATAGTCTCCACACGGTCTCCAATCGTCACAATCCTTTTTAGGGACCATATGTAATGGTGATGTGACTGGGGACGCAGAGGGTCGATAAATTCCTAATTCAACCATAGTTTCAAATTCCTTTTTTGCAATTTTTAATCTTTTAGGATCTAGACGACGTGGCTTACTGCAAGGGAGATGCCCTTCGGTGACAATATAATGTTTGACATTGTGAACTACAGGTTTGAAAAAATCGGGGGACGAGAAGATTTGGGAATGTTTCTTAAAAAGTTCGGTATATTTATTTTCAACAGCGAATAATCTAGGTGAAATATCTATAGTTTCTAAAATGCGACCTATTGCTTTAACTGACGTTTCATTATCAATAAGACATTTATTCTTGATATCGATTAAAATTCCGTAATGAAAAAGAAAGTCCGCACCAATAATAGGGCGGGAAACGTCAGCTACTGTAAAGGTAAAGGGAAAACATCTCTTTAATCCCAAATCAACTTTTATCAATTTCTTTCCATAAGTTGAAATGGAATGTCCAGAGGCCGATGTGAGAACTATATCATCTTTCTTTGCTTCCTTAAATAGTTTAAACAGCAAGCAACTGATATCTGCTCCGGAATCGCAAAGGTATTCCGACTTATTAGTTCTATTGTAAATAAATAACCTTTTTGAGACGTTGTCGCCTAAATTAGAAACTGTTGAAAAACTTACTCGTTTTTTGAACTCTGCTGGCCGTTAAAATATTTATGCATGAGGCATGAAGGCCCAGCGCATTTTTTGGCTTCTTCCCCAAATTTGTAATGATAAGTACACAGTGGTTTATTGCTTTTACGCTTGTCGAAACTATTTCTACTTTTTGATCTAGCTCTACAAGAACTGCACTGCGTATCATCGCGACTTTTATGTGAATTTTCATTTTTAATTGCATTTATTTCGGATTCGAGAGCTTTTTGTTTTTCGAAAACCTTTTCAAACATTTTTTGAAATGTTTCGGAAAGATTAGTTAAATTTTTATTAAAGGACGAAATCCCCTCACTCGTATTATCGATACCGTAAATGCTACTGCTGATTTGGGCACTTTCCCAGATGCTATCTGCCAAATCTAAAATTTCTTTTTTGTCAATTTTCCCCGAAGCCGTTATTGCTATAACCACATACTTTGGAAGACGTCTTTTCCAAAGCCTCAAAAGCAAATCTTGGTTGATAATTTGGTTATTGCCAGCTAAACGTTCTAGTTCTCGGTAGAAAGCGGAAGGCTTTCTATCGGCAATTTCTGAATTTGAAATTAATTTTTCGAGCCGCTTTTCGTTGCTTAAGCTAAGTCTCTCTATAATAGTTCTCTTGAGAGTTTCGTACATATTAGTTGTCGGTGGATCATACGCAATGTCGGTTACATTGCTAAATATTTCGATCGGAAGGTTAGACAAAACTAAATGGAATTTGTTTTTGTCAGATGTTATCCTATTAATAACGAATTGGCTTTCTGCCTGAAGAAACCATAAATCCGGGTTTGCAATGTGAAAAGGAGTCAATCTAATTTGTTTAATATCGTCGATGCTAGCGTTTTCTGCGTTTTCAATCATATTTGAAAAAAAATTTTTGACTAATCCGTCAACCAAAAGCGTCAATAATGATATAACAGAAAAATTGCTTACTGTAGTTGACGGGATGTGCAGACCTCAGGCGCGCCTCACTCACGACGACTCTCGACTGGATCGGGCATAGCGGACACTCTCATCACTGGATCGTTTCAACTGACTAACTCTCAAACTGCTAACAATCTTAAAATTTGGGCATCTTCAAAATCTTCTGGAATTGACTGTCGGGGTCACCAATAAATGTCGGGGTCACCAATAAATGTGGGGGTGTTTGGCTAGCCCCACACTTAATATTAATTAAAATGATAAAACTGGGAAAAACCCAAGGTTGACGTCTCGATGTGTAAAACGTATATTTGGGAAATATGAAGTGGGAGAATATAACAAATGTTCCTATATATATATGACAAAATCTCCTGGAAACATTATTGTGGAGACCGTCTCCGGGGGATCCAGAAACAGACGCTTAGCTGCGTGTATTGGGTGATCCGCCATTGCTGTCCTGTAGCTGTGAATCACCCGCGCCCAAGGCCAACGACAACCGATGACGTCCAAGCTTCTTCTAGCAATATTCCTGCCATATCAAAATTGCCGCTTGATGGCCGACAGGATTAGTCGTGACAGACCAAATCAAAATTTATAAAGAAGCACCACAAATGTTATGTGAGGTCATGTGACGCTTGTATGAGAAATGCGGTAAACCCTCCCAAGGCGGCATTAATAAAATTTGATCAGGGACGGCACGTTTTTGATAGGGTACATATTGATTTTTTGGGACCGTTTCATGGGAAAACTTTTTTTATTATAACGGATTCCTATTCGAAATGGCCAGAAGTGTACGAAATGGCAAGGATCGATGCCTTGAGTACTATTGCAAAATTGAGGGACTGTTTCGCGAGATACGGTTTACCCAATACAATTGTGTCGGACAATGGAACGCAATTTTCGTCGGCAGAATTCGGTATGTTTTGCAAAAAGAATGGTATACGGCATGTTACTACTGCTCCTTACCATCCGTCAACCAACGGGGCGGCGGAGAATTCAGTTAAATCTTTTAAGTATGCTTTAAGTAAAATGATAGGCGACAAGACGGTCAGAAATGACATGGACTTGAGCATTAGCCGGTATCTTTTCTCTTATCGTAACACACCACATTGTACGACCGGCCAACCACCATCGAAATTGATGTTTGGCAGGAAGGTGCGAACACGTTTTGATTTTTTGAGTGTATCAAGCACTTTAGAGGCCCGTGAAAGACAAATTAGATTTCATAAAGGCAATCGTGTTTTGCAGTTATCGGTGGGGGAAATTGTGTATGTGAGAGATTATCGAATGACTAAACGTGTGGTGCTCAGCACTATATTTGTTCGCTTATAGAGGATGAGAGACTGGTATGGAGGAGGCACATAGATCAAATTTTAAAAATTGGTAGATTCTACCCAGATAGAACAAAAACATCCAATGGATATCCACTGGATATATCTCTTGAAAGAGATGGATATCCATATGATGTCCATGGATATCCCATGGATTACAAATGGATATCCAAAATATATACATAGTCCACCAAAATGGACAGTAAATGTATATCCGTCATGGATGTAGAATGAACGTTCTTTGGAGGTTATTTTGGATATCACCTGTACATTTAAAGGCAGTAACTTGGACCTTTTACGGACATATTACCTGTTTTAAAAAATATCAAATGTTTTCAAAAAAAATTATATATTTATTAAAAAAATTATCATTATTATTTCAAATTAAATATTCTTCTTCTTATTTCCTTTCTTTTAGAGACCTTTCTTTGGCTCTCCTGAGCCATTTTTTGACCGATTCCTCCGTCTCCTTCTGGTCTTTGGCCATTTCGCTGGTGGCCCCTAAAAATTAATGATATACTAATTGAAGCCTATAAATTAATTTTAATTGAAGCCTATAAATTAATTTAGCAGTTTTTATGAATAAGAAATATTAAATAAGGATTACAGTATAATAATAAAATCAAATCTACTACAGTATTCACTCAAAAAGTGTTATAAAACACACCCATGCATATTTTACCAAATGCTTATTAGCCATTCATTAATGAAACTAAATAATTTGCTTTACTTTCACAATTTTATTAATTAAATAGAAAATTCCTAAGAGAGAACCTTACCCAAAATTAATTTTGCAAAATTTAGTTTGCCAAACACCTTCTTTTTTTTTTGCTCCATGCCAACTAAATTCACTTGCGAAGCTATTAGTTAACATAGTATTTAACAATCTTTTGACAAAATCATAGTTATTGGACCCACCGATCTTCGCTAATTCTTTCAACTACAAATATAAAATAAACTATTGAAATATTTACAAGCTAAATAATAATTACTAATGAAAGTAAAACTACTTAAGGATAATTTGCTACACTTACTGCTGATTTAAAATTGTCATCAACAGACAAATATTCTTCGAATATGTTTAAATCTTCTTGTTTCGAAATTGGAAAAATTTGAAGTTTTATAAAAACTGATTCGGAACTTTCAGACTGGATGACTGATACTGGATCTGGCATTTTTATTTTCTCTATTTCTGTCATGATTTGAGAAATTAAATTTTTAATCAGCACTTGCTGTTTAAAAATGGCATCCAATTTGTTAACTAAAATTGAAGAAATTTATTTATTCTACGAAACAAATTAACTCTACAACTCCGATAAACTACTCTACTTTTAAACTACTACTATTCTGTTTATTAATATATTTTAAAAAAACTCACTTATGTTGTGTTCGGTACAGCAAGTACATTGAATCTCTGAATGAGGTGATTGCGATGCCGATGATGAGTTGGAAGAAACCGGTAATTTGGGAGCCTCTGGTAACTTTTTATCAAAACGTTGCTTTTGCACCGATGTAAATTCATTAGAGCAATCTGAAGAACTGTCTGAACTTGACGATCGTACTTTCTTGTGCCTGTCTTTTCTACTATGTCTCTCGTCTTCAGTAGTATTCAGGTCACTTTGATTAGTAGCCTTTTCACATTTCATTCTAGCCAGTAAATATGAATCTAGAAAAACTAAGTGTATAATAATTAAAATAAATTAAAAAATAACAACTTACCATAGGTTGCATTTCGAAAAACGCTTATTTTGTGCATGGGCCAGCACGTGTTGGGTTCATCGTGGCGTTTGATACTACTTTTAATTTTTGCTGCAGTAGTGGTTGGCCAGTAGCAACTGTCTCCAACTATCCAAGGTGTCGGTACCGCCTCCACAAGGTTTTCTTCCAAGAATTTTACTACAGACCACGTTTTTTTGTCGTCCATATTCAAGTCTCACTTCCTTATATATTATTTATTTCTTAAAGCAATGAATGAAAATATGAATGAATCATGAATGACCAGGTTCCGGGGCTGTTTGTGCTTAACTTGGTGTGATTTGATCGAGCTGTTTCGGCTTAATTAAGGTTTAAAATGGCGTGTTTAGGAAAAAAGTTTTTCTAAATGTGAAGCATAGGGAAAACTACAGAATTTTCTTTATTCATGTTTATATTTAATTTAACACATTTATATTTGATAGAAAACTTTGATAGTTCCCAAGATTGAATTGGTCCAAGTTTACTACAAACATAAATTCCTAGTTGTGATGAATTACATGGAGATTTATACAAGTTTTTAAGTTTTAAAAACGACTGACCAATAATAAATATATTGTTATTATGTTCCACAATATTTTTAATGCAAATTATCGTGTCATCAAATTGATTTAACCTTAAACAACAACAATTGTTTGGAGACGTAACAGATAAAATATAATTTGAGAACTTTATTTTTTTGTACTGTTTTGAATTTTCGTACAGGGGTCCATTAGAATGCTCAAAGCATAGTTGAGGATAATCAATTACATGCAACGAATTTGAAATGAAGTTGTACTCATTTATTCTTCTTACAATTTGTGTAAGCGGTTTATCTCCTTTCCTTACATACTTTTTAAATGTTTGCATATGGTTCTCAAATGGAAAAGCACTAAAATTACTTAAGTCACCGAAACGTTTAACATCTTCACATATATGTAGCAAATTATGCACATTGTGTGAAGCATACTCTTCTCCATAAATGATAATAAAAGTTCTCACAAAATATTTCATTAGGGAATCTGAATAATCTATATAAGATGAGTATTTACTGCTTAATAGAAAAGAAACTGCAACATGAAGTGTTAAAAAATTAGTATATTTATCAGCTGGCAAAATTGATTTTAATACTAAAGGTCCTAAATATAAAAGAAAAGTACGAAATTCTGTAGCTTTCCATCTGCATGCTTCCGAGAAAGGTCTAGGTTTACGGTTGAATTCTACAGGAATATCGGATCTATGAGAAGTTAAATACTTAGAAACTGAAGCAACTTGAAAAGATGACAATTTATTGCCAGGTCTACCGTTAATCCATAACGAAACTATTAATTTTTTTACAACTCCTAGACAAATTAGATGCATATAATCCAAAGGGAAATCTCTAATCATTTTAATATTGGGTAGGTTTTCTAGTATAGATGTGCCAGTGTGATGTTCTGTTTGAATTTTTGTTCTAAAATTTTCGTCAGAACGAAGAGTTAAATTATTGATATCTTTAAAACAAACACGATTATTTTTAAAGGAACCTTTCGAAAAACATTTAGTGCACGAGTTGTAACCAGTATGACCTACAATATTCTTTATAAAACATTTTGCTGGTGCATCACAAATAAATGCTTTAATTACAACATTGTAAATCTTTCCCTTGAAGCATATGCCATTATTTAAAATATTCACTGCTTTAACAAATTGCTTTAAAAATTCATTTGCACTCTTTGGTTTCTCTTTACCGTAATACAAGCCTATAACAGCAATCAAATCTCTTCGAGCAAACAAATTGCACAAAATTGGGTACAGCTGATTACACTGGTCAACAAAAAAACACTTTTTGTATGTAACATGAAAACTTTTGTCTGGTTATGTTTAAAACAAGGATAAGGATGATGGAAACAAAACTGAAATGTTCCTAATACGAATAGTTTTTTTGTAATTTGATTTTAATATATTTAGAAAAATTTCAATTTTTATCAAAAATTTAAAGCTATTTCGTTGTATTTCAATATTAATAATAATAAAATTTTATGGGTTTCTCCTATATTTCGCTTCAGGGACGTCTCTTTTTAATGTCCAACAGTAATCCGCCAGCATACGAGGACTCCACTTGCCCTTATATCGTTTTTCTATAATAGAAATATCTTGATGAAATCTTTCACCATGTTCATCGCTAACGGCGCCCAAATTTTCGGGAAAAAATCCAAATGCGAATGCAGGAAATGTATTTTCAATGACATATTACAGCCTAAAGCCTTATAGTTTGATAAGAGCTCCGCGACAATACTTTTATAGTCACTTGATCGGTGATTTCCTAGAAAATTAAATGTCACCTTAAATGTAGATTTCATAAGGCCAAGTTTTATGTGTAAAGGTGGTAAAAATATATTATCAGGCTGCACTAATGGAGGTTTTTCAATATTTTTTTGTCCTGGAGTAAGAGATTCCCTTTTGGGCCAGTCTTTTCGAATATAATGATTTTTTCGGTCTCTGCTATCCCACTCACAAATAAAACAACCGTATTTTGTATACTCTAGTTGTAATCCTAAAATTAGGGCAATAACCTTCAAATCTCCACAAACTTTCCAGTTGTGTTCGTTATAATGAATTTTTTCCAAGATAAATTTAATAGTTTCATAAGATTCTTTCATGTTATAAGCCTCACCTAATGGTATGGAGTAGTTCATTGTCGATATGTAAAAGAACAGCCTTTAAACTTACTTTGGAACTATCGATAAATAAACGCCACTCTTCTGCTTTGTATTCTATACCCAAAACAGTCATTACGCCATTAATATTGTTACAAAATACCAGCTCAGAATCTTGAAAATAATTGAATCTTGAAATCAAATATTGTTCATACAATGTAATTACTAATGGCGTCAAATTTCTTTGCTGAGTTTTTAAAGTGATGTTGCCACAAATGTAACAAAACTTATTAGGATCATTTCTTGACTTTGTTTTAGAATCACTTAACTCGGAAAACACAAAACACAACTACGCTGTTCAAGTAATAAATACATTGAATGTAGAAATGAATCTTAAAACGGTTTATCTTCAATTTTTTGAGTAGTAGCTGTAACGCAAAAATTAGACCCGATCAAAACAAAATATATAAGGCGTTGGAATCAATTTAGGTAGATAAATCAAACTTAGTAGGAACTTATCTTGTTACAAAATTTTGTTGACCAGTGTTATTGGAGCTATTGGATATGGGTAAACCATCCACATTAATGGAAATCTCAATGGTAGATTCTTTGAAATTATTTGGCGAGTGTTTAATAATTAAATATTCAAGAGCCTCTTTAAAACCAAAATGATGATAGAAACCTGGTTCAATAGCAGATATTGTGGTAGTTCTAGGGGTATTCAAAAGAGTTTTCGAACATATCGGGAGTTCGGGATGATATGGTTTTAAAATATGCAATAGGCTTTCAATGGCATTGTGAGGAACATTGTAATTTAGCGACCATTCTCTTAGTGTTGCCAACAAGGACTTACTACTGTTAGTAACAGAGTCTGGACTAAGAAAGCTCACGGAAGGTTCGACTGTTTCGAGATGTTCTAATAATGGTGGGACTATTGGACTCAAATTGGAGGTATTAAATGAGCCAAAAGCTATATTGTCATTATCGGCGGAGACATTAGTATGAATATGATTATTAAACGAAGTACTTGCTGTGCTGTTTCTTCTTAAAGAAGATAGTTCAATCCTAGTTTTTTTGTATGCAGAATTAAACATTTGCTTCTTTCTCCTCTTTGTCGTATTCATTTTAAACCAATACTTAAGTCTTTTGTGCTAATAAAACTTACTTTCAAAGCAATATCTTTAATATTCACTAAATGTTTCACAAAATAAATAACTAGCGGCGTCACTTTACGTTTTAACCGGGTTTAAAGAAAAGTAAGATTAGAATCGCTAGAAAGAAACAATCGGATTGTCAAGTCAATCACGGGTCGATATGAGCGCGCGAAATTCAAATATATAAAAATAATAATAGTTTATTTTTTTACGTATATACTATATTTAGTTATCTGCGCGTTTAAATCAAATCAATCAAAAATTACACATTTTAATGTGGGATATGAAAATCCGCTCCTTCGTTGATTTTGAATATTCCATGTAGTACATCCATTTAAAGTCCATTTAAGGTCCCATCAGAAATCCATTTTAATGACGATAATGGATATTCGTAGGATATCCAGTTCTTGTCCATACAACGAATATCCATTTCCTTGTTTATGAAGAACATACTATGGATATTCATTATTTATCCAACGTCCGGATATCCATTTTATGTCCGAAAATGGATATCAGATGGATATCAATTTTATAGAGGTACGTTAACGAGTATCCATTAAATATCCATCGGATATCCAAATATTGTCCATGTCCATATGGACCAAAATTGTACCAGTAATGAACATTCATAGGATATCCGGTTCTATCTGGGTATGAAAATGATTGTAATGAGGTGCTTTCTCCAGGCCAACATACTCATATCGATTTGGGATCTGAGTCAAAGAAACCTGTGGGTGTAGGCTTGTTTCCGGCAGCTAGAGATGATAAAGGAAGACACGAGGTAATTGAGCCTGGTGTAGAAAATTGTACGAACGGTGAAGACAGTGTCATACAAGGCACCGGTGATAAGTTAAATGTTGAAAGCGAGGTAGCCGGGACCCAGATCGAACCACCGAAAGTATCTGTAAATTTAAATGTTAACGAGAGACCCAGGAGACAGATTAGACCTCCTGATCGTCTAAATTTATAAATTCGTTTTTTTTTTGTTCTGTATAGAATAAGTTTTCTATTGTATTAAAATTTTGTTTTTTTTTGCACCGAGCTTGGTGGGAGGGAGTGTAATATTCCTAAATAAAAGTCGACCTCTGGCAGCGACAGCGAGCGGACGCAGCGAGTGGTGCAACGTGCAATCAGTGTAGTCGGTCTGTAATCACCGAAAGGTAGGAGCAGCGACTAGTGTCAGTGCGAGACAGCGAGCAGGCGAAGGGACGGTCTCTGGAATTTTCCGAAAGGAATTTTTCAGTCACAGCGTCTCTCCCAAAATTAAATAGAACAACTAGTGCTTGTCGGCGCTTATCAGCGCAGACACACGTAGGTTTATTTTTTTTTTAGGCTAGACGAGATGGAGGGCGGCAAACCTACTTCGATGGAAGTAGAAACCGCCCCCCGCAGGCGCAGCGACCGGTCTCTCGAAAGGGACCGGTTTGAAGCGCACATAAGAAGAGTGGAAGAGGAAAACAAGGCGCTCCGGAAACAGCTCCAAGAGATGAGCGAAGACCTGAGGAGAATAACCAGGGCGCTGGAAGAAGACCGTGAAGAACGAAGAAGAGAAAAAGCCGCGAAGAACCCGGAAGAGAAGAAGAAAAAAGAAGAGAAGAAAAAGGAAGAGAGAAAACCGGAAGAAACGAAGAAACCCGAAGACAAGAAGAAACCCGAAGACAAACCAGAAGAGAGAAAAAGGCCAACAAGCGAAACAGAAGGTTTCACCGAAGTCCAAAGAAAAAGGACCAAGAAGATCGCCGAAGAAACAGAGGACCAAACCGAGGAGAAGAACGAAGAAAGAAGGCAACGCGTCCCTCCCATAGTCATGAAAAGTGCCTATGGTTGGGACAAAATAAGAAGAGGGCTCCAATCCAGGGGGATAAGTTACCGGCCGATAACTTATAACCCGAGAAGAGGAACGAGGATCCAACCGGAGACTGTAGAGGACTACAGGCGAATGACCCAATATTTTGGGGAACTCGGGAACGAACTGCATTGGTACACGTACGAGCTACCGCAGAATAAAGGTAAGAAGTTTATTATTAAAGATATTCCTGAGGTCTTTTCAGCGAAGCAGGTGGAGGAAGCCCTTAAGGAGCAGGGAATCACACCCACGAACGTCAGCCAGATGAGGAGCCGAAGAGGAGCGAGGAAACTTCTACCAATGTACATGGTAGAAGTCAACGCGGAGGAGGAAGAGGGCCTGCGGGCCCTTAAAACAATGCTCAATTTGAGAGTCGGGGTGGAAGAAAAGCGTCGCGGCACTGACATCCTGCAGTGCTACAGATGCCAAGGCTTCCACCACGGGCAGAGCACGTGCCACATGCAGGAAGCATGCCTGATCTGCTCGGACTCTCATAAAGCAGGTGAGTGCCCCAGGCCCAAAACCCAAAAGGCGACCTGCACCAACTGCAGAGGCGAGCACCCGGCCAACTACCGAGGATGCCCTCGGATGCCAAAGCGACCGGAACAACGCCCCGCACCGAGAGACGCACCGCAGACGTCCCGGCCCGCACAGCAGACGGCGAGGCCTGCACCAAACGCCGCCCGTACCGTCCCCGGCGTAAGCTACAGTAGCGTAGCTGCACCGAAATCGAGGCAAGAAATCGAAGAATGGTGCATTAAATGGAAGATCGAAATCAACCCAGAGAAGAGTCAAGGAGTTCTATTCAAGAAAAGAAGACACCAACCAGCCCGACCGGTCAGGCTCAACGGAAGAGAAATACCATGGAAGGACAAAGCAAAATACCTAGGAGTAACACTGGACAAAGGACTCACGTTCACGGAACACGTGCAGAAGACGGTAGAGAAGGCGAAACAAGCAAGAGCTAGACTGAACTGTCTCATAGGCAGAAGAAGCAAACTAGACCTGAGGACTAAACTGACGCTGATCAAATCGATCATTATGCCAATCCTCACGTACGCCTCAATAGCCTGGGGACACACGTGTAAAACAAACAGGAAGAAGCTGCAAGCGCAGCAGAATCTAGCTCTACGACAAGCAGTGAACGCGCCATGGTTCGTGAGAAACGAACAACTTTACAGAGAGACGAAGATGACAAGAATAACGGACATCATGAAGGAACGAGCAAGAAATGCATTTGACAATTTAAGAAACCATCCCAACTTGCAACTAAGGGAGCTAACGGACTACACAGCAATGGACTACAGAAGACACGCTAGACCACGGCGACAAATCGACATGAACGAAGTGATATAGTGAAGTGATTACAGTGCAATGATAGTGATTAAAATACAAGTGATAGTGAGTGAAGTGAAAAGTGATAGTGTATCTTGACGACACAACAACGAACCCGACAGACACTCTTAGTACACGGACTGACTTAATCTGCAGAAAGATTGGGTTGGCACCGATACGAAAGAGAGACAGTGCACACACACCCCGCGACAGCAACAACAGACAGACGACCTGGGAGAAAAGCGCCACGCGCTACCCCAGAACACTTGACGCAACCCCCTTTCTCTCAACGCCCGCCGAGAGAAAGGAGACAACGCGAGACGCGAGCGAACGTATGAGGCCCTGCCGGTAGGCAGGGGGTGGTGGAAGAGGATTCTCGGCTTTCACTTCTGCCAAGAAGCGCAAAAGTTGAAGCCAAAAATTCTGGGCCTGATACAATGTGTGTGTGTGTGTCCTAAATAAAAAGAAGATAACCTAAAAAGCAGAGTGTCACTTGTCATTCGCTCTCTTACCACGCTTGGCACACATGGAAGTTGTATGAATAACATACGAAAAATAAATCCTGTTTCATCTTGCTTGTGAGTGTAATTATTCCGAAATCTACATACATTACAGATCAACTTTGGACGATCCATGACTGGTCATAAGCGGACGACATTGGCGCAATCAGAATGGGCAACACGGCGTTGATTCCATCGGCTCTTGGAAACGATGGAAGAGTAAATTGAGAAGGGAAAGGTGAAGGATTCTCAGGCGGAAAATCTCCATCGAAGAAAGGGCGAGATCTTGATTTGACAGGTGTAAAGATTCACATCTACTTAGTATTTAGGCGATTAAACAGTAAGTACCTATTTTATTATTACGGCGATATAGTATACTGGAGTTAAGTAGATGCGGCGTATTCGAAAAATTTAATTAACGAAATTCATCACCGGCGAGATGAGATGGGTGTGCGCATGTGCAACGGCGAAGGTGCTTTTTGATATTTGCAGTAAACGGCGAACGTGGTTGATTTTATGTTTGCAATCGACGGTGAGTGGTAACTTGACTAGTGGTGACAAAAAACAATAACAAGGCGAACACATTCCAACGACCATAGGCGTGCGTAGGAATTAATTTCAATTGAATTTTCAATGGTGTAGTTTCATTTTATTTTAGCAAATTGGCGATTTGCTTTGACTATTGAATTAGTGATTTCTTTAATGGTGAATTAATCTTTGGTGTTTAATTATATTAGGTGATTAATTATTATTGGTGTAACTAATTAAAAAAAATGGCGATTAATATTTGGCGTTTGGCGATTAATATTCGGCGATTGGCGATGTTAATAGAAAGCGGATGGCCATTAACGGATGGCGATTGACAGATGGTGATTGGTAATCGGCGGATTACGATTAGCGATGGTTGCTAAAATAGTAAACTGGGCGGAAGATAATCGGCGTTAAAGAACCGCATATTTGGAAAATACAGTGGCGTAGGCGATAATAAATGATTATTAATTTACTAATACCGACCCTAATATTTTAGATAATGAGCAGTACTAGCGACGAAACTAGATCGTGAACTAGAACTAGATCGTGAGCTGGAAGAAGAACGGCGGGCTCACAGCGGCGTAACCTGAGCATAGCTAATACCCCGACATAAGAATTGGCAAACGCTACACGAGTGGGCGGCCTTATGGAGAGCATCGAGCGGACGGCCTCATGGAAAGTATCGAGGCGGCCTCATAAAGAACATTGGGCGGGTGGCCCTATGAAACGCGTAGGGCGGGTGGCCTTATGAAACGCTTAGGACGGGTGGCCTTATGAAAGGCGTAGAGCTGGCGGCTAGGTAACAGGCGGCATTAGTGATTCATAAATCGATGAAGTTGAAGGCGATGGCGAAGAAGGCGACTCAGACACCGTTTACTTCTCGTGAGCAGTGAAGGCGTTCAACATGGGAGGTGTAAAGTGCAGGAGGGGCTTGATTTCACAGAACATAAAACGTACACGGCGTGCGACTATTTGTTGGGTTTGGCGTCATTATTTCCGGAAATTTATTTCCAACTTCTCAATCATGTTGAGAACTTGAACTAAACTTACGAAGCAAGATCAAAAATCACAAAATCCAGTAGGCCGGTGTTAGCCTTGTATGAGCCTTGTATGATAAGATAGTCAGGCGGATATTGAAGTTCATATGAACGGTAGTAAATGAACGTATTTGGTTTTCTTTTACAATTGGCGAGTAATGAGAAATGGCGATTCACTGAATATTACAGTCGAACTACTACGGCATAAGAGCAAGTGTATCATAGTTACGAGACGTTTTTACTCGTCTAACACTAATTTACCCATTAAAAAAAGTTATCCTCATGATATAAAAAATAAGTATGATTTTATAATTAAACCAACATTAGAAACTAAACCTGTAAATAGGAGGCGATCAAATTCAGCACCAACCACGCACAGCCAATTCAGCACAAAACTCTTAATAAATTTGGTAGTCATTTTCTCGATGATGGTTGTTCCATGGCGAATGCTCCTTCCACGTCTTCGCTCACGTTTCCACCCACGTTTTATATTTCCAACAAACCATAATTATTTACTAAATCAATACTAATTCTTACAAGTACTTCAAAAGGAAATATCAAAAACGATTCTGATGGAAATTTTGTGTGGTATATATTTGATCATTCAAAACAGTTTACGTTTTCTATAGCCGCCACAATTGAAAAAGCTTTCGTTTATCCTAAGGGTGCTCAAATTATGTTAAATAAAAAACTATTTTAACCGAGTAATATTAAAATTCATGAAGTTAGTGTGGGCGATGAACTCTCTTTAACTTCTAAAACTTTTCACATTGTTTCTGCAGTTTGTGAGCTTGTTTTAAAAGTATCAGTGGAATATGAGTAAATTTGATGTTGTAGAAGAATTGCATAAGCTGGCTAGACAAAAATATAAAAGAAGACATGTTATTATCAAAGGTTTACACGATTTAATTCATGATTTAGCTATAATGTCTCTTTATAATAAAGAAAATCAAGGATATAATTACATATTAGTTGTAATTAATGCATTTAGTAAATATGTATGGGCTGAACCTGTAAAACAAAAAACAGGTAGTGATGTTGCAAAAGCAATGAAAAATCGCAAATGCCACCTATTAAAAATTTACAAACGGACCGTGGAAAAGAATTTTACAATAATGATTTTCAAGAATTAATGAAAAAATATAATATTAATCACTACAGCGCATTTTCCAATTTAAAAGCCAGTATAGTTGAACGAGTTATTCGAACTCTGAAAACAATGCTTTGGAAACAATTCAGTTTGCAAGGTTCCTATCAATGGTTAAAAATTCTTCCCGACATTGTAGCCAAATATAATAATACAAGACATTCAACTACCGGTGCTATACTGTAACGTTCTAAAATCTCCCCACAATAATCATTAAGAGCGTACCTCCAATTTTTTGGGTATAGGACTTTCAATGTAAAAGCATTTCCCAAATCCTGGGAAAACTACTGAATATTTTTGAAAAATTCAAAAACCCTCTTAAAAAATAGGTCGAAATCTAAGCAGGAAAGTATCTGTCAAAAAATAAATAAATTCCCAGTCAATTTGGGGAGCGACTGAAAATAGTAAATTAGACGACATATTTTAATTCAAAAAAATTGGCAATTTAGGGCTTATTTTCGTTGATCTAAATAACTTTCCTCTCTAGTTCATGAATTAAATTAATTAAAGAAAAAAACCGATTTTAAAAATATCAATTAGTTTCGATAGAAAATGGGAAATACGAAAGCGCTTTTAAATATGGTTTAAAAATATCAGACGTTACATTGTCTCTCTTGCATACTACACTCTTCTAAAATGATAACTGTGGACGGACTCGGTTTTATTTTTCTCGCGAACATTTTAATGGTTTAGAATAGTTTTTAATATTTTTGTTGCTATGGAATTAATTTATACTTATATTTTTTTCTAAATTTGCTCTCCTAAAAATATTTACTTATTAGACTTATTGTAGACAGCTATTTTTATTTTAATATTGGTTTAAAAAGTTTATTAAAAGGTAATAATAAAAAGTTCATTGTAAGAAATGAAGCTACTTTTAGAATAGGGTATTAGTGTAATATTGATAAAAAATAGTATATACATAATAAAATTAAAACAAAAAAAAACAAAAATAACAAGAATAAAAAATAAACAACAATACAATATACATAAACTAAACATCGTTCCCATCAGTCACTATTTCTTCTAATAATATTGGCAAGTAATGCTCAAAATAAAATTCCCTTAATTTTACCAACATTTCTTTCCAAAGGTTCCAATCTCTACCAATTCTTTGGTAAAGAATTCCCTTTGGTGTCCAAATAGTAAAATAGCAGAATTTTCTGCCACTTACAAACAATTGTCCCTGAACTTGGTAATAGTATGGGTGTGTTTTTTTTAATCTATATTTACCATTAATTTGTTCCATATATTTTAAGATCTTCTTATCTATTGCTTCTTCGGGTGTGTAGTTTTTCGCAGAAGAAGGACATTTTATTTCAATTAAAATATTTCCTCCTATTAGCCCGTCTGGAGTTGCAGCTAGGAACGAATCTTCTGGATGAATAAAAATTCCTGACTTAGCAATTTCACTTTCTAAAGATATACTTAGTTGCTCTTTCGCTAAATCTTCATTTTCTATTCCATATTTGGTACATGTGTTGCCTAAAAAAGTGTTTTTTAAAATATCTGTTGCAACTTTATTTTTATTTGTCGATTCCCTAAGTCTGCAGATTCTCCCAAAATTTGAGGCAGTCAGTCTTTTTCTTCTTTCTTCAAACCATATATCCGAATTTCTTTGATTTGTAGTTTTTTCAAAAATTATGCTCGCTTCTTCTTCGGATTTCTTTAGATCTAAAAGGAATTTCTGTTTTATCTCCTTCAATTCATTTGGGTCAACTTCCAAAATTTTATTTGCACTCGGGCCATAATGTTCATCTGTGGGGTGTGATTGCTTCCGTTCTTGTGGTCTAAATTTTATCCTCTTCTTCACTTTACATAACCTTGTTTTTGAAACATTTGTAACTTTTGAAACGAATTTTTTAGTGTAATAGCCTGGACTCCGTCCAGTAATATGTTTATGAAAAACGGAATAATATGATCCTTTCGAATTATATGACAAGGCAGCAGCATTACATCGCAATTCGTAACTGCCTCTAGAGGTGTAATTAACCCGTTTACCACCTAAAAATTTTGCTACGACATTGTTATATTGCTCTGCATAATTATTATTTAAATTTTTCATCAAACTTTCTGCTGTAGCGCGTTTTTCCGCGGTGGATTATACGTCTACAATTATAACGCCTCGACAATAGTCTTGTGACTCACGGGGTTGCTCGGGCGCCAGATTTTTATATGTGGTTTACTCCACGAATCTTACCCTTGTTAATATCGTTACTAATCGACGAGGGCCAGGTAACTGCAGTGAAGAATCGGTTCGTCCAGGGGTCGTGATATTAGTGACCTAGGTAGTAAATCGGCTGAGAGGGAGGGCTTTAATTCTCCCCTTAACACGTACAGAACTTACCGGCAGTTTATCTTTTAAATTATTTTATTTCCAGTTGGGGATCGAACGGAGGAAATAAAAATTCTCGTTTCGGGTTTAACAAAATTACTTATTCAAAATAAAGAAATTATATAAAACAAATAAATTAACAATCCTGATATTTTTAACAATACGGGGGGCAGTAACGCGATCTTTATACGCATAAATAACAGCTATGACGCGGCGAACAAAACGGTTTTTCAGGGAAAATAGTGTCAGATTACCAGTTCCCAAATTTAACAGGGTAAAATACTTATAAAATCTCACAATGAAATAAATTAACCAAAAACAATAAGTACTTACATTCGGTTTATCGGACGTTCGCCGGTTACAGATCGGTCCACGTGGAAACTTCCTTCGGACACGCGGAAAAATGGTTTCTCACGTAACGCGTATTAAATTTTGTCTCGACGAAATTTGCGTACGAGCGACACTCAACAGGGACGAACCCAAACGGAACGAGAGCAAAAAAAAAACGCGAATATACGGAACGAGATTCTACGGGACGAGCCCAAACGGAACGAGAGCAAAAGAACGCGAGTATACGGGACGAGCGTCTACAGGACGAGCGTCTACAGGACGAGAGTGTCTTTTTGAAAAGCCGGTTAATTTATATCTTTTGAATTTACAAAAACTTTACCTCCACTTCCAAATTGAAGATGGATTCGACGCGGAAAGTTAGACTATCTTTTGAATTTACAAAAACTTTACCTCCACTTCCAAATTGAAGATGGATTCGACGCGGAAAGTTAGACTATACTATACGGGGAGATTAAATTAAATATGGGAAATCTGGAAAAACTGACAACGCGGAATAAAAAAAATAACTTCGTTACATCCCCCTCTTACTTCGGTGAAAAATAAATGAAACTCGTTTTCATTTATTTTTCCTCGGACTACCTAATTACAAATTTTTTTATCAATAATATAAAAAATTAAAAAAAAAATTCTTCGGCTCTTGTTGCCACGCTTACCCTCCATCGGTATTCGAGCAGCCGACTAGCAGGGACAGTCTCGGGACAGTACTCCCAGCTGGCCACATCGGGAGCAGAAAAGGATCCGGGGACGTTGGCAGGTGTTTCGGGAGTGACCTACCTGACCACATCGCCAACACAGGTCCGGGGTAATGTTGAGGTGGGTTCTCTTCGCAGGCTTCGGGGGCGGCGAGTTGAGGTTGGCCCAGTAGCGTAGGATGGTCGGTGGAGGTGATAAATCCACGTACTGGGTTCCGATCGACCTGACGGTTTTCCGTACGGAGCGAAGGATTGGCCGTCCTTCCCTATCGTATTCGGGAATGTAGGCCACAGGAGGGCCTAAATGGCAGATAGCCGAGGAAACCTTCGGCGTGACGGTTAGTGGAGAAATCGGCGGCGGTGAAGCGACCGTTGAAATGGCCAGTGGAAACGAAGTCGACGTAGGAATCGATGTCGTGGATGTCGGCGGAGTACAGGAGGACGACGAAGTCGTCGGCGGCAGAGAAGTAACAACAGGCGGAGACGAATCTGTCGGTAGTTGGGAGGCGGAAAATGACGGCGGATTTGTCGGCGGAGGTGAATCGGCCAATCGGGACGATGCGGATGGTCCCTGTTCCTCGTAATCAGACATATCGGAGAGGTAATTGATGCTGAGCACCTCGAAAGAGTCGTCCGATTCCATGTTGCCTATCGGTAGCTACAAAAGTTTCGGTTTCGAAAAAAAATAACGGAAAAGTGAAATTATGACATTTCCGGCGAGATTTCTTCGGTTGCGGGTTTGAGATCTTTAATGTGTATACGGAGATATCTGACACCATTTTCACCTTTCAAATTATACACGACCGGAGAGAGTACTTTTGTCACTACGTAAGGACCGGAGTACTTCGGGCATAATTTAGCGGCCATGTGATCAGTCGCGGATGACAACGGGGATTCGCGTTTGTAAACTTTGTCACCTACGGTACATCGCCAATCTCGTCGACGAAGATTGTAATAATGACTTTGACTGGTAAACGCACGGGAAAGGTTAATTTTAACTAACTCGTACGATTCTTTCAATTTTTCCAATCGCCGGTTATGTAATTCTATTTCTTCGCGGAGAGCAGGGTTATCATTATCATTATGTGAATTTTCATCTTGATAAATCCCATTCGGTATCTCTAGTTCACGACCGAAGTTTAAAAATGCGGGGGTAAATCCGGTTGATTCATGTCGGGATGTATTTATAGCAAATTTGAGTTCCGGCAAATATAAATCCCAATCGCGATGATCATTTGCGCAGAATTGCGCAATCATAGTTTTAATTACCCTATTAGCGCGTTCCACGGGATTTGCTTGCGGTGTATAAGGAGGGGTAAGGCGTTGTGCAATACCGAAAGTCTTTAACGTTTCCTTAAAAATCGAACTAGTAAACTGGGTGCCGTTATCGGATAGAACGGTTTTCGGCGTACCGAAAGTCGAGACAACCTCTTCGCGGAGCGCGGTACTGACATTGGTTGCGGTTGCGGTTCGTATCGCGCGACATTGTACCCACTTGGTGAAACGATCTTGGAACATTATTACGTAACAATGTCCCCTTTTACTTCTAGGTAAAGGCCCTATTAGATCGGTACTCACAGTCTCCCAAGGGGCGCGGTTCGGAGAGGGCTGCATCTTCCCGGGTGGTAACTGTGATGACGGTTTGTACTGGTTACACGTAGAACAGCTTCGAACATATTTCGTAATATCACGAAACATTCCGGGCCAGTAATAACGCTTTGCAATGCGAGCGATAGTTTTCGCGATTCCCAAATGATCAGCAGTCGGTACGTCGTGGTTCTCGCGTAATACTGCTTCACGACTTGGTTTGGGGACACACATTTTCCACGGATCGACCATTTCAGCTTCCCCGAAATCGTTAATGTCCCAAAAATGTCGGTACAAGCGTTCATTTCGGACACAAAAATCTGGAAAATCTTTCGGCTTTTCCGAAACCTCTTTTAGTTTGTTTCGGTACCAATTACACGTGGATAAGTCTACGATACAAACTTCTGGTGGGGATTCTTCGGAAACGGGTAAGAGATTTCGCGACAACGCGTCGGCTACGCGATTCAACACGCCACGGCGATACTTAATTTCGAAGTCGTATTGTTGAAGGAAAATACTCCGGGCGAATCGACCGGACGGATTTACAATCGAATGTAACCACTTCAGCGACTGGTGATCAGTCAACACAGTAAAATGGTAACCTTCTAGATACGGACGCATTTTCTCTATACCCCAGACGATTGCAAGACATTCCTTCTCGGTAACGGAATAATTCTTCTCAGTTGGCGTAAGGGTCCTACTCGCGTACGCGATTATATAATCGACACCGTCGCGGTTTTGGGTTAGCGCTACGCCTAAACCGAATTCAGATGCATCTGTCTGTAGGGTAAACGGCAGAGAAAAATCAGGACAGGAGAGGATTGGAGCTTCGGTCAAACTATGTTTGATATTTTCGAACGCGTTATCCTGTGCGGAAGTCCAATTCCACCGGTAGGTTTTCCGTAGTAATTTCGTGAGTGGCGCAACCGTTTGAGAGAAATTCGGAACGAAGCGTCGATACCACGAAGCTACACCTAAGAAACGACGTAGTTCGCGTAGGTTTGTCGGAGGCGCGAACTTAACGATCGATTCAACTTTATCGGGGTCGGTTCTTATACCATCACCGGTTACAATATGCCCTAGATATTTCATGGATGGTAGGCAGAAATGACATTTTTCTGGGTTCAACTGCAATTTCGCGTGTCTCAGTCGTTGGAAAACTTCTCGGAGGTTTTCAAGGTGCTCGTCAAACGTACTACCTAACACGATAATATCATCTAGATACGCGAACGCGTAAGGGTCTAGATCTGGACCGATTACCTGATCGACTAAACGCTGGAAAGTTGCGGGCGCGGAATGTAAACCAAACGGCATAACGGTGAATTGATACAAGCCTCGACCGGGTACGGTGAATGCTGTAATCGGTATGCTGGATTCCGCTAGTGGTACTTGCCAGTAACCGCTTTTAAGATCGAAACTCGAAATATACCTGGCATGACGTAATTTGTCCAAAATCGCGTTAATAAGCGGAAGTGGATACGCGTCTTTCATGGTTACGTCATTGACTTTACGGAAATCGATACAAAAACGGTATTTTCCGTCCTTTTTGCGGACGATTACCACGGGAGAGCTCCACGGACTTGTGGACGGCTCAATCACGCCCTTCGCCAACATTTCATCCACCTCGGCGTCAATTACCTCCTGCATTTTCGGATTCTGCGGACGGTAACGTTGCTTAATTGGGTACGGGTCTATCAGGCGAATTTCGTGTTCGACAAGGTCAGTAGGACCTTTTACGGAGTCAAATCGGGGCAATTCGACGCGAAGGAAACTTTCGAGTTTCTCGTTTTCCTCGGCCGTCAAATCGTTAACGGGTCTCGGAGTAACAGAATTTACCGCAAGTAACATACAATTACTTTGCAAAATTTCGGGTTTACTGGTGTTTTGGATAACGATCGATTTATTCTTTTGACGAACCGGTTTCGTAACATCAGTGAAACTATCGTACGGACCTTCCTTAGGGATTGGTGAAAGAGTACGCGCATACCTTTGCCCAGACGTCGAAGGAATGGAAACTTCTGGTGCGGTATCCCGACGAGTTTCTTTGACCACAACACCAAAATTTCGGCAACTCTGGGTTTCCGACGCGGGAACGACTCTAACGGAACTAGAAATCGTTTCGGGCGAACAAGTCTCTTGCTGTACTGCTTTCTTTTTACCTTTCTTTAGGGCGGTATCCGTTTTTGCGGTGACGTTCTCACGACTAGTCAGACGCGGGGTAGGACGCGAATTTCCCTTGTCTCTGTGTAGGCTACCGGGTTCGTGGCGAGAACCTTTTGGGTATTTACCGGACGCGGAAAGATTGCTTCCTGGAGTTTTTGTCGTAAGACCGGACGAGCGAACCGTTTCGGGCCGACTTCCTGGGTAGATTTCGGTATCTCCCATGCATATGGTATTTGATTCGAGATCGATACGGAATTTACCTTCACGGAGGATATCTATTCCTAATACCATATCGGTAGTGAGTCGGGGAAAATGGTCTAACGTAACGTTGAGAGCTCGGTCTCCCATCGTTACATTGAAGTTGTAGGAATCGGTTATGGTAACTAAATCACCGTTTGCCAGGCGCGTGGTGGCAGACGGGGCGACGGTTGGACGGCGGTATTCTGGGAATTGGCTGGCGATCGCATCGCCGATGTACGAGCTAACCGCTCCGGTATCTAACAACGCGTAGAAGCGGCGGTTCTCGATTAAAACGGGTATACAGGGACGACCATCGGGGATCATACCCACGGTGTGAGAGGCTAGTGGAGTAGAAAACTGTCTCGGCCTCTCCTCGGCACAGTTTTCGGCTAGTTTTCCGACGTCGCGTTACACGGACAATCGCGGGACAAAATTCCTTCCCGACGACACCGGGAACAAAATATTCGGGTCGCGTTCGGACATGCTGTCCGCATATGACCGGTTTGACCGCATTTCCAACAAATAGCGGAAGATAACGAAACGGGTGACGAACGCACGGAAGGTTTAGCAACAGGGGTACGCGGTATCGAACCTCTGGAAGAGTTCGGAGTTACGGGAGTGGATAACGTCGGCGGAGGGTCTCGTCGCGGGGTATTTTTGACGTGTGGAGGAACTATTTCGGATTTTTCACGAGGCGGGGGGTTGCGTTTTAACTCGGCCAATAATCTTTCAAACTCCCGGGCTTTCAAAAATAATTCTGACGTATCGTTGAACTCGTTCTTTTTGATCTGTTGACGATATTCGGGTAGTAGATTTCGGTACAACCAACCCAACTGCTGGGCGGCTGACAATTTGCCGTGTCGACGCATAAGGGTTTGCAAATCGGTAAAGTATGTGGATACGGGTTCCGAATGTTTCTGTAGCCGTCGGCTTATTTCAGCCTCTAGCTCTTCCTCGTAATCGACCGGGAAATACGCTTGGCGGAACGCGACTTCAAAACCGGCCCAATTTCTCCAAAGAGTGCGATTGTTTCGGAACCAAGCCGCAGGTTCCCCTTGTAACAATTCCGGCATACAGGGCAATAACCGATCGGGGTCTATATTACGGGCCGCGACAATTTCATCTAATCGTTCCAGGAACGCCGCGGGGTCTTCTCTACCCCGGAAGGATAAACGCCATTCGTGGACGTTCAACGGAGCGAGTACGGGAGGCGAGGAGATCGGGTTAATAACGGACGCGTGACTCGCGTGAGCCATACCGGGTTCGGTCATGGTTATGGCTTCTGGTTTTACGGTACCGACAGACGGATGCTCTAATTTTTCCGACAGGGTCTGCTCAAAATTTTTCGTCCTTTTGGTTCTCGCTAACGAACGCGATAAGGTTTTCCGTAACTCTTCGACGTTACCGGTAACGGGGAGGTTGCGAATGGATAGCTGTTTAATTAACTGTTCCCTATCCAATTTATAAATCCAACTGCGACCCTTATCGGCCGGGTTATCAATAAAAGTCTCTTCAGGGTCAGGCATAAACAAATCCGTTTCGGAATCGATAAATTTTTCGATGTTATTGTTCACCTTTTTATGTTGAATAAAATACCGGTCTTATCAGGAATTCGATCCTTATCGCAATTGTACACCGAATTTTGTCAAATTTTAACACGATTTTAACGAAATTAATAAATTAATTTACACTGAACGCGGACAATATCAGGAAAATCTAAAATAAATGATACGAAGTGATACGTAATGATACGGGAATTTTTCGGCGCAGATCACCAACTCAGGTCCCTGCTCGGGCGCCAAATTTGTAGCGCGTTTTTCCGCGGTGGATTATACGTCTACAATTATAACGCCTCGACAATAGTCTTGTGACTCACGGGGTTGCTCGGGCGCCAGATTTTTATATGTGGTTTACTCCACGAATCTTACCCTTGTTAATATCGTTACTAATCGACGAGGGCCAGGTAACTGCAGTGAAGAATCGGTTCGTCCAGGGGTCGTGATATTAGTGACCTAGGTAGTAAATCGGCTGAGAGGGAGGGCTTTAATTCTCCCCTTAACACGTACAGAACTTACCGGCAGTTTATCTTTTAAATTATTTTATTTCCAGTTGGGGATCGAACGGAGGAAATAAAAATTCTCGTTTCGGGTTTAACAAAATTACTTATTCAAAATAAAGAAATTATATAAAACAAATAAATTAACAATCCTGATATTTTTAACAATACGGGGGGCAGTAACGCGATCTTTATACGCATAAATAACAGCTATGACGCGGCGAACAAAACGGTTTTTCAGGGAAAATAGTGTCAGATTACCAGTTCCCAAATTTAACAGGGTAAAATACTTATAAAATCTCACAATGAAATAAATTAACCAAAAACAATAAGTACTTACATTCGGTTTATCGGACGTTCGCCGGTTACAGATCGGTCCACGTGGAAACTTCCTTCGGACACGCGGAAAAATGGTTTCTCACGTAACGCGTATTAAATTTTGTCTCGACGAAATTTGCGTACGAGCGACACTCAACAGGGACGAACCCAAACGGAACGAGAGCAAAAAAAAAAAAACGCGAATATACGGAACGAGATTCTACGGGACGAGCCCAAACGGAACGAGAGCAAAAGAACGCGAGTATACGGGACGAGCGTCTAGAGGACGAGAGTGTCTTTTTGAAAAGCCGGTTAATTTATTTCTTTTGAATTTACAAAAACTTTACCTCCACTTCCAAATTGAAGATGGATTCGACGCGGAAAGTTAGACTATACTATACGGGGAGATTAAATTAAATATGGGAAATCTGGAAAAACTGACAACGCGGAATAAAAAAAATAACTTCGTTACACTGCATGAAATTTTAATCTGGCGGTGCACGACAATATATCTTTCATTATTCCACACTCTGTTAGCTCATGTGTAAAATCCATATTTTCTTCTTTCCCTAATTTTTGACAAAAATAATTCGCGCAGTTTTCATGATTGCCGAAGATATGATATGGGCTATTAGATATATCTTTTTTCAAATTTTCTATTTTAAATGTCATTGCAACTGAAGATTCTCGGTGATGTTTCGCAGCTTTATCGATAGCAATTCGTAATGTTAATATATTACTTTTTAACAAACTTCGTAACTTTAGAGGTACCAATTTTCCTGATGTACTAAATCTTCTTGCTGCAACATCTCGCAATCGTGTACAATAATTTCTCATCAAATGATTGCGACATTCCACTTTTACAACATTTATGCTACCGTAAGGCCTTTTTTCTAAATTTTTTTTATAAACACTGCTATCACCATCAGCAATAATATATTTATATTTTAGTCCATGCATTTGGACACTACACTGAAAGCCATCTAAAATTGTTCTACTTTCCATTTCAGTTGAAGATCCGTTCCAATTTTTATAGCACACATGCTCTTTTTCTGGGCCGAATAATTTGCAGTATGAACAATATTTGTTTTTAACTCCAAGATATAAAATTTTTTTGATGCGATATCCAATAATTGCTGCAACTCTTGAGTTAGAATTATAATTTGTCTTGTAGGATCGTTTCGCCCAAGAACCATCGGAAACTACGACAATTAATGGATAACCACTTTTATCAACCTCTTCATTCTCTCTCGCTAATGTAGCTTCCTCTTGTCCAGCTTCTAACATCGCGGTCCAAGCAGCTTCATTATAAAAATCAAAAAGATCATTTTGAAGCTTACGGTACATTCGATCAGATATTGGAGGTATATCCATACTACTTAATAATTCCGCTAATTGGCTCGACCCAATTCCTATACCAATGGCTCCATTAACACTTGATGTATTAATACGAAATGGTTTTTTCTGAGGATTTTCACTATTAATACACGATGTTACCTTACACATATTACAATGTAGGAAGAATTTGGATTGAAGATCTTTTTTAACTTCTTTCGTTATATCTGCATTGGCACCGCTGCAATTAAATAATCCGTGATGAGGAAAGTTTAACACTTGTTGAATAAAATATTGAGCATCTACAATTCTTCGACCTTCCAGAGTGAATTTTGTTGTTTCAAATCTAAAATAAAGAACATAACAAATTGTAATATCTACCTATAGATTTGTAGTTGTTTTAATAATATTACTTAACATATTACTGGTATACAAAAATAAATAGTTACTAACTTTTTCTCTTTCTGGTCAATGTCATCTTCATTTAAAGTTAATTCTGTGGGTAAATTAATGCTGTTTCCAACGTCTGAAGTTTTTTTATTAATTTGAAGAGTACTTGTACTGGCTACGGGACTTTCAGGACTTCTAAAAACGTTTGTTTTTTAAAAATATGAACTATTTACGTATTATGGAAACAGAATCATATTGATTTAATTTATTTAAAAATACTTACAAATTTCTTGCATTATTATCATCCAAAATCTCAGTGTGAGTATCATCCAGTGGATTATTTTTAGTAAGGCGCTTTCTTACGACCCTACATAATAAATGAAATAATTAGATTGTCTGTTGAATATTTATGTAAGTATCCCAATCCCAGATAATATTTCTCAAAAATATTTTAAAATACTTATATAGTTTCAAAAAAATTTCAAATTAAATTTGTACTTACTTTTGCTGAGCCAATCGCCTATTTTTCTTTTTGTACGACGACTTCGATCTTCCCATTTTTAAACTATAAAGTTTATTTAGCAATACACTTATAAAAACACAATGCGATTAAACAATAGAAACACCGGCTTAGTCACAGGAAAGCTACGAAATAAATGTGAGAGGGTGCTACAGGGGTTTTTGTAACACACTTTTGCGAAATTTTGACCTGTTGCCACTTCATAGTCGCCCTATTGACTGTTCATGAGATAATTAACGCACTCTAATACATATTTTCCAATATGTATCCAAATTCCACTACATTTGTTCCAATAGAACGGCTACGCCGAGATTAGAAAAAAATCGCCAGATTGCAAGTGTTGACATATAAGGGATGTCGAATGCGGCGGTTAACAATGCAACACCATAAAATTTGCTATATTTTGCTTTTATATTTTGGGTACTTTAAACGTTAAATATAGGGTTATATATAAGTTAGTCTCCGTTTTAAAAATATAAGAAATTTAAGTATTTTTTCAACGACAATCTTATATTTTTATATCTTGTAGGTATAATTTGAAGTTTATAAAATCTAAGAATACATAGTATACGATTAAATAAAATTTGAAAAAATAAACAATGTAAACAAATATATTGAAAAAATCCAATAAATGTCGCACATATTAATGCGTTAGCACAAATTTAAATCGCTGTTTAGAAATTAAGAATGCGACCCTGCGTCTGTTTGTCGAAATCTATTTCGCCGACTCGATTGCGGAATACGTGTATCGCGGACGCGTTGGAAAAAATATTCGGTCAAATTTGGAAGTCGATAGCAAAAATTTTGTAGGTATGCTCTTAATTTTATTACACATTTTAAATTCACTAATTGATTGTATTGAAGATTTGTTTACCTTTTGGAATAGCTAGGGTTAATTATTCTACGAGTACGTTCGTTTGTCCAACAATAAATTCTTCTGTTTCTTGTTATTGACATTTGTCTTTGTGTCCTTGACGAGTTAGTGTTCCGAGTAATTGACACTTCTGAAGGGTTATTTAGGTTGTTCCGTGGTTCCGCTGGTTCCATTTTGATTTTGGTCTTCGAGGCGGACAGACTCGTGGTATTACATTTTTAGTAATCGGGAAACATATCGGATTTTCTACGGTCTGTCTGAAAATATTTAACTTCGTTAGTTGTTTGGAGCCTTGTGCTATTTGATTTGCCGTGTATTTTTGGCGTTAACGTAAGTTAAATCCGTTATTCGGGATCTATATCCTTTTGGCCAAATCAACCACGTTTCGATCCCCGACTTAGAACACTAGGGGTAAGTCTTGTCTTCCTTCCTGTTGCAATCGTTAATTGTGTGTTTCTTAGGGTCAATTTTTATTACTACTATTATTTTGAGTTGGATTTTCCAATCCGTATTTCCTTGGATCTTCCGTGAGGTTATTCGTATTTAACTGTCTTCCGATTGAACTGGGACCGATTCCTGCGTCACTTTGACCACCTGTAGTTGCGACCGAGAGCTGATTCGACAAGGTTCACCTGTTGTCCCGAGTATCTGCACTCTTATGTGACACCCAGACCGTCACCAGGAACCTTGGGAAGTTCACCACGTGGGATCCGTCCGCCGTTTTCGGAGAAGTTTTATTATAATCATTTATTTCAATTTAATTTATCGTGGTTAAAGTTCTTTTACTTATTGTTAAATTTCATCTTCACGTACAGTATCAATTTTATTATCGTTAAATTCATATTCTAATTCAGTACGATAGTTAATTAATTTTCTTTTGTTAATAACGAAAATTCGACTCGCCTTTACCGTTTAGTAATTACTCTGTGAATTATAGATATTCCTTTGGATCTGGACCCCAACTGATCGATCAATTGGAGGACCCAGCTGTATCGCTATAGTATATTGACTTCGCAGAACTTCGTTTTACTTTGAACCATCCGGTTGACCGGATCACCATCGGTAAGTCGAATTTGATTTATACCGTGACTGCTATCTCGTACTGTTTGGAATTTCTTAATAACTGTCTTCCTATTTCTTAGTTTTCTCTTAATATTTTTTTTATTGTATTCTATTATTTCTTTCGCTATTGTATTAGATTGAATACCTATAGAGTTACTAAAAGTGTGTACTATCAATTCCTTGTTAAGTTGGGAGTTGATATAAGATTATATTGTTAAGGGTACTTGGTCAACTTAACTGGCGCCCGTTTTATATCTAAATATCATTTAATTTTGACTCACTCCCGTCTCATCTGAGTGTAGCCGCGTGCCCGGATGTTCAAGTCATCCACCTAAGTAACAAAATATACTACAAATATATATATATATATATATATATATATATATATACAGGGTATACCACGGTCGATGGGAGGTTAGGCGTTTAGGGAAAACGGAGCGTACGATTGTCGTGAAAATTTGGTTATTTAGGTAATTGATCCTGCTCTATCGATTTAAAATATTTTTAAAGCTGCGACGTTGCCACTTCTATCGAAAAGTAGCAGCAACTTTGTTATTTTAAATGAGACACCCTGTATATTTTTACATTTTTTGCTCCGCTATTGCTTTCCGATTATTTTTGTATAATACTTCCCTATACCTATCTTTAGCGCTTTTCGAGAAATTCATTATTTTATTTAATTTTTTATTCAAAACAGCTCCATTTAAATGTTGATTACTGAGTTAATTAGATTAGGAGAAAGCTGAAATTTTGGGATTAGCTTAGAGATGCATTAGGTATTAGTTCGCTATAATCGATTTTTTATTTATTTATACAGGGTTGTTCAAAAATTGTCATTTTATCGCTAGATATATAAATGCTAATAAGTTCATTTTTTTAAATGGGACACCCGGTATATTTTTAAATATTCAAAAAGATAATTAAATTCTCTTTCAAATGGTATATCATGTTCCTATACCTAAATAATCAGGTTTCCGAAATAAAAGAAAATTTTCTATAAAAATCAGATTATTTTGGGAATTTGTATTAGGTAGCTGTGAAATCATGAAATGTCATCCAAATTTGACACTTAGTGCCATATAGTTATAAATAATAAAACGTCTGTTCTACATAAGTGTTTAAACTAAAAACAATTGAAATGGAATGAAATAATTATTCAAATGAAGTTCAAATGAAGGTTTTTTTGTACTTCTTATTGTTATTATTTTTACGTTTATTTATTTCTTTTTATGTTTATAACTGACATGTTTTCGTCTCTCTTAGTTTTAATTCATAATTAGCGAAATTCTTAAGCAATCTTACAAACTTTTTCTCGTTCATTGGTTGTAAATTCGGATACATTGAACTCTCTGCATGTTCTAGCTATAATTTTGTCACATTGTCCATGAAGAATAAATAAATTCATAGGAACTCCATTTGAATAATTATTTCCTTCCATTAAATGTCCATTAAATGTCAAATTTGGATGACATTTCATGATTTCACAGCTGCCTAATACAAATTCCCAAAATAATCTGATTTTTATAGAAAATTTGCTTTTATTTCGGAAATCTGATTATTTAGGTATAGGAACATGATATACCATTTGAAAGAGAATTTAATTATCTTTTTGAATATTTAAAAATATATCGGGTGTCCCATTTAAAAAAATGAACTTATTAGCATTTATATATCTAGCGATAAAATGACAATTTTTGAACAACCCTGTATAAATAAATAAAAAATCGATTATAGCGAACTAATACCTAATGCACCTCTAAGCTAATCCCAAAATTTCAGCTTTCTCCTAATCTAATTAACTCAGTAATCAACATTTAAATGGAGCTATGTTTTGAATAAAAAATTAAATAAAATAATGAATTTCTCGAAAAGAGCTAAAGATAGGTATAGGGAAGTATTATACAAAAATAATCGGAAAGCAATAGCGGAGCAAAAAATGTAAAAATATACAGGGTGTCTCATTTAAAATAACAAAGTTGCTGCTACTTTTCGATAGAAGTGGCAACGCCGCAGCATTGAAAATATTTTAAATCGATAGAGCAGGACCAATTACTTAAATAAACAAATTTTCACGACAATCGTACGCTACGTTTTCCCTAAACGCCTAACCTGCCATCGACCGTGGTATACCCTGTATATATATATATATATATACAAAAATATATATTTATCGTTTTATTTTTGTAGTTTTATTGAAGGGGTAAAATTTTAACGTTACAATACCTAGTAAAGTTACAGATAAAAACGCTCGTTATATTATTGCATTCAATCAATTAAAAACTATTGACCCTAAAAAAACTGAAATTTAAAAAGGGTGATTTTGTTCGTATAAGTAAGCATCGCCATACATTTACAAAAGGTTATACCCCTAATTGGACTACCGAAGTTTTTAAAATTAAAAAAGTTAAATTAACAAACCCAACAACATATATTTTGGAAGATGATAAAAAAGAAGAAATTGAAGGTGGTTTTTATACTAAGGAATTACAAAAAGTAAAGTATCCTGATGTTTATTTAATTGAAAAAGTGTTAAAAAGAAAAGGAAATAAACTTTATGTCAAATGGTTGGGATTAAATTATAATTTTTGGATAAATAAAAAAGTTGTAGTATAATTTTTTAATAAAAAGCTTTTAAAGTATAAAAATGTTTTATTTTTTCAAATACATTATTTCTATGATCTAAATCTAATTACAGGATTTAAAATAATTGAAGCTTCCTATATGCGTGTAGAAAATCGAATACGATCTAGTGCAGTTGATTCCCAATCACTTTTTCTAGCAACTCGGTATGCATAATTCCATGTGTACAAGTGATGAACTTGATTCAAACTTTCATTAAATGTCACCTTTTTCATAGCAGCTCAGGATGTAAATATATCACCTCCATTATAATTCCATAAGTCACGGGATTTATATTTTTGATTGGTTCCATTATCATGAGAGAATTATTTATAACATCATTCCCTTTTATACCTTCTTTTAATATTTTTAATGTACTTAATATATGTTGATTTTTAAAATTATCTTGATGATATTTTATTAATGGTAATATTTTCCACATTTCTTCTATTGATGAAGATTCTAACCAAATATTGGAATTGTTGGAACTTATTTTCAACACTTTAGATTTTTCAAAATTTTCAAACTGTAACACAAAACTTGTTGCTTCTATAGTAGAACAATAATTTGTTGAATATATAAAGTCGTTAATCACATCTTTGTATGATAAAAATTCGCCTTTCTTTTTCGCTGAATTGTACGTTTTTATTTGAAGAAATTACAACATATAGTACCCAATTAAAATTATGACATAAACACACAGAAATAAACTTGGATTTTGATGGATTTAAACTAAATCGTTGTTCACATATATATTTATTATTGTAATTCATGATTAAAACTAAATATACTACAAGGAAAATACATTTTATATTAATATTTCCTAATTGGAGTGGGTTGTTCTCCCCTTCCTCTTCTCTCTCTCCAGGTTCTTGCAGAAACGTTGGCAAATATTTTTGAATACAATCTAAAAATCACTGTAGCTCAGCATTTCGTAGACTTGAAACGAGACATCCCAAGCAAATTGTATTATTTTCAAATGCTAAACAAATTTCATATCCTTTTTGATATTTTTTGGATAACGAAATTAACTCGTCTTCGTCGTAGTACCCTTGAGCACCCCCGTAAACTTGTTCATTTTCCGCATCAAAATGCATATCGTTAAATCTTTCTCGCATATTAGTAATGCCACTGTATAAATCGACAATTTTAGTATACTTTTTGTAAGCCATCCACACAGTGACTGTTGTAACTTAACTTAGGGACTAACAGTTTCACTATTCAGTTTTTAAATATTACTCATAATTTGGCGGGGGGACGTGGGGGCAGATTTTATTGTACTACATATTGAACACTTTTTGAGATTAAGTTTATAAAATTTATTCAAAATGAAAACATTCGCGAGAGATTTTAAGAATCCTATGTTACCAAAAAAGAACATACATATTATTTCGAATGAAGCAGCAAGTGATATAGAAATTGTTAGTGGATGTTTCGAAGCAATAAAACCGATTGGTAATGCCAATTATTTAGATATTTCTAACAATGAAAATTTAAATGAAACCAATCAGAATATCGAGCAGAATTATGAGAATGAGCAAAATCAACAAATAGACCAGGACGATAGTGACGAAAGCGATGAATCCACTGAGCATACTACGGATGATAGTGATGATGGAAAAGAAGAAATAACAGAACAATATATAAAAGTTTTCGAGCAAAGATTAAAACAATCCATTGAAAAGCGTGATAAATATGATAAAAAAAGTAAAATGTATAAGAAAATTATTAAACGCTGTTAAAGTAGTTGCCTAATCAATAAAATCGTTTAAAAATAGTTTTTAGTTTTAAGTTGGCAACGTGTATTCGACAGATGACAGAAATGTAAGATGTTAAGAAGTCACGTTTAAAAATTCTCACAAATGTTTGAATCCTTCGATTTAATTGTGAATCGTCACGTTAATTTTCAAATAAAGTGTTATACTTGGAAGTTATAAAGTGGTCAAATTATTTAACAAACGCTTTATAATACGATCTCTTAAACATTTGTAAATGTTTTGAATAAAAAAAATTATTAGTTGTATTTATTGTAATTTTATTTAATGCTGGATGATAACTAGAAAAATTTCTTTAGAGACCCTCAATCAAATAAGATAGTAAAGAACAGAAAATCTGTCGAACTGAGGCGTGGCTTCGGTGAATGAAGGCAGGATAACTTGTCGTATGGTATAAATGCTTTTAAATATAAAAAATCCTCACTTGTTTAATAGTGGTGAAAATGTTAACAAGTATTTTAATTCTTCAAGCCATTTGGTTTAATTAGTTTTATATTAAACACCCATATAATAGTAAAGAAGTGTTTATTTGTTTTGATAAAAATGGAACTAAAAATGAGAGCTGGCCAGATAATTGGCATAGAATGGTTAGCAGTAAGAGGCAGATTTATACCGTTAAATTACCACAAAATAGCACATTGTTTAAATTAAGAATTAGATTATTAAATAATGCAATGGAAGCAACAGATTGGCGAAATTTATACCCTACTCCACTCAATAAAAAAGAAAATACGTTCGCAGTGGAAAATAATTCAATTCATTGGTTGCCTTACTACACTTCAGTTGTTATAACTATTCTACTAGTTGAAAAAATTATTTCGATCTCAGTGAATTTTATAAAAAATGTGTGTTGAAGAAAAGTTTTCTAATTCTTTCGACTGCAGATTAGGAAATTTTAAAAACTGGAAAGGTGCTTTGTCTCCAACTGAACTAGCATTAGCCGGATTTTACTATACAGGGATTGAAGATTGTGTTAGATGTTTCTGTTGTGGTTGTGAAGTTTATAAATGGAAATTAAATGATGATCCAATTAAAGACCACATAAAGTATGGACCCTATTGCACCTTTGCTAAAATGTTGGAATCTTCTCATAAAAAAGTTGAAAGATGTGTTTCCTTTTTGTATATGAATATTTTTATACTCATTGTAAACATAATAATAAAATATTTGTAAACTGTAAATGCTATACAGGATTTATAAACACATTGTATAATACATCAATAAACACTTTCATAGATTGAATTTTATTTTTACAGATTTGGGCTGATTAAATCTTTATTGTATGATGTTGTTTTATTAGCAGGAGAGGCTTTTGCTTTTGGTGCTGAACACGTTCCCGTACAAATGAGACCTCGAAAACGGTCAACACAATTAAAAACTTTGCAAACTAAAATTATTTCTATATATGAGTATGAAGTGAAACATGAAAAAGAAAGAAACAAAAATTTTTTTATATATATACTTCTTTATTGTGGACCTCTACAAAAAATAAAAAAATACAAACTATTTTACCTTCTCGCCCACACGGTAATTGTATCGCCCCTTTCAACGTGGATTTAATAGGGTCCTAGGCTCCCTATATATTCAAAGGATGGCGGAGGGGCCTCCGTCCCCTCTCCGAACAGAATAAACATTGGTTTATTCTGAAACAAAAAAAAATTAAAAATTAATTAAAGAAATAAATACAAATAACCTAAATTAAGCAAAAAATTTTGTTGTACATTGACTACCTTTATTTAATTTAACTTACTCATTTTATTTCTTCAAACGTCAAATAAGTATCAAATGAGGTCTGTTAACGTTTTTAAAACCTAGGTGACACACACACATTGTATCAGGCCCAGAATTTTTGGCTTCAACTTTTGCGCTTCTTGGCAGAAGTGAAAGCCGAGAATCCTCTTCCACCACCCCCTGCCTACCGGCAGGGCCTCATACGTTCGCTCGCGTCTCGCGTTGTCTCCTTTCTCTCGGCGGGCGTTGAGAGAAAGGGGGTTGCGTCAAGTGTTCTGGGGTAGCGCGTGGCGCTTTTCTCCCAGGTCGTCTGTCTGTTGTTGCTGTCGCGGGGTGTGTGTGCACTGTCTCTCTTTCGTATCGGTGCCAACCCAATCTTTCTGCAGATTAAGTCAGTCCGTGTACTAAGAGTGTCTGTCGGGTTCGTTGTTGCGTCGTCAAGATACACTATCACTTTTCACTTCACTCACTATCACTTGTATTTTAATCACTATCATTGCACTGTAATCACTTACACTATTTCTTCGTTTATGTCGATTTGTCGCCGTGGTCTAGCGTGTCTTCTGTAGTCCATTGGTGTGTAGTCCGTTAGCTCCCTTAGTTGCAAGTTGGGATGTTTTCTAAAATTGTCAAATGCATTTTTTGCTCGTTCCTTCATTATGTCCGTTATTCTTGTCATCTTCGTCTCTCTGCAAAGTTGTTCGTTTCTCACGAACCATGGCGCGTTATCTGCTTGTCGTAGAGCTACATTCTGCTGCGCTTGCAGCTTCTTCCTATTTGTTTTACACGTGTGTCCCCAGGCTATTGAGGCGTACGTGAGGATTGGCATAATGATCGATTTGATCAGCGTCAGTTTAGTCCTCAGGTCTAGTTTGCTTCTTCTGCCTATGAGACAGTTCAGTCTAGCTCTTGCTTGTTTCGCCTTCTCTACCGTCTTCTGCACGTGTTCCGTGAACGTGAGTCCTTTGTCCAGTGTTACTCCTAGGTATTTTGCTTTGTCCTTCCATGGTATTTCTCTTCCGTTGAGCCTGACCGGTCGGGCTGGTTGGTGTCTTCTTTTCTTGAATAGAACTCCTTGACTCTTCTCTGGGTTGATTTCTATCTTCCATTTAATGCACCATTCTTCGATTTCTTCTGTTGCTTCTTGTAGATATCTTGAGATGATCCTCGGTTGCGTACTTCTTGCTAGTATCGCTGTGTCGTCGGCGTATAGGCATAGCTTGGTGTTCTGTGTCTTCGGTATGTCAGCTGTATATATCGTGTAGAGAAGGGGCGAGAGTACGGCTCCTTGCGGTACTCCCGCTTGTTGGTCCGAATATTCCGATGTTATATCTCCCATCTTTATCCTGAATCTTCTTCCTTTCAGGTAGTCGTAGAGTAGCTTCGTTAGCACGTTCGAGTATCCTGCGTCTCTCATCTTGTATATGAGGCCTTCATGCCATACCCTGTCGAAAGCTTTACTTACGTCCAGGAATATTGCTCCGGTCGATCGATTCCTGTTGAATCCTTCTGTCGCGTATTCCACTAGTCTCAGCACTTGCTTCTCGCAGCAGTGGTCTTCTCTGAATCCGAACTGTTCTTCTGGTATGATGCCTAGCATCTCCGTTTCTTCTTTCAGTTTCCTCAATATTACTCTCTCGGCAACTTTGCTCATTGCTGGTAGCAGGCAAATTGGCCTGTAATTTTGGGGGAAGGTGGGGTCCTTTCCGGGTTTTCTAATCATGATGACGTTGGCATCTTTCCACTGTGCTGGGAAGTGCTTGAGTCGTAGGATTCCGTTGATTATTGCAACTAGGTGAGCTAACGCTTTCCTCGGTAGATGCTTCAGAGCCCTGTTGGTGATTCCGTCCCTGCCTGGTGCTTTCTTTGCTGAAACAAATTTGATTATTCCACTTATCTCTTCTGATGTGGCGAATCCAAGGTTTCCTTGATCCGGTTCGTCTTCTTGTCCTTCCACTTCCTCTTCTACCTCTTCCGTGAAGTCCAAATCTTCTTCGTCGTGCTCGTTCAGTTGGAATTGATTTTCCATTGTTCTTCTGAAAGCTTCTGCTTTGTCTTCGGGTTCGTATGCCAATCCGTTGGCGCCGTGTATCGTCGGTACAGGCTTTCTGTCTTCTCTTAGCAGTTTTTGCAGCTTCCAAAGACCCGGTTTATGCGGGTCCAGCTCGTTCAGTCTCGCGTCCCAGTGTTTGCTTCTGTGCGTCCGTAGTTCTTCTTTTACCAGCTCATTCAGCCTGTTAGCTTCTCTCTTCTCGGCAGGGTTTCGGCTTCTTTGGGCTCTTCTTCGGGCTCTGTTTTTTCTTCTTATTAAATCCTTGAGTTCTTCCGAAATATTGTCGAATCTCTTATAGATTGGTCTTGCTGTCAATGTGGAACTTTGTTCTATTGCTTCTTGCAGGATCAGTTCGAGGTGCTCGATTCCTCTGTCTATATCTTCTTTTTCGGTGATCGTTGGCACGTTTCCGATGGTTTCTTCCGTTATTCTCTTGAATTTTCTCCAATTGGTTTTCTTCGTGTTCTTCGGTATTTGGTCACCGTCTTCTGTGCCTATTGTTACCATAATTGGTTCGTGGGCGTCTCCTCCTTCGATGTTCTTGATTTCGTAGTCTACGATGCATTCCTTGATGATCGCGATGTCTATTACGTCCGGCAGGCCACCCTGGGGCGGGTAGTGCGTGGGTTGTCTCGGTCCTATCACTTGCACTTCGGGGTCTCTGCGCAAGTAGGCTTCTATCTTACTTCCTTTTGTGTTCCTGATCCTGCTGTTCCACGTTGGGGACTTTGCGTTGAGATCACCTATGATGATCGTTTGCTTACCATCTGGGAGGACATCTGCCAGGTCTTCGTCGTAGAGTACGTCTTGGGGTCTCACGTACACCGATGTTATTCGTAGGTCTCCGAACTTCGTCTTCACCACTATCGTTGTTTCTTCCATCGTTCTTAGTCCGTTGATCAGTTGTATCCGGTAGTGGGCTATGTTTTTCTTCACTAGTATCGCTGTTCCTCCTGAGTTTCCTCTTACGTCTGTTCTGTAGATTTCGTACCCCGGCCATCTTAGCCTGAAGTTTTCTCCTGGCAGTTTCGTTTCCTGTAGGGCGAAGACGTCAAAGTCTTCCCTTTCTAGTACTTCTCCCATGGTGTTTATGTTTGTTCTTAGTCCTCCTGTGTTCCATGATCCAATCTTCACTTTACCTACTTTCATATTGTGGGGAGCCATTGCTGAAAAGAAAATGGTTAGTATGAAGGTAGGTAGAGGCACTTACCTTATTTTCCCACGTTGCTGAATGCAGCAAATAAGCTAGTCATTTGCTGCATCATGGTCTGCATTTGACGCATGGCCTCGAACACGTCCATGTTCGGCGCTTTAGCTCCAGCAGCTACGCTACTGTAGCTTACGCCGGGGACGGTACGGGCGGCGTTTGGTGCAGGCCTCGCCGTCTGCTGTGCGGGCCGGGACGTCTGCGGTGCGGGCCGGGACGTCTGCGGTGCGTCTCTCGGTGCGGGGCGTTGTTCCGGTCGCTTTGGCATCCGAGGGCATCCTCGGTAGTTGGCCGGGTGCTCGCCTCTGCAGTTGGTGCAGGTCGCCTTTTGGGTTTTGGGCCTGGGGCACTCACCTGCTCTATGAGAGTCCGAGCAGATCAGGCATGCTTCCTGCGTGTGGCACGTGCTCTGCCCGTGGTGGAAGCCTTGGCATCTGTAGCACTGCAGGATGTCAGTGCCGCGACGCTTTTCTTCCACCCCGACTCTCAAATTGAGCATGGTTTTAAGGGCCCGCAGGCTCTCTTCCTCCTCCGCGTTGACTTCTACCATGTACATTGGTAGAAGTTTCCTCGCTCCTCTTCGGCTCCTCATCTGGCTGACGTTCGTGGGTGTGATTCCCTGTTCTTTAAGGGCTTCCTCCACCTGCTTCGCTGAAAAGACCTCAGGAATATCTTTGATAATAAACTTCTTACCTTTATTCTGCGGTAGCTCGTACGTGTACCAGTGCAGTTCGTTCCCGAGTTCCCCAAAATATTGGGTCATTCGCCTGTAGTCCTCTACAGTCTCCGGTTGGATCCTCGTTCCTCTTCTCGGGTTATAAGTTATCGGCCGGTAACTTATCCCCCTGGATTGGAGCCCTCTTCTTATTTTGTCCCAACCATAGGCACTTTTCATGACTATGGGAGGGACGCGTTGCCTTCTTTCTTCGTTTTTCTCCTCGGTTTGGTCCTCTGTTTCTTCGGCGATCTTCTTGGTCCTTTTTCTTTGGACTTCGGTGAAACCTTCTGTTTCGCTTGTTGGCCTTTTTCTCTCTTCTGGTTTGTCTTCGGGTCTCTTCTTATCTTCGGGTTTCTTCGTTTCTTCCGGTTTTCTCTCTTCCTTTTTCTTCTCTTCCTTTTTCTTCTCTTCTTTTTTCTTCTTCTCTTCCGGGTTCTTCGCGGCTTTTTCTCTTCTTCGTTCTTCACGGTCTTCTTCCAGCGCCCTGGTTATTCTCCTTAGGTCTTCGCTCATCTCTTGGAGCTGTTTCCGGAGCGCCTTGTTCTCCTCTTCCACTCTTCTTATGTGCGCTTCAAACCGGTCCCTTTCGAGAGACCGGTCGCTGCGCCTGCGGGGGCGGTTTCTACTTCCATCGAAGTAGGTTTGCCGCCCTCCATCTCGCCTAGCCTAAAAAAGAATAAACCTACGTGTGTCTGCGCTGATAAGCGCCGACAAGCACTAGTTGTTCTATTTATTTTTGGGAATGACGCTGCGACTGAAAAATTCCTTTCGGAAAATTCCAGTGACCGTCACTTCGCTTGCTCGCTGTCTCGCACTGACACTAGTCGCTGCTCCTACCTTTCGGTGATTACAGACCGACTACACTGATTGCACGTTGCACCACTCGCTACGTCCGCTCGCTGTCGCTGCCAGAGGTCGACTCTCTACTTAAACCTAGGTGAGGATAGCGTGGGAGTTATTATGCGTGATTATGCACAATTGCATTAAACACTTATTTTTCCGGATAACATATCTTTTTCCCTATATGATCTATAAGTCGCTTATAAAATACATTTCTTTAATGCCCCCCCCCCCTTTTATTTTTTAAACGGATCAACTTAGAAAATTGAAATTTGGGAAAATGAAACTAATGCATGATTACTATATTTTGTTGTAAAATTGACAGATAAAAATTTCAAGATGGCGGCTGGGCGCCATCTTTGGAAATAAATTTAAATGGAAAGGGGGGTCTTGTGATACATCATTTTGAAGCTCCTGACAAATACTGTACAACCCTGGAATATAAAGTCAATATCTGCACCTGCTACAAAATGACATTTAATAATTACCTGAATACATCGACGTTTAACGTCATAATTTGAGGAAATAAGCTGAGTTCAGTTCAGAAGATGTTCGAATTGGTTGCCTTGAACTTCTTGACATAAGAACAGCCTATCCGATATTTCACGCCGAACATTTTCGAACATAGTAACGTCGATATTTCTACAACTATTTGTAATTCTTTCTCGTACTTCCAATATTGAAGCAGGTTCAGTTTCGTACACGTTTTGCTTCAAATAGCCTCATAAAAAAAGTCTAAAGGTGTCAAATCTGGCGAGCGGGCTGGCCATTCCGTAGGACCTCGACGACCAATCCAACGACCAGGGAAAATAGCATCCAAATAGTTCCTTACTTCTCTGGCGCCCAGCCGCCATCTTGAAATTTTCATCTGTCAATTTTACTTCAAAATATAGTAATCATGCGTTAGTTTCATTTTCCCAAATTTCAATTTTCTAAGTTGATCCGTTCAAAAAATAAAAGGGGGGGGGACATTAAAGAAATGAACTGTATACGGCTTGAGACTTTCGCAAATAACAATAATATAGTGAAAGTTTTATTAAAATAATATGTTAAAATTAGAAGTAAATAGGTTTACATACTATATTAGTTGGAAACATACAAGATTCATTAAGAATTATATTACAGGAAAAAATTTTCGTTGTGTACAATTTTAACTATACATTTCAATAATAAAGGTTTTAAAAGGTAGGTTTAAAAGGTAGGTTTTAAAAGTTGGCCATGTAAATTATTCTTGATTAATTAATTATTAATTTTGGTACTTGTACGATATTACACGGCCAACTTGTAAAACCGAGTTATTTAAGAAAAAGACAGAAAAGAAAGTTTTAAGTAAAATTTTTAATATCTTCAAAATTATTAGGTTTAGGTATAGGGAAGTAAACATTAACTTTCCTTTATTTTAACCGCTGATTTCATTAAAATTGAAAAAAATGGGTGGTTTCATTTAAAAAAATGAAGAAATTTGATATTTTTGTTGTTCAACTTTGTACCGGGTGTCCCACCAGAAGAGGTAACCGGCTGTATATCAGAAACTAATTGTCATAGAGACTTGCAGTAAAAAATCTTATGACTAAATTGGCAAAAAGAAAATGCTGGAAATACTTTTTAAGTCTCTAAAATGGCCGCTAGGGTGAGTAACCGCCATCTTGATTTTGAAAAGTTGTTTTTTTCAAAATTTTCCTTAATAAAGGTATCAGAAATTTATTTTATTTTGATATTTGGGATAATTGCGATTCTTTTTTGTTTTATATTTTTGACTCTATCTTGTAAAATAAAGTGGTGGGGGTTGTTTGAATATTGCGACAAATAAATGTTAATAACTTTTAAACGGCTGAACGGATTTTCATAAAAATGAAATCGTTGAAAAGGGCTTTCTTCGATCTATAATTTACACTATATAAGATATTATTTCAAATACTTGCTTGACCGCAAGAGGGCGTTTTCCGACATCACTTTAAAAAACACCGATTTTCTCAAAAAATTTAAATGCAACGAAATAACTTTTTCTTTGGAGAAATATAGTCAAATAATTGCCAAACAAGCTTGTGAAAACCGCATCTCCATATCTCATTCCTAACCTAAAATATATTTAAAAAAAGAAAAATACCTAGAAATTGGGTATATTTTTGGTACACTCCCCTTATAAAAGTCTCTAATTAGCGTTATTCTACTTAGAACAGCAATCAATTTATTAATAATATTCAAGTATGATATTAGGAACACCAAGCTAAGTAATTATTTATTCAGTAATTATTGGATTTCACACTGTTTGAGAACTAAAAAATAAGCATGAAGGGGGAAAATAAAAAAAAAACAAGCTCGCCTTGGGTTAAAGGCAATGACAGTCGATTAAAGGTAAAACCATAAAACACGAAAAATCAAAAACTTTTGCAGAACGGACATTCATTTTTTCAAAACAAAAATCACCGAAAAATTGTTACACAAAGAATAAATCTTAATATGGTTTGTTGGCAATTATTTGACTATATTTTGAAATGGGTGCAGATATTGACTTTATATTTCAGGGTTGTAGAGTATTTGCCAGGAGCTTCAAAATGATGTATCACAAGACCCCCCTTTCCATTTAAATTTATTTCCCAAGATGGCGCCCTGTCGCCATCTTGAAATTTTCATCTGTCAATTTTACTCCAAAATATAGTAATCATGCATTAGTTTCATTATCCCAAATTTCAATTTTCTAAGTTGATCCGTTCAAAAAATAAAAGGGGGGGGGGGACATTAAAGAAATGCACTGTATGTATAGTATGTATAATTATTTATATATTAATATTTAAGCACGTTAAACGAAATTATCTATTATACCGCATCGAAGGTGTAGGTAGAAAAACGGATAACCGATAGTTTTTAATAGGACACCGAGAAATAAACCGACGACCCGCTCCTCGCGAATTTCGAAATTGAATGACCATAACAAGCAATGTTGCCAGTTTTACAATGCGCTCTCAAGACGCGGGCCATCAAATCAAGTGGTAGGGCGCGTTGAATAAGGAACGTCGCTCGACCCGGTGTTTTTTTGCTGTCGGGCTTTGTACGTTGTGGTATAAGTCCATCAAGAAGTTTAACTCCTGCTGTAACACTTCAATAAAAACCAGAAGATTTCATTCGATTATTCTGATGAATGGATAAAATTGATTGATGTTTTCAAATCAAAAATTACCAATTTCTTTTATGCGGAAGATGATACCTTCACACAAGACTCGCAAAATACAAAATGTGGGAGCTACTGCTGTATAACACAGTCAATTTATGTTGATATAAATTTATCTTTAGAAAAATATCATGTAGAATATTTAGTTGATGTTAATGATGTTATTCAGATTTTACCAAATTTTATGACTTTTTTTTGTGTTTAGCTTTTTTTTCCAATAAATATAAATTGGTGATACCTCTCTAGCCTGGGGGGCGACGGCGCAGCGCGGTAGGCTCCGCCGAAAGTATAAATACCGCATCACTCGCTCTCGCGGTCCAGTGACAGTCAGCGAGTGGCAGCCAGCGAACGTGTAGTGAATAATCGGTCTGTAATCACCGTAAGGTAGGAGCAGCGACTAATGTTCCTAAATAGAAACAAGCTTTTTTCACTGTGCTTTTCAGCACTGTGAAATTCACGTAAGGTAAATTAGCACTTATTTGTGCTAATATGGCGAACACCCAAGACGCGATGCAGGAGGACATTCGCGCGCAATGACTGAACTCGCCCGAGTCCGACAAGTACAAGAAATTGTACGAGGAGGCAGAGCGTGAAAGGAAACACCTCCAACAGCAAAACGAGCTAATGCTAGCTCAAATCGAACGACAACCTTCGATGATGGACCGGATTTTGTCGGAGCTGAGGGAACTCAGAGCCGACAAAAATGCTGGACCCTCGAGACTCCGGTCTCGTTACCTTCCTCGCCCACGGGGAAGAGGTCCCGTACGGATGCCGCGGCGTCTGCTCCCGTAGCAGACAAAGTGTACGCTCCCTCTTCAGGACCTAAACCAAAACGGGCGGCCAAAGGAAACACACCCGAATCGGGTGAAATTCCTCGGCCTACGCCCGGCGCCTCCGCCAAAACCGACGGTTTCACCGAAGTGAAATCAAAAAAATCGGCTAAGGCTAAAAAGAAGGCCAAACAAGAAGCTGCTGCAGAGCAGACACCGTCCGGCGATTCGAATGCCCGCACAGAGGTGACTAGGAACGTCACACCGGTTATTTTAAAATCGGTCACGTCCTGGAACACCCTCAGAGCGGGATTGAAATCGCGGGACATTAAATATTCGAACGCGGTCCTGTCCCGTTGCGGTGATTCGATGAGAATCACCCCCGAGACCCCTTCTGATTATCGGAGTATGACAAAATACTTCGAGGAGATAAAGGGTACGACCGGTATCGAATGGGTGTCGTTCCAACTCCCCGAAAACCGTCCCTTCAAGGCGGTAATAAGGGGGTTGGTGAACAATACACCTATCGAGGACATCCGCGAGGACCTCGAGAGTTCTGGCTTGACTCCGTCAAAGATCCAGAACCTTACTTCAAAGCGGACGAAAAAGCCGCTTCCACTATTTTTGGTAGAGGTGCCGGTCGCGCAAAACGCCTTGATACTTGGTATTAAGCACTGCGCGGGCATCACGGTTACCGTTGGGCTGAAGAAGTCTTTGCCCGGTCCTACCTAATGTTACAGGTGCCAAGGGAGTAGTGTATATATGAGAGATCAGAAGAGGAGCAGGAAGTCGTTATCACCAAACCGGATATCGTTATCACCAAAAGTGAAGCGTTCGAGGTTTACGGGATGTCCCGCGGCCAGTTTTAAAAATTTGTATTGTAAGAACCTGCATTATGTTGGGGGCCCATCGGACAATCCGTATATAACGCTTCGTGACGGCACGTTTTTAAAAGGAAGCCGTATTTTTTACTATCTGATATCAGTATATCATATGCATATTTTTTATCTTAACCAAATGAGCATTAGATTTTACGTGGGATGCATTTCCGCCATAATCTCCTCCCAAACGTCCTTATTTAAAAGATGCATTCGAAAATTTTTTTAATTGTGTCTCTGTGATTGTTCGAAGAATTTTTATTCAGTGCCCAATGAAGTTCAAAACTGTATACAACAAGTTCCAAAATTACATCTTTATATGAGTGAATAAAAAAAGAACAGTATTAAAATGAATTTGGATGAATACGAAAGTACATTTTATAAAAAATTACATCAGGAAAAAGAAAATTCTGAAAATCTTTGGGACAACGTATTTAAAAATCGAAAATTACCAAGGGCGGCGTATCCGTTGAGACAAATTCACCCAAAAACTATACAAAATGGTGACAATACTTTGACAATACAGTGACAATAAAATTTAATAACAATGAATTGTATAATATTAGCATCAATATTAATTTTAATATTGAAAATTATAGTTTAAATTGTACAACGAAAATTTTTTCCTGTAAATTCTTGATGAATCTTGCATGTTTCCAACTAATATAGTATGTAAACCTATTTACTGCTAGTTCTAGCATATTATTTTAATAAAACTTTCACTATATTATTGTTATTTGCGAAAGTCTACAGCCGTATATAGTGTGAACCGAAATGCATAAATTTTCTCAGTTAATATTTATACAATAAGGTAAAGATAAAAACAAAATGTATTTTTTTATACATAAGCGACATAATTTTTTATACATATTTTATAAGCGACTTATAGATCACCTTGTATGTTTCGATACTCAGATTTTCAGTTTTTTTACTATATTTGAGGAAAGGAAATAAGATATGTTATCTGGAAAAGTTTTTAATGCAATTGTGCATAATCAAACTCTCACGCTATTCTCACTTAGGTATTAAAAACGTTAACGTTCAACAAACATTCATCAATCGTTCATCAAACGTTCATCAAAAAGTTAATACTTATTTGACGTTCGAAGAAATAAAATGGGTAAGTAAATTTTTTTCAATAAAAAAATAAACTTAAAACTAACTAATTTTTTTTCAGATCAACAAATAATTGATTTTCTAAGGAGAAGACTATCTCCACAGGAAAAGGCAAGTACAACGTTTTTAATTTATTCTTGTTAATACTTGTTTATTTGTACTTTTTTATTTGTACTTGTTTATTTATTCCGTTATTTTTTTAAACAGTAATTAAAAGTAGAAGAGTTAGTTAAATAAAGGTAGTCAATGTACAACAAAAATTTTTGCTTAATTTAGGTTATTTTTATTTATTTCTTTAATTTTTAATTTTTTTTTGTTTCAGAATAAACCAACGTTTATTCTGTTCGGAGAGGGGACGGAGGCCCCTCCGCCATCCTTTGAATATATAGGGAGCCTAGGACCCTATTAAATCCACGTTGAAAGGGGCGATACAATTACCATGTGGGCGAGAAGGCAAAATAGTTTGTAATTTTTTATTTTTTGTAGAGGTCCACAATAAAGAAGTATATATATAAAAAAATTTTTGTTTCTTTCTTTTTCATGTTTCACTTCATACTCATATATAGAAATAATTTTAGTTTGCAAAGTTTTTAATTGTGTTGACCGTTTTCGAGGTCTCATTTGTACGGGAACGTGTTCAGCACCAAAAGCAAAAGCCTCTCCTGCTAATAAAACAACATCATACAATAAAGATTTAATCAGCCCAAATCTGTAAAAATAAAATTCAATCTATGAAAGTGTTTATTGATGTATTATACAATGTGTTTATAAATCCTGTATAGCATTTACAGTTTACAAATATTTTATTATTATGTTTACAATGAGTATAAAAATATTCATATACAAAAAGGAAACACATCTTTCAACTTTTTTATGAGAAGATTCCAACATTTTAGCAAAGGTGCAATAGGGTCCATACTTTATGTGGTCTTTAATTGGATCATCATTTAATTTCCATTTATAAACTTCACAACCACAACAGAAACATCTAACACAATCTTCAATCCCTGTATAGTAAAATCCAGCTAATGCTAGTTCTGTTGGAGACACAGCACCTTTTCAGTTTTTAAAACTTGCTAATCTGCAGTCGAAAGAATTTGAAAAATTTTCTTCAGCACACATTTTTTACAAAATTCACTGAAATCGAAATAACTTTTTCAAGTAGTAGTATGGTTAAAACAACTGCACTGTAATAAGTCCACCAATGAATGGGCTCATTCGATAAAATTTAGAAATTGATCAAACTTTATATACATAAGGAAGAGGTCAAAAAAAATGGTTACTAAAAGTTTCAAGTTGATCCGATCAGCGGTTCTTTGATTATTCGAGTTTAAAGATGCGATTATTTGTCTCCGCGATAGTACGATGATGACGTCACTGCATGCGATCTCTCCGCTGTCCGCTTCGCATTCACTTAACTTGCATTGCTTTCGCGATCGTTTCGTCTTTTTAACGACTATGTTTAGTAATTGATTATATAGGGTAATTATAATAAATAATTAATGCTAATTGTAAGTATAATATTTTGGTTATCGATCAATGAGATTAGGTACGTAAAAATATTTAGGAATACCTAAATAATAATCTAATACCTACCTATGTAAGTCTTGAATTTTGCTCTATAACATGCATTACCCTTTTTATAATGTTCTCTTTTTCATTAGACCAAGTTGACTCAGAATTAACAAAAAATGATCCCGATCAAGTAGTCACAAATTCAGAAGAATCACTTGAAGAAATAGGAAGATTGTCATCTAATTTACTAGTAAAATCATATGGTAACTGTCCCGAACGGGTCAAATCACACTGAGTTTTATATGTTTATATAAACTTGAATTTGTTTATGACAGGCCCTGTTTGTAATAGTGTTGTTTAAATTTTTATCCATTGTCAAATTCTCATCATCCATATCATCGTTCTGTTCATTCCGAGTACTTTTAGAACAACTAGATAAATCCTCGATAGTAGTTTACCGCTGTCTTTTTAAAAATATTGTTCTTGCTTGTACAGTGTGTTTAACGCTTTGAACTTTTTGGCAGTCGAAGATATTAGGTACAACATCTTGCTTTATTGGGAATTAGCCATTGTTTTAAAATACATGTAATTTTCCATACCGTTTTCAAACTAAAAAATTTAATTATTTTCGTATTATAAAGCGTTTAATAATTTTCTTATACATTTTACTTTTTTTATCATATTTATCACGCTTTTCAATGGATTGTTTTAATCTTTGCTCGAGAACTTTTATATATTGTTCTGTTCTTTCTTCTATTCCGTCATCACTATCATCGGTAGTATGTCCATTTGTTGAATTTGCTCAGTATTATTCTCGTAATTCTGCTTCATATTTTGATTGGTTTCATTTAAATTTTCATCATTGGAAATATCTAAATAATTGGTATTACCAATCGGTTTTATGGCTTCGAAACATCCACTAACAATTTCGATATCACTATCACTTGCTGCTCGTATTATTTCATCCGAAATAATATGTATGTTCTTCTTTGGTAACATTGGATTCGTAAAATCTCTCGCGAATGTTTTCATTTTAATTAAATTTTTTAAACTGAATCTCAAAAAGTGTTTGACACAAAGTGTAATAAAATCGACCACCACGTCCCCCACCAAATTATGAATACTATTTTAAAACTGAATAGTGAAACTGTTAGTCTCTAAGTTTAGTTACAACAGTCACTATGTGGATGGCTTACAAAAAGTATACTAAAATTGTCGATTTATACAGTGGCATTACTAATATGCGAGAAAGTTTTCACGATATGCATTTTGATGCGGAACATGAACAAGTTTACGAAAAAGGATATGAAATTTGTTCAGCATTTGAAAATAATACAATTTGCTTGGGATGTCTCGTTTCAAGTCTACGAAATGCTGAGCTACAGGGATTTTTAGATTGTATTCAAAAATATTTGCCAACGTTTCTGCAAGAACCTGGAGAGGGAGGAGATGAAGTGGGAGAATAACCCCCCTCCGGTCCAGTCAAGAAATATTAATATAAAATGTAGTTACGTTTTTTGTATATTTAGTTTTAATTATGAATTACAACAATAAATTTATATGTGAACAAAGGATTAGTTTAAATCCATCAAAATCCAAGTTTATTTCTGTGTGTCTATGTCATAATTTCAATTGGGCACCATATGTTGTAATTTCTTCAAATAAAAACTCCAACGTACAATTCAGTGAAAAAGAATGGGTGAATTTTTATCATACAAAGATGTGATTAACGACTTTATATATTCAACAAATTATTGTTCTACTATAGAAGCAACAAGTTTTGTGTTACAGTTTGAAAATTTTGAAAAATCTAAAGTGTTGAAAATAAGTTCCAACAATTCCAATATTTGGTTAGGATCTTCATCAATAGAAGAAATGTGAAAAATATTACCATTAATAAAATATCATCAAGATAATTTTAAAAATCAACATATATTAAGTACATTAAAAATATTAAAAGAAGGTATAAAAGGGAATGATGTAAACAGGAGGAAGGATCTGCGAGAGGGGTTGTCTAAACGGCGGTAGACAATACCATCTCGCAGATAGCGAATCAACGGCGAGAGCCATCTATCGGGCAAAGGCGAAGCGGCTAAGGCGGACAAGCGCGCATGGCAAGGGGAGGTTGGGAGGACAGTGTCAAGCCGGCGTTGGTGTGGCGTACTTGAGTACTACGGCGGTTCTGGCGTTATCTTTTAATTACTTGCGATATACAGTGTGTTGATTTGATTAAAGTGTTTTGAGAAAATTCCCGGCGTTTCAGATGTTATAAATAATTCTCTCATGATAATGGAACCAATCAAAAATATAAATCCGGTGACTTATGGAATTATAATGGAGGTGATTTATTTATATCCTGAGCTGCTATAAAAAAGGTGACATTTAATGAATGTTTGAACCAAGTTCATCACTTGTACACATGGAATTATGCATACCGAGTTGCTCGAAAAAGTGATTGGGAATCAACTGCACTAGATCGTATTCGATTTTCTACACGCATAAAGGAAGCTTCAATTATTTTAAATCCTGTATTAGATTTAGATCATAGAAATATTGTATTTGAAAAAATAAAACATTCTTATACTTTAAACGCTTTTTATTAAAAAATTATACTACATCTTTTTTATTTATCCAAGAATTATAATTTAATCCCAACCATTTGACATAGTTTATTACCTTTTCTTTTTAACACTTTTTCAATTAAATAAACATCAGGATACTTTACTTTTTGTAATTCCTCAGTATAAAAACCACCTTCAATTTCTTCTTTTTTATCATCTTCTAAAATATATGTTGTTGGGTTTGTTAATTTAACTTTTAATTTTAAAAACTTCGGTAGTCCAATTAGGGGTATAACCTTTTGTAAATGTATGGCGATGCTTACTTATACGAACAAAATCACCCTTTTTAAATTTTGGTTTTTTAGGGTCAATAGTTTTTAATTGATTAAATGCAATAATATAAGGAGCGTTTTTATCTATAACTTTACTAGGTATAGCACCGGTAGTTGAATGTCTTGTATTATTATATTTGGCTACAATGTCGGGAAGAATTTTTAACAATTTGTAAGAACCCTGCAAACTAAATTGTTTCCAAAGCATTGTTTTCAAGTTCGAATAACTCTTTCCACTATACTGGCTTTTAAATTGGAAAATGTGCTGTAGTGATTAATATTATATTTTTTCATTAATTCTTGAAAATCATTATTGTAAAATTCTTTTCCACGGTCCGTTTGTAAATTTTAAATAGGTGGCATTTGCGATATATTATACATTGCTTTTATAACGTCACTACCTGTTTTTCGTTTTACAGGTTAAGCCCGAACGTATTTACTAAATGCGTTAATAACAACTAATATGTAATTATATCCCTGATTTTCTTTACCATAAAGAGACATTATAGCTAAATCACCTTGAATTAGGTCATGTAAACCTTTGATAATAACATGTCTTCTTCTATATTTTTGTCTAGCAGGCTTATGCAATTCTTCCACAACATCAAGTTTACTCATATTCTATAGGAATTTTTAAAACATGCTCAAAAACAGCAAAAACATTTTGAAAAGTTTTAGAAGTTAAAGAGAGTTCATCGCCCACACTAACTTCATGATTTTTAATATTACTCGGTTTAAATGATTTTTTGTTTAAAATAATTTGGGCATCCTTAGGATACACGAAAGCTTTTTCAATTGTGGCGGCTATAGGAAACGTAAACTGTTTTGAATAATCAAATATATACCACACAAAATTTCCATCAGAATATTTATTATTATTTCCTTTTGTGGTGCTTGGAAGAATTAGTATTGATTTAGTAAATAATTTTGGTTTGTTGCAAATATAAAACGTGGGTGGAAACGTGAGCGAAGACGTGGAAGGAGCATTCGCCATGGAACAACCATCATCGAGAAAATGACTACCGAATTTATTGTGGCATTTTAAACTAAGTACATTATTAGAATGCATAAGTATTTATTCAATTATCCCACACTCACGTAATTCTTCTATAATTGAAATAATTTCATTTTGAACACCAGTATTGCCAGCTGTTTCAGAAGCTACTAGTAATTTCAATCTATCTATTAATTCATTATAATCATCAAAATATACGTAATCAATTTTGTTTTTTGAATATTTCTTTAATGCTCCACCTCTTTTGCTTCTCATATTTCTGGTTAAAACACCTTTTAGCAAACTGTTTGGTGCTGAATTTGATCGCCTTCTATCTACAGGTTTAGTTTCTAATGTTGGTTTAATGATAAAATCATATTTATCTCTTATATCAAAAGGATAACTTTTTTTAATGGGTAAATCAGGATCGTAATTTGTGTGAATTAAATTTGTTCTTCTAACTATATCAACAAAATTTTCTAAGTCTTTTTTCTTATAACCTGTGGGATTTTTCTTAAATAATAATTTATAAAGTCCAGGAGTCCTCTCATATTGCAAGTTATTAATTTTTAAATTGGGGCCATTGAAATTTATTTCCGAATTACCAATATAAAACTAATCGGTTGTAGGGTCATGATGAACACCTAAATCGTGATCGAAATTTCCATCAACATCCCTAATCATATCTTCAATGTATGCTATAGATAATGGTGAGTCGAATTGCTCAAAATATTCTCTTAATACTTCTGGGTTAGTTATTGTTTGATAAAATTGCGAAATTGTATCATCTTGCGAAATTGTATACTGTATCATCATTGTGTTTGATGTAAATATGTGCCATGGGGCCTCGAATATCTTTAATACAGAGAAGGGGTGAGGGGCTCACGATCTTTTGAACATCAATTTTACGAACATGAATTCGAAACGAACATCAATTTTATTATATTTTTACGAATAATAATTCCTCTATTCCCCTTTAGAGATGAGTTATATACTATATATTTGTATACTTACAATGTTAGGAATGTTTTATTATTTATAAAAAAATTGACATACCATTAAACAATCATAATCACGTTAATATGTATATTGATTAGTATTGATATGAGACTTAGAATTGATAGGTATTAATTCAAGATATATTCTATTTCCCTATACTTTTTATTCCTTAACAATCTTTTTAACGTGAAAGCTATACATACGGGATTTAGCAAAAGTGTTAAAAGTCTAAAGTACTCAACAGAACATCAATTTTATCATATTTTTACGAATAATAATTCCTCTATTCCCCTATAGAGATGAGTTATATACTATATATTTGTATACTTACAATGATAGGAATGTTTTATTATTTATAAAAAGATTGACATACCATTAAACAATCATAATCACGTTAATATGTATATTGATTAGTATTGATATGAGACTTAGAATTGATAGGTATTAATTCAAGATATATTCTATTTCCCTATACTTTTCATTCCTTAACAATCTCTTAGGTATGTTTAATTACAAGGGAAAATTGTAAAAACAAAAAATAGTTTACAACAGTTAAGGTTTAATTAAAAAATCAAATTTATAATTTAATAATATTACACATAATTTTAGAATTTAAAAATACCTAACGATATTAACATTATCGTGTTTAACGTTCTAACGCTCCATGTATTAAGGATAAGTTAAAGAAAGAAGTGTGGGAAATTTAAAAATGTTTAAAAAGGTTTAAAAGGCCTTTTCAATACTATTAATAGGAATTATTTTAGAACAGTAACTGTTGTAATATTGCTTTGATATTAAGCTGCCTATCTATAGACTATAATGACCCCATATGACCCTATCTATAATGACCCCATGGTAAGGTATCATTAGTTCCCGGTATAAGGTAACGTTTATCATCAAAAGGGCTAAGAGCTACACGTCTATTACCCTAGCATAACCATTTCATAAGCCGGTGTCCAAAACTACACAGTATTTTGTTGCTAATTTGTTGCTAATTTGTGCCGCAAGAATTGATTTTGTTGCTCCAATAGTTCTTGCAAAAACGCGGTTACGCTAGCGTAATATTACGCTAGCGAAACATAGCGATATCTAAAAGTCCAATGAAGCTACCGATACGAGACAAACGGCATATTTTGTTGCTATTTTGTTGCTGAGGGATAGCGGCATTAGATTTATCAAAGTATCATCCCTTCGCGGGGGAAGTAGCTACGCCGATCCCCGGAAAAACATGATTTTTCCTATCTCGAGAACCAAAACAGCTAGTGTTACAAATCAAATGGCATATTTTGTTGCTCAGGGATAGCGGTATTAGATTTATCAAAATATCATCCCTTCGCGGGGGAAGTAGCTACCCCGATCCCCGGAAAAACATTATTTTACCTATCTCGAGAACCAAAACAGCTAGTGTTACAAATCAAACGGCATATTATGTTGCTATTTTGTTGCTGAGGGATAGCGGCATTGGATTTATCAAAATATAATCCCTTCTCGGTGGGAGTAACTACCCCGATCACCGGAAAAATATGATTTTACCTATCTCGAGAACCAAAACAGCTAGGGATACAAGACAAACGGCATATTTTGTTGCTATTTTGTTGCTGAGGGATAGCGGCATTAGATTTATCAAAATATCATCCCTTCTCGGGGGATCATCTCGAAAATGTTTAGGTAAAATCATGTTTTTCCGGGGATCGGGGTAGTTACTCCCACCGAGAAGGGATGATATTTTGATAAATCTAATGCCGCTATCCCTCAGCAACAATATAGCAACAAAATATGCCGTTTGTCTCGTACCGGTAGCTTCATTGGACTTTTAGATATCGCTATGTTTCGCTATCGTAATATTACGCTAGCGTAACCGCGTTTTTGCAAGAACTATTGGAGCAACAAAATCAATTCTTGCGGCACAAATTAGCAACAAATTAGCAACAAAATAATGTGTAGTTTTGGACGCCGGCTTATGAAATGGTTATGCTAGGGTAATAGACGTAAGAGCTACCTTTTTCTGAGTTATAGAATGTACCTGATGTTTTTCTGAACAAATTAAATTTTGGATAACATATTTTTGTTGAAACGTTTCAAGACAATTTATATAGTCACTAAATGCAATACAATTTTCAATGACACTTGATTTAACAACTTTTGATTTCATTGTAATACAAAAGTTCCTCATAATCATTTTAATTTCATTATCACCATACCCCTCATGTAGCAGCTGTATTCTATAATTTTCAATCTTGTTTTCATCAGTCAACACTTTAAAGGAATATAGTTTAGAACGTAATGCTACAAAGTCCGTCATTGGAATTCCATTATTTTCATCTTTCATTAAGCCTATAACTTTTTTATTGACCAATGGGATGTTATATATATTCTCAGGAGAGTAATTTGATGTATTAAAATATTTATAGCAGTCCTGCTTCATTACTTCATAGGGATCTTGATTACTTATTTCATATATTAATGAATCAGTATCGGTATAGAGAACGGTACATTTATTAAACGCATTTATCATATACCCACAAAGAAAATCATATAAAGTAGTTTTTGCAAGATCTAAGATAGCTTGACCTACATAAATAGGTTTATTTAAATAAATCTGTAATTTCTTAAGCTCCACCGCCACTAAATTTTCATTAAAAATAGTACAATTCTTAAATTCAGGCTTACAAATGTACGCTTTAGCTCCGTAACGACCTCTCTATTCAGTTAAAAGTTTAATATTAACCCTCTTACGAATATTCTCCATAGTTTTTCCGAATACAGCATTATTCATGAGTTTAAATAATTTTTTTTCAAATTCATTTTTAGCTTTCTTTCTTAGTTCAGTGTTAATATCGATGTATGATTTAAGCCATAGTACTTGCTTAAACTTGAGAACTCTATGAATTTTTCTGAGAATTAAGCCGTGAGCTAACGCCTGCTTTAACGCTCTATAGTGTATAACATATTTTTCTTTCAAATGTAGGGTAGCCATCAATTTAGTTAACTCCTTAACGGTTGTAGGAGGCTTCATCGTCTTAGGATTGATATGTTCAGGACAAAAAGGTATATCTTTATGTTGATTGTGGAGGTGAGTGGGGTATTCGAGATCTACTTCCAACATATAACCATGTGTAGCATCATCAGAGATTTGAGTAACGTCAATATTAGTATCAATCCATTCAAATCCCCCGCAAATTAAAAGAAACAAGTAACTTAAAAATTTGGTATATTGACGGTGAAAACAACGAAAAAAAAACTAATAATAAATGACGCAAACAAATATATAAACAAAAGTTACATGTAAGGAAAAATTTCAACTGCCGTTGCGCCCTGGTACGAGATTCGAGATTTTACTCAGACATTTATCTAAGGATATGCAATTCGATGCAACCTCTCGTACTAACGCACAACAATTTGATACCGCTTTCGAGTCTAACTGACTCTGCACCTCACTGGACCAGCTGATGAACGAACTTAACTATTAAAACTTTTAAGGGTAGTGAGACTTAGCACCCAGACCTTTATAATACTCGATAGCGGGTATAATTAAGATAGGCCTTCTTCGAATTACGAGGAAAATATAAATTGACTCACTTTGGCTGCAACCCCTGGTTCAGAACGGATGTGTAGTTACAGTTTGACCGTCGTACTTTGCTCACAATAATTACTCATACACTCGCTAATACGTCCTTCTCTGGTTCACTCGATTCGACCCGTTTCCTGATACTTGTCAGGGACTGGCACTATTACTATAACCGACAACCCGTTGGTTCAGCTGTACTTGTACCAGCTTATTTCCGCACTCCGTACTCTCTCTCTATTTTTCCCTATGTACCCACATTAAGTACTTCACCCTCCACTAGTGGGTTTTCTTCCACACAGTACTTTCTGATTGGTCAGGGTGTCTCTGAGCAGGGGGTGCGTGGTCAGCATTTTGCAGTTTTGGTGATCGCATCGATTCTTGTCGATTATTGGTTTTTTTTATATTGTGAAATTATTAAACACATTTATTGCAACTATTGCGAGTGTGGCCTACTTAATTGCATTCCTACAATTCAACAATTTTTTTGTCGCCATGCGGATAAGTAGTTTTAATTATCTTATAGATGAAGCCACCGCTGCCTACACCAATGCTTTCCACTTACTACCGATTTAAGGCTGCTACATCTCACAACCCTTTCTTATAACTAAAACATCCCTGCCTACTCCCCTGGTTATTACAATATCATTAATTATAAAATGAGCGTCATAACCGCTTAAGTTATGAAAAACTACAGGTATAACGTGACTATCTTTAAAATTGAGGTTACAACCCTCGTGAGCGGCGCCCCTGTAGTTGTTTTCTGGAGTAAGATGTAAATGATCTCGTACTTTCACATCTTCGATAGAGAATTCCTGCTCACAAATGTGACAATGGGTGGCTGTTCTGAATTCATTTTCTTCCTTCATATCAATATCATAAGGACACCAAAATACTGTAGATACATTTTCTGCAAGCTGAGCCATCTCATCTGCAAACCATTGCGTACAATCCTCCCCTCGATATGAGCAGTAAAACGATAAACTATCATCGTACGAGCATTTAACATAATATCCAATCACAGCTGGAACATGATGCTGTGACTTTTGTAGATTTTCTGTAGGTTTTAGTATACTTTCAAGATCTGCGTAAACCATAAAAGGTACTTTTTCCTTATTCTTATAATTTTTAAATTTCAGAATATTTTTTCCCAATTCAGGCATTCTGATTGCAGTCTCATTTATTTTTTCACAATTCTCAACATGTTGATTAAGTTTTTCTGCAGAACTAAAATAGTGAAGACAACGATCGCAAACGTATTTTTGACATTTTTTCATGCTTAGCTGACTTGATAAAAGTCTTGATAAATTCTTTATCCAAACATATTGATAACGCGATGGTTCTTCATAGTTGCCTTGTATAAGGAGTAGATTAACGTGTCGATCTCTTTTGTTTTTTGTTAGATACGTTGGAAGGGTTATAAAATACTTTTTCTTCTGGAGAATGTAGACGTTGATAGATACATCATTCTGTTTTTCAAAATTTAGGATCTGATTCATTGTCATCGGAAACTGAATCCCCTTTAATTTTAGAACGTTGGAGTAATGTAGATAAGAGGATATACGATCAGTATTTTTTCCGCTGGGAAAAGTGCTGTTTTTCCCATCCCTAATGGGCTTTACCAGCAAATCGTTGTTTACAATCTTCGACATTCAATGGGTCCTCCAAAATGCATCTTTAGTTTTGCATCTTTGGGATTTTCCAATGAATGTCGAAAAACCGTGTGCCGACGCTCGACGTCACGCGGAAGAACATCCCCCCCTTTTGGAGACTCCGAGTATACCTAGTTTTATTAAAATGTAAGAAGTTGTAGAAAAAAATGAGTTTAGGTTAATTATCGATATGATCTTCGTGTCGTTGTGGTGGAGCACGTCATAGGTCGTCGACATGAAACGTTGTTTCTCCTCCGTTCTTTATTACGACGTAGGTGTGGGCTCCAACAGCTCGCAGTACTTCGTGGGGGCCGAGCCATGTTTGGCCGAAGTTCCCTTTTACAAAGTTCCTCGACATGACTTGGTCTCCTGGGGCGAAGGTCGGAATTCCGGGGCGGTCGACTTGGTCGGCGAAAAGGTTCCTCGCGTAGACCTCGGCTTGTCTCCTGGCTCGCTCTATCCTCTCCTCTCTCGCTTCCAAGCTATTATTTGCCTGGCCCGTCGAATCTTCTTCCGGTCTTCTCGGTCGGTAGCCTAGCAAGAGTTCGGCTGGTGTCTCGTTGGTGGAGTCATTCTTCCGGTTCCTCAACGAACGTGAAAATAACTTCTCGCAGTAAGTTCTCCCAGCAGTCCTCGCTTTTTCCGATTAGGCGGGCACGTAGACCTTTTTTTACCTCCTGTACTCGACGTTCGACGGGGTTGGACCTTTGGTGATAGACGGGCGAGTTCTCCTGTCGAATGTGGTTTCTGTCCAAAAAACGTTCCCATGTTCCGCTTCGGAACTGTCCGCCATTATCTGTGATTACGGTTTCCGGTAACCCCCGCTCGGTTGCAGATTTCTTCTCGCATGATATCGATGCATTGCCTTGCCTTGGCCCTTGGCACACACCGGTATTCTACCCATTTTGTTAGACAGTCGGTAGCAAGCAGCATATACCTATGTTTTTTCCTTTTGCTAGGCTGGTATGGTCCTAGGACGTCGAAAGCAACCACCTCCCATGGTTCTCTGCTGGTTTGTGGGGCTGTAGGTTGTCGGGGTGCTGCTTTCGTTGTCGCACAGACGAGGCAGCTCCTGACATGTCGAATTGTATCCTTTTTTAGTTCGGGCCAGTAGTATTTGGACTGGATAGCTCGAATTGTTTCCTCCTGACCTGGGTGGTTCGCAGTCGGGGCGTCGTGGTAGGTTCGCAGCACATCTGGTCTGAAAGGTGGGGGTACCAGTAGCCTAGGATTATCTGTTTGACCGACGTAAAAGCAGCCGCGTTCGTTTGCTTCGAAATCTGCCATCAGCTCTTCCTCAGCTTCGTCTCTTGGTCCCCGTTGTCTGATTTCTTCCAGTCGTCGTCGGAAACGCCGCATCCCTTTGAATCGCTGGTGCGCTCGGCTAATCCTCGTTTCCAGAGGAATATTTTCATTATCTACCGGTTGTGGATTACCGTCTGGTACCTCGTCTAGTAGACAAAGAAGCGGAAATTGACTTGTTGCTTCTTCGGTATTCGCTGATTCTGGCCAGGTGATCCTGTTAACGGTTTCATCATCGACTTCATCTTCCTGTTGCCCTGTTGCGTTTCTTGATAAGTGGTCGGGCAGTTCATTATCTTTTCCCGGAACGTGGACAATTTCGAAGTTGAATTCTTGCAGCAACAGGGCCCATCTGGTCAGCTTAGCTTTGTCGGCTTTGAACCGGTCCAGCCACATCAGTGCACGACTATCTGTCAGCAAGGTGAAGGTTTGGTCTTGCAGATAGTGTTTAAATTTCTTCAGCGCCCATGTTACTGCTAGGCACTCGATTTCGTTAATGTGGTAGCGCTTTTCTGCAGGACGTAGTTTTGCGCTGGCGTATGCAATAACTCTCCTGCTTTCTGGCGTACCCTGGAAGAGGACAGCGCCCATTCCAGTTGTCAAAGCGTCAGTTTGAAGGTTGAAGGGAGACGTCGGGTCCGGTCTGCAAAGTTTCATGGGTTGTTGCAGTCGCTTCTTGATTTCTTCGAATGCTATGTCAGCTTCGGGAGTCCAGGTGAACTTCTTCTTCTTGTTTGCCGTGAGATCGGTAAGTGGAGCTATCGCCTCGGCAAAATTGGGAAGGAAATCTCGAAGCCAGCTTACGGTTCCAATAAAACTTCTCAGTTCCTTCAAATTTTTCGGTTTCTGGAACCCGTATAATTTTTCCATGTGAAGTGCGAGCGGGTGGGTTGCTTCACCGGTAATTACGTGTCCCAGGTACTCCAGCTCTTTCGAAGCGAATTTACATTTATGTAGCGATACCCATAGGCCGTTGGTTCGCAAGCGCTCCATCGTCAGGTTGAGGTGTCGTCGGTGTGTTGGCCAGTCATCAGAGTATACGATGATGTCGTCCATATACACCTTGATGAACTGGTCGATGTAGCCTGCCAGCACCCTGGTGATGAGCTTCTGGAACGCTGCTGGGCCATTTTTTAACCCGAATGGCATCACAGTAAATTCGTAGGCGGAGCCGTCGGGAAGACAAAAGGCGGTGTATTGTCGGGAGTTTTTTTCTAGCGGAATTTGCCAAAAACCACTCTTCAAATCTAGTGATATGAATATCTTGGCCGTTCCGATTTCCCTGATGGTCTCGTGGATGGGTGGTAATTGCGATGCCTCGTCGTGGGTGATAGCGTTCAGTTGCCGGTAGTCAACGCAGACCGTGGTGATCCACCTTTTTTTTTCACAATTACTATCGGGGATGAGAAGGCCGAGGTGCTTGGTTGGATGACGCCTGCCGCTAGCATATCTTCTACTTCTTTGTATAAGAGATGTTTTTTTTTCGTTGAATATTTGTATGGTCGGATATTGATTATTTTGTTGGTTTTTAGCCGTATCGCATGGCTATTGGTAAGCGCCGTGGGTTGCTTTGCTCTATCATCGAAAACTTCGTTATACTCTCGGATCATTTGTTTGATATCGTCGAATACTTCTTGGGGGGCTTGGTCGGGACGTAGAGCGGATGTCCCCTCGCTGTTTCCAGTCGTCGATTCGTTGCGACGACACCAGTAGAGCGTATACCTCTCGTTATTTCCCACATGGATGCATCGGCGATCCATGTCGATGTTTGCCCTTTCCTCGATGAGCCATGGCGTTCCCAAAATCAATCCATATTGTTGGTTGGAAAGGATCCGGCATCTCACAACTGTGGAGAGTTCGCCTATCGTCAGTGGGATGTCGACGTCTCCGGGGCTCTCGACGGTAGTGTCTACACAGGCCAGTTGTAGCGTTGCCCATCACTTTTTCTTGACTTATCATCTCGGCGGAAACGAAATTAGCGGTGGCTCCTGTGTCGATAAGGACCGTTGTTTTCGTTCCGTTGATATAGCCGTCGAGTCTGGGCATGCTCGTCCTTGTTTCGGTGGTGATTAGTGGTTGCAGGTGCGGTATTGGGAGGTTGTTTTGACAGACTACGGTTTATTCGTTGTCGCCCCGCATTTCGTTTCCCTGTTGCCTTCGTTGGTTTGTGTTGTTGTTACGGACCTCGTTTGCGCTGGTCGGTGCTGGTCGTGTGTTGCTGTGTTGTCGGTATGGCGTTGCTGAGTCGGGATGTTATTGTTCCGTGAACGCTGCATAGCAGCGGATGCTGCAACATCCATTTCGGCTTCCTCCGCAGCGTTGACCAGGTCTTCGAGTGTTCTCGGCACGAACGCTCGTATCGCTGTCCGGATTTCTGGACGAAGTTGGCCCATTATTGTTTGGATAACTTCTCTTTCGTCAAAATCGGGTGTAAGGCGTTGGCTGAGGCTCCATTTGTGAATTATAAATTCCGTCGCCGTTTCTGAATGTTGCAAGGCTCCGAACAGTTTGCTTCGCAGTTTCGCGAGTAGGTTCGGGTTGTCGAATCTTGCAACCAATCGGTTCTCGATAAATTCATAGGGCAGCCTCGTGTTAGCGTATGCTGCTACCCATTTCTTCGCTTCTCCGTGAAGGCTAGACGACAGGGTAACGATCCATTCGTCTTCCGGAATTTGTTGATTCCGGAAATATTTCCGCAAATCCTTTACGAAAATTTCTGGCGATTCGGTATCCGTTCCCGAAAATGTCGGCGGACGGAGTGTTGAATGAATCTTCGATGGGATGGCATTTTCCAGTCGTAGTAAAATCAATGACATCGTCTCCATGGAGCGGGCGATGGTCTCCAGGATAGTTGACGTTGCCGACGAATTCATCGGTATTGGGCTCGTCCGGCTTGATGTCGTGGAGTTCGTACCCTCAGGAACAGTTGTGGGTGAGGACGTCGGTCTCTCCTTGATGTCTTCCAAGACACGTTGGGCGCCATGTTTCCTTGGGGTTGACTCCTCGGTGGGCGGAACATTGCCGATGGTTTCGTCGATGGTCACGTAATTTTCCATTTTTAATTTTTGAATCGAAAGGAAATTTGATTACGAAGAAAAAATAAATAACAACGAATAAGTTGGATGTGGTAAAGTCGGAGGCTCAGAGTAGAATAAATTCCCAGTGGCTCGAGCGTCGGTTTTTATATTGTAGCAAACAATAGATTGTTTACGATTTGCCGTTTGAGTTGGATGCATCTTTGGAATTCCCTTCGAACGCCTAATGACTATTTAATGACTGTTTGTCGTTCGTTCGCTGGTTCGAATCCAGGTAGATGCATCCACTCATAATGGATTTTTCCCATCCCTAATAGGCTTTACCGGCAAATCGTTGTTTACAATCTTCGACATTCAATGGGTCCTCCAAAACGCATCTTTAGTTTTGCATCTTTGCGATTTTCCAATGAATGTCGAAAAACCGTGTGCCGACGCTCGACGTCACGCGGGAGAACAAGTATGTTGCCAAGTATCAGCGATACCTTGGCCCTCATCTTCTTTACTCGTACTACGAGTATTCATCATTAATATAGCACAAGTTAAAAAGTAATCACAAATAACAACGAGAGTAATACGGTTTAGAACGTAGGAGTGTTCGGTGTCACGTCTCGGAGTCGACTGCCGTCTGCTCGGGAGCGTGGCGTATTTATATGTTTGTAAACCAATCAAGGAATACAAGCTACGCCCCCTCGAGACGGCGCGTTTGGGGACATCCCCCCCCTTTGAGACACCTAACATACCTGGATTTATTCAAGATCAGAAATTTTTATGTACAATGTGCAGACTGCAAATATTTAGGCTTCATCCCGTGTTGGTGGGGCTGGACGAATATCGTCGATGTGGAATGGGAAATCTCCTCCGTTGGTTCGGACTTCGTAGGTGTGGGCTCCTAATGTCCTGGTTACCTCGTGCGGTCCGAGCCAGGTCGTTTCCAGGTTGTTTCTCACTAGGACGTTGTCTCCTGGTTGGAACGTCGGCGGCTGAGGTGCGGCCCTGTCTGGGTATAGGTTCCGCGCGTAGATTTGGGCCCGTTGGATGGCCCTCTCAATCCTGACTTCTCTTGCTTCTGCTGCCTCCTGCCTTCTGACTTCTTCTTCGGGGCGCCGTGGGTGGTACCCTAGGAGGAGGTTAGCCGGCGTCTCTGCGGTTGCCTCGTTTCTCCTGTTTCGTAGGCTGAATATGACCTCTGGTAGGACGTTCTCCCAGTGGCTCTCTTCCTTTCCTAGCAGTGGAGCCCTCAGTCCTTTCTTCAGTTCCTGGACCCTTCTCTCTGCTGGGTTCGCCCGCTGATGATAAGCCGGAGAGTTCTGCTGAGTGATGTTATTCCTGACGAGGAAACGTTCTCAGGTGTCGCTTCGGAACTGCGGTCCGTTGTCCGTTATGAGGGTACGCGGATATCCCCATCTGTTGCAGATCTCCTCGCGGATAAATTCCGTGCACTGCTTGGCCCTTGCTCTCTTGACACATCGGTACTCCACCCAGTTTGAGCAACAGTCCGTAGCCAGTAGGACGTAGCGGTTTTTCGCTTGCTTGCTGGCCGGGTACGGGCCGAGGACGTCAAAAGCAACAACGTTCCAAGGTGTTTGCGGCTCTCGTCGTAAGTCGTCGATATACCCAGAGAGCACGTTCGTCATCATTTTTTGGAAAACTGCGGGGCCGTTTTTCAGTCCGAACGGCATCACCGTGAACTCGTAGGACGACCCATCCGGCAAACAGAACGCGGTGTATTGTCTGCTCTCTCTCTCCAGTGGGATCTGCTAGAATCCGCTCTTGAGATCCAACGACGTAAACACCTTCGCACTTCCGATTTCCCTGATGGTATCGTGGATTGGAGGTAGCTGCGAGGCTTCTTCGTGGGTTATGGCGTTCAGTTTCCTGTAGTCCACGCAGAATCTTGGCGTGCCGTCCTTCTTCTTCACGATGACCACGGGCGACGAATAGGCGGACGTAATAGGTTCGATTACGCCGGCCGCTAGCATCTCCTCTACTTCCTTGAACATTAGCCTTTTCTTCTCTGGCGAGTACTTGTACGGCCTGATGTTGATGGTTTTATTCGAGTTTAACCGAATGGTATGGCTGCTGACGTTTGCTGCTGACTGCTTTGCGGACTCGTCGAAAACCGGTCGGTGGGTTTTTATCAACTCGGTGATAAAACCGAAAGCTTCCGTCGGGGCCTGTTCGGGCTGCAGCTCTGGGGGTTGTTTTTCGTCAGAGAGTTCGCTGCGATGATACCAGTAAATCGTGTGGCGTTTCTTGGAGCGGAGGTGGATGCTACGGCGACTGACGTCGATGAGCCCTTCTTCTCGCAGTAACCAGGGCATGCCTAGAATCACTCCGTACTGCAAGTGGGGAACTACGCAACACTGAACTTCGGTGTTGAAGTCGCCGAATTTCAGCCGAACCGTAAGTAATCCTGGACTGGTCACGGTTTTATTGCCGCAGGCCAGGTGAATCTTCGTTGGTTGTTGGTTTGTCGGGGACGCTACTTCATTAGTGGAAATGAAGTTCGCAGTAGCTCCTGTGTCGATCAGGACTGCTATCTTCTTTCCTTCTAGAAGCGCCTCGACTGTCGGTAGTGGGTGTGTGGTTACCGCCATCGCTAGAGGTTGTAGGTAAGCTCTGGCGGTCGTCTCCGAGAACGGCTCACTTATACTTACATGTGAGCGCCCCGTCCGTCGTTTCCCGGTTGGTGGTTTCGAGGCCTGTTGGCAGCGGAATGTGCTGCGTCTCCGGTTGGGTTTCGAACGGGATGTTCAGCGGTTCCGGGTGGGTTCCGGGCGGTTTGTGCAGCATCTCTGGGTTGGTTACGGGCGGTGCGGTTCCAGCGACCTTGCTCGGCCGCTAAATCGGTCTCGATATTCTCCGCTACCCTGAGGAAGGCGTGCAGCGTGGTGAGCGTCATGGTCCGCACCCGACTTCTTTTCTCAGGCCGGAGCTGGCCCAAGATTATCTCCAAGGTGTCCTCCTCTCCATGGTGCAGTGAGAGGCGTCGTCGAAGTTCCCACTTACATGTTACAAATTCCGCTACGGGTTCGGAATGCTGGAGACTGCCGTAGAATTTGCTGGTGGTCCTAGCGATCACCGCTGGGTCGTCGAACTTGTCTAGTTCTTTGTTTATAACATAAAATAAAACAAATATATATTTATCTATTTATTTATTGATTTATTTATTTACTTATTTATTTATTTATTTATTTATTTAATTATTGATCTATTTATTTATTTCTTTGGTTATTTATTTATCCAGTTACGTATGATTGCCTTGTCTTCGTTAATGAGTGATTTCTTTACTCATTTCTTCATTTTTGAAAGTACTACAGCACATTTGTTTCTTCGCTTTTTTAACTTATTTGTTTCCTCACGCTATCGGGGGCGTCCGATTTAATAATGGTTTATGAGGAGGGCGTACCTACGATTTTCGGTTTATTGGAGTTATTATTCCTTTAAAGTTCGTTGAATGGTTAAACTATTTGGCTTTGACCAATTGTCAGATGTTTTGTAGTATTTTCTGAGAGGGGTTTTTCTTGCGGGTTCTTTTCCCCTCTCCGCGTTTACGAACCCGCACTTCATGAACCAGCCCACAATAAATCGTTTTATTGGGCAAATTATTGCTTTTATTTCTCTTTTCCCTACTCCTTCTTAAAACGTTTCACGCCAATTAATCAATGAATTTGGGGCCACTGTTAACTAGACGATCAGGTTAATTATCTATCGACACCAGTGATAGGTAAATATATCAGGCAGGGAGATGGATAGGTAGGTTACATTACACTATAGATAGGCAGCTTAATATGAAAGCAATATTACAACAGTTACTGTTCTAAAATAATTCCTATTAATAGTATTGAAAAGGCCTTTTAAACCTTTTTAAACATTTTTAAAATTTCCCACACTTCTTTCTTTAACTTATCCTTAATACATGGAGCGTTAAAACGTTAAACACGATGATGTTAATATCGTTAGGTATTTTTAAATTCTAAAACTATGTGTAATATTTATTATTAAATTATAAATTTTCATTTTTTAATTAAACCTTAACTGTTGTAAACTATTTTTTGTTTATACAATTTTCCCTTGTAATTAAACATACCTAAGAGATTGTTAAGGAATGAAAAGTATACATATTAAGTATATACATATATATATACAGGGTGACCCAGGGTCGCGTTAAAGTCCCGTAACTTTTTACCTAATTGAGATATCGACTTGATTTTTTTTTCAAAAGGTAGGTACAATAATACTGCGTATTATTAAAATAGTTTCGTCTATATACAGGGTGGCTTAGTATTAGAAATTCACTAAAGTTACCTTTTTTTTAATGGAATCCCCTGTATATTATAACATTTTTGAATTCTTTAGTGAATTTTAGTGTGACTTTATGTACCATACATTGTACCTAAAACCAATCGTTTAGTGGAAATTCGACATTTTCGAAAAAAGTAGAGGTTTGAAAAAAAATGAATATTGCCGCTTTTGTAAAACTTAGAAGGCCGTGACTCTGGGTTATTAGTAAACATGAAATGTACTACTGTGTGACATGGATTCAGAATTGAATACTGTTTGTGTTCTTAGATATCGATACGCCAATTTACAAAATTTCAATTGAAGGTAACTTGATTTTTTTAAATGAAACTACCTACTTTTTTGTACACCATTTTGTAGGAAATTTTATTGCCTTTCTAACGATATAACATTGTCAATATTTTTACCTGCTAGTTTTTTCTTAATTCCGGAATTTCTTATAATTCGCGGTAATTTTCAATTTCACCCTGTATATATATACATAGTATACAGTGTTAGAAAATTTTTCGCGCATAATAGGGAAATCAATGTTAAATTCTTAGCCGGCTAAAATCCAGTCTACCAGTATATATTTCAATAGAACGTCGCGATGAATTCTAATAAATTTAATTGTTCTACTGGATCGCACGCCGCGATTTGTAGAGGTACAAAGTTATTTGTGTTAGGTATGAGGTACAAAATTATTTAGAAACTACAATTAATAGGTTTTTTGGGGATATTTCAAAAAAATGTGTGTATCGGTAGGTACAGTTTTGAAATAGCAACAAATCTTGTTAAAATAAGGAAAAATAAGGAAAAAATAATTCAATTTTCTTAAAATTACACCTCAGCTCAGTAATATGAGATGACATCTGTATGACAGGTTTGGCTATTGTTTAGCAGAAAGCGGTGGACTATTTTTTAGAGTTCTTTTATTTTCTATTTTAAAATAATCTTTAAGTTTATTTTTGGAGTATTCTTTTTATTATTTTCTTAGAATTTACTTTCTTTTTCAAGCCATTGTGGCAAAAAGACATATCTACATAATTCTATTTTATTATTAGTGATATTTTTTCAATAAATTATCGTTTAAAAATTCTCAATTCTTTGTAATCGACTCGACGTTCACCCATCCGAACGCGTTTTGATACTGTCGAAGTGTTGAAACCGTCGAAATTATTTGATTTTTAATCTAACTAAGCCAAAGCGCGGTGTGAAGTCCAGTAGAACAATTAAATTTATTAGAATTGATCGCGACGTTCTATTGAAATGTACACTGGTAGATTGGATTTTAGCCGGCTAAGAATTTAACATTGATTTCCCTATTATGCGCGAAAATTTTTCCAACACGGTATACATATTAACGTGATTATGATTGTTTAATGGTATGTCAATCTTTTTATAAATTATAAAACATTCCTAACATTGTAAGTATACAAATATATAGTATACAGGGTGTTTGTAAATTACATGTACATATTTCAACCACATGTCAGGAATACCTCTAAAAGTGATTTGGCGTTATTATTTTTTTTTTAATTCAAATGTTTAAATTTGGGGCAATTTAACATTTATCCGCCCCAAACTCTACGTCGTATTGTCTACGCGTATTCTGCATAAGCGGCTGGGAGCGCGTTGAACGAACAGTGTTGTAAAATGTTTATAAAAGGAAATAATATGATAATTTTTCCGTAATATCGTCAAACCAACTAGGTATACTAAAATTAATCATTTTAAAAATGGTTGAATTTCGTCAAATAATGTTTTGCAAAATATTCGAAAATAGCTCATGAATTTCAGAAACATTGAATACACTAAGGACACTAAGGAACCATATTCCTTAAATAAATTAAACTTACCCAAAATCTTCACAACAGTATCACAACAGTATCACAACAATAATTGTTGTGATTAATTGTTGAACAATTATTGTTCAAAGTGTCCACCATTAATTTCAATACAAGCTACTGCTTTTCTGCGAAAAGAACCAAAACACAAAAACTCAAACTTGATAAAAGTTTACACTTAACAAATTTACAAATTTTTATGTATTTTTCAAATCGGCAAAGGCAAATCAACGCACGAACTGGTTGCGTCTCTATCTTTGTATAGTAACTAAAGAAATCGCTTTATTACCCTTGTAAAATATAATTTATGCGATGTGACGTGCAAATTTCTCCCTCCGCCTGCCGGCCTTCAAAAAATCTAGCCGAATGTTTTCTAGTGCGTATTGTTTTGTAGGGTTGTTAACCTCGTGGTCAAATAGATATTTTTTTAGTGATTTGTTTGATAGTGTTTAAGTTCTTATTATTCTTCAAGTTTAGTTTGTTCTTAGTTTAGTGTTCTGATTCTTGGAGCAATGCAATGGCAGACGCGTTTAATCAAAATGAATTAATTAATAAATGTGCTTCTAATAAGTAGTAAGTAATAAATAAATTCTTATGAGACATGATTTTTCATTTATCAATTATTATTTTGTCGATATTACAACTTTACGGTGAACTTTACGGATCGTATAGGGCGAGTCGATTTGTTTAAAATTACAACAATTACTGAATTATTGATTATTGCATCTGAATTAAATGAAAAATACTTCAATTTTTAAATATTAACCGATTACTAGTATGATTATTAGTATCTAAAGTAATTCTAATCCTTTAAATCAAATGAAATACATTCTTTAAAAATGTCTTATTTTTCAAATTAACAAATAAAACATGGCAACGTTGAAAGAAATCCGCCGATCCACAGCTGATCGCTTTAAATTTGTAACTGACCCTCTTAACATTTCAGAGGCGTGTATCTTATTTAGCAACAATTTTCAAAAATTAATTACTCGGTAATTATACGCTATTTTGCAAAATAATAAATACAATAGGTTATATTAAGCATATAGTCTAACCAGTTTTAAAATGACTTTTAACACTTTTGCTAAATCCCGTATGTATAGCTTTTACATTAAAAAGATTGTTAAGGAATAAAAAGTATAGGGAAATAGAATATATCTTGAATTAATACCTATCAATTCTAAGTCTCATATCAATACTAATCAATATACATATTAACGTGATTATGATTGTTTAATGGTATGTCAATTTTTTTATAAATAATAAAACATTCCTAACATTGTAAGTATACAAATATATAGTATATAACTCATCTCTATAGGGGAATAGAGGAATTATTATTCGTAAAAATATAATAAAATTGATGTTCGTTTCGAATTGATGTTCGTAAAATTGATGTTCAAAAGATCGTGATCCCCTCACCCCTTCCCTGTATTAAAGATATCCGAGGCCCCATGGCACATATTTACATCAAACACCTTTCCTATCCGAGGCCTCATGGCACATATTTACACCAGACCAAGCGTCCGTTAAGCACCCAACGCCCCGGTAAACGTCCGGTAAACGTTCGCGTCCGGAAGCGCTGACGTCATCACCTGCGCCCCAAAGACCCATGACATCAGTCGTTCCCAACCTATGATCTTCAACGTCGGTACGATGGTTGTAAGCCACACCTCCCCGCGCATGCGCAGATCGTACAATAGAGCCAAAATTTTCATTTGCGGACCTTGGCGATTTCCCATGTTAATTTACATAAGGAATGAGCTCGAACCCCCCTAGCATATCTACTATTGTTCTCGACAAAAGGAGGTGATACAATCAGGTAGTGTTGCCTTAAGAATTGAATTTGAGACAGATGTTGCCACATCTTCCAATACTTCAGCATATTGCCTTATAATACACGAAAAAGAATTTTCTTATAACCCCTCCACAAAAATTGTAAAACAGTACTAAATGAGTAGTTTTGTAAAAACGTTATAATGTACGAGCAACAGTTGCGTGAGTTTGTTGAAAGATTGCTTAAACTAAAGCAAGACATTGAATTATTTGAAAGAAGAAAATATGTTGAAAAATTATTAAAACAGTTAAAAATATGAGACTTGTAGTAGATGTGCAAGGATTTAAAATTGGAAACAATAAATATATAATCAAAGAATTTGCAGCGTTTAAAGGACATCAAATAAATCATTATGTATTTAAACAGCCATTTCCTTTAAGAATGCTTTCTCCTGAATTACACCGTCAAGCTACTTGGTTAATGAATAATCATCATTGCATTGAATGGAATTCTGGGTTTACACCTATTCATCATTTTTCAAGTATAATGCAGCAATTAACAAGTAATGTTGAGATGGTGTATGTAAAAGGTGCAGAGAAAGCTGTTTATATTAAAACATATTGTAACGTTCCTGTCTATGAATTTGAAGATACACCCGCACTTGAACATATGGAACCGAAATGTTTTAATCACACATCTAATAATTGTGTTTGTGCTCTGTCAAATGTATTTTTTTATATGAAACTTTTATATTAAACGAATAAAGTATTTTTAAACCATTTTTATTTCAACATTATAATTAAGGTAGTATATCATCTACACTAATCAAATCGCTTACATTAATATCCTCTAAATTACATTCATCTAAAAAATTGTCTACATAAATTCTAAAATGCCCCCATGCTAAAGTATTTACATCACCCGGTATTAAATGTCTTTTATCATCGTCGTTTATCATTTACTGCACTGCATTTTGGTTCTCGTACAATAGATCGTATTATTTTTAGGAACAGCAGCTTGTATTCCTGTAACAGATTTTGAAAGTTACAATATTTCCGTAATTTTATAAATGAAACTACTAGTATATGTGTACAGTGCGAATAGAAGGGAAATCCAATAATTATTAAATGAATATTACTTAGCTTGGTGTTTTTAAATATTATACTTGAAGATTATTAACAAATTGATTATTTTTGTGGATGGAACAACGCTAAATAGAGGTTTTCATATTGGTAGTGCAGCAAAAATTGCCCATTTTCTTGATTTTTTTTTCTTTTTTTAGATATATTTTAGGTTAGGAAGGGGATATCGAGATGCGGTTTTCACAGGCTGGTTTGGCAATTTTTTGACTATTCTATTTTTTTCTATTTCTTATCTATTTCTTCTATTTTTTATCTATTTTTTTCCAAAGAAAAAGTTATATCGTTGCATTTAAATTTTTTGAGAAAATCGGTGTTTTTTGAAGTAATGTCGAAAAACGCCATCTTGCGGTCAAGCAAGCAATTATATATCTTATATAGTGTAAATTATAGACCAAAGAAAGCCCTTTTCAACAATTTCATTTTTTGAAAATCGGTTCAGCCGTTTAAAAGTTATTAACATTTATTAGTCAAAATATTCAAACCACCCCCACCACTTTATTTTAAAAGATAGAGTCAAAAATATATAACAAAAAATAATCGAAAATATCTTAACTATCAAAATAAAACACATTTTTGATACCTTTATTTAGGAAAATTTTGAAAAAATGACTTTTAAAAATCAAGATGGCGGATACTTCCCTAGCGGCCATTTTAGAGACTTAAAAATTATTTCCAGCATTTTCTTTTGGCCGATTTAGTCATAAGATTTTTTACCGCAAGTCTCTACGACAATTAGTTTGCGAGATACGGCCGAGAGCCGTTCTTAGAGGACCCCCCTGTATATATGAGAGATTAGAAAGGAGCATTCGGAGCAGGAAGTCGTTATCGCCAAATAAAGATATAAATATAAAGGGTACTTTTTCTATATGACAGCGGGGTTTTAGGGGGCTAATTTTTCGGGATAATGTAGAGAGTATTAATGTTACTATAATCCACCTAGTGAGAATACCGCATAAAGCCTAGTTTTCCTTAAAAAAAATAAAGATATAAATATAAGGGGTACTTTTTCTATATGACGCCGGGGTTTTAGGAGGGTATTTTTTGGATAATGTAGAGAGTATTAATGTTACTAAAATCCACCTAGTGAGAATACAGCATAAAGCCTAGTTTTCCTTAAAAAAAATAAAGATATAAATATAAAGGGTACTTTTTCCATATGACGCCGGGGTTTTAGGGGGCCAATATTTTGGGATAATGTAGAGAATATTAATGTTACTAAAATCCACCTAGTGAGAATACAGCATAAAGCCTTGTTTTCCTTAATAAAAATAAAGATGTATAAATAAATGGTACATGTAAAATAAAGGGTACTTTTTCTATATGACGCCGGGGTTTTAGGAGGGTATTTTTTGGATAATGTAGAGAGTATTAATGTTACTAAAATCCACCTAGTGAGAATACAGCATAAAGCCTAGTTTTCCTTAAAAAAAATAAAGATATAAATATAAAGGGTACTTTTTCTAAATGACGCCGGCGTTTTAGGGGGCTAATTTTTCGGGATAATGTAGAGAGTATTAATGTTACTAAAATCTACCTAGTGAGAATACCGCATAAAGCCTTGTTTTCCTTAAAAAAAATAAAGATGTATAAATAAATGGGTACATGTAAAATAAAGGGTACTTTTTCTATATGACGCCGGGGTTTTAGGGGGCCAATATTTTGGGATAATGTAGAGAATATTAATGTTACTAAAATCCACCTAATGAGAATACAGCTTAAAGCCTTGTTTTCCTTAAAAAAAATAAAGATATAAATATAAGGGGTACTTTTTCTAAATGACGCCGGCGTTGTAGGGGCTAATTTTTCGGGATAATGTAGAGAGTATTAATGTTACTTAAATCCACCTAGTGAGAATACCGCATAAAGCCTAGTTTTCCTTAAAAATAATAAAGATATAAATATAAAAGGTACTTTTTCCGTATGACGCCGGGGTTTTAGGGGGCCAATATTTTGGGATAATGTTGAGAGTAATAATGTTACTAAAATCCACCTAGTGAGAATACCGCATAAAGCCTAGTTTTCCTTAAAAAATAAAGATATAAATATAAGGGGTACTTTTTCTATATGACGCCGGAGTTTTAGGGGGCCAATATTTTGGGATAATGTAGAGAATATTAATGTTACTAAAATCCACCTAGTGAGAATACAGCATAAAGCCTAGTTTTCCTTAAAAAAAAAGATGTATAAATATATGGGTACATGTAAAATAAAGGGTACTTTTTCCATATTACGCCGGGGTTTTAGGAGGGTATTTTTTGGATAATGTAGAGAGTAATAATGTTACTAAAATCCACCTAGTGAGAATACAGCATAAAGCCTAGTTTTCCTTAAAAAAAATAAAGATATAAATATAAAAGGTACTTTTTCCGTATGACGCCGGAGTTTTAGGGGGCCAATATTTTGGGATAATGTTGAGAGTAATAATGTTACTAAAATCCACCTAGTGAGAATACCGCATAAAGCCTAGTTTTCCTTAAAAAAATAAAGATATAAATATAAGGGGTACTTTTTCTATATGACGCCGGAGTTTTAGGGGGCCAATATTTTGGGATAATGTAGAGAATATTAATGTTACTAAAATCCACCTAGTGAGAATACAGCATAAAGCCTAGTTTTCCTTAAAAAAAAGATGTATAAATATATGGGTACATGTAAAATAAAGGGTACTTTTTCCATATTACGCCGGGGTTTTAGGAGGGTATTTTTTGGATAATGTAGAGAGTAATAATGTTACTAAAATCCACCTAGTGAGAATACAGCATAAAGCCTAGTTTTCCTTAAAAAAAATAAAGATATAAATATAAGGGGTACTTTTTCTATATGACGCCGGAGTTTTAGGGGGCCAATATTTTGGGATAATGTAGAGAGTATTAATGTTACTAAAATCCACCTAGTGAGAATACCGCATAAAGCCTAGTTTTCTTTAAAAAAAAATAAAGATATAAATATAAGGGGTACTTTTTCTATATGACGCCGGAGTTTTAGGGGGCCAATATTTTGGGATAATGTAGAGAGTATTAATGTTACTAAAATCCACCTAGTGAGAATACCGCATAAAGCCTAGTTTTCCTTAAAAAAAATAAAGATATAAATATAAGGGGTACTTTTTCTAAATGACGCCGGCGTTTTAGGGGGCTAATTTTTCGGGATAATGTAGAGAGTATTAATGTTACTAAAATCCACCTAGTGAGAATACAGCATAAAGCCTAGTTTTCCTTAAAAAAAAGATGTATAAATAAATGGGTACATGTAAAATAAAGGGTACTTTTTCCATATTACGCCGGGGTTTTAGGAGGGTATTTTTTGGATAATGTAGAGAGTATTAATGTTACTAAAATCCACCTAGTGAGAATACAGCATAAAGCCTAGTTTTCCTTAAAAAAAATAAAGATATAAATATAAGGGGTACTTTTTCTAAATGACGCCGGCGTTGTAGGGGGCTAATTTTTCGGGATAATGTAGAGAGTATTAATGTTACTAAAATCCACCTAGTGAGAATACCGCATAAAGCCTAGTTTTCCTTAAAAATAATAAAGATATAAATATAAAAGGTACTTTTTCCGTATGACGCCGGGGTTTTAGGGGGCCAATATTTTGGGATAATGTTGAGAGTAATAATGTTACTAAAATCCACCTAGTGAGAATACCGCATAAAGCCTAGTTTTCCTTAAAAATAATAAAGATATAAATATAAAAGGTACTTTTTCCGTATGACGCCGGAGTTTTAGGGGGCCAATATTTTGGGATAATGTAGAGAGTATTAATGTTATTAAAATCACCTAGTGAGAATACCGCGTAAAGCCTAGTTTTCTTTAAAAAAAAATAAAGATATAAATATAAGGGGTACTTTTTCTATATGACGCCGGAGTTTTAGGGGGCCAATATTTTGGGATAATGTAGAGAGTATTAATGTTACTAAAATCCACCTAGTGAGAATACAGCATAAAGCCTAGTTTTCCTTAAAAAAAAAGATGTATAAATATATGGGTACATGTAAAATGAAGGGTACTTTTTCCATATTACGCCGGGGTTTTAGGAGGGTATTTTTTGGATAATGTAGAGAGTAATAATGTTACTAAAATCCACCTAGTGAGAATACCGCATAAAGCCTAGTTTTCCTTAAAAAAAATAAAGATATAAATATAAGGGGTACTTTTTCTATAGGCTAATTTTTCGGGATAATGTAGAGAGTAATAATGTTACTAAAATCCACCTAGTGAGAAAACCGCATAAAGCCTAGTTTTCCTTAAAAAAAATAAAGATATAAATATAAGGGGTACTTTTTCTATATGACGCCGGGGTTTTAGGGGGCTAATTTTTCGGGATAATATAGAGAGTATTAATGTTACTAAAATCCACCTAGTGAGAATACAGCATAAAGCCTTGTTTTCCTTAAAAAAAATAAAGATGTATAAATAAATGGGTACATGTAAAATAAAGAGTACTTTTTCTATATAACGCCGGGGTTTTAGGGGGCTAATATTTTGGGATAATGTAGAGAGTATTAATGTTACTAAAATCCACCTAGTGAGAATACAGCATAAAGCCTAGTTTTCCTTAAAAAAAATAAATATATAAATATAAGGGGTACTTTTTCTATATGACGCCGGGGTTTTAGGGGGCTAATTTTTCGGGATAATTAATATAGAGAGTATTAATGTTACTAAAATCCACCTAGTGAGAATACAGCATAAAGCCTTGTTTTCCTTAAAAAAAATAAAGATGTATAAATAAATGGGTACATGTAAAATAAAGAGTACTTTTTCTATATAACGCCGGGGTTTTAGGGGGCTAATATTTTGGGATAATGTAGAGAGTATTAATGTTACTAAAATCCACCTAGTGAGAATACAGCATAAAGCCTAGTTTTCCTTAAAAAAAATAAAGATGTATAAATAAATGGGTACATGTAAAATAAAGAGTACTTTTTCTATATAACGCCGGGGTTTTAGGGGGCTAATTTTTTGGGATAATGTAGAGAGTATTAATGTTACTAATATCCACCTAGTGAGAATACCGCATAAAGCCTAGTTTTCCTTAAAAAAAATAAAGATATTAATATAAAGGGTACTTGTCCCATATGACGCCGGGGTTTTAGGAAGCTATTTTTTGGATAATGTTGAGAGTAATAATGTTACTAAAATACACCTAGTGAGAATACCGCATAAAGCCTAGTTTTCCTTAAAAAAAATAAAGATGTATAAATAAATGGGTACTTGTAAAATAAAGAGTACTTTTTCTATATGACGCCGGGGTTTTAGGGGGCTAATTTTTTGGGATAATGTAGAGTATTAATGTTACTAAAATCCACCTAGTAAGAATACCGCATAAAGCCTAGTTTTCCTTAAAAAAAATAAAGATATTAATATAAAGGGTACTTGTCCCATATGACGCCGGGGTTTTAGGAAGCTATTTTTTGGATAATGTAGAGAGTAATAATGTTCCTAAAATACACCTAGTGAGAATACCGCATAAAGCCTAGTTTTCCTTAAAAAAAATAAAGATGTATAAATAAATGGGTACTTGTAAAATAAAGAGTACTTTTTCTATATGACGCCGGGGTTTTAGGGGGCTAATTTTTTGGGATAATGTAGAGAGTATTAATGTTACTAAAATCCACCTAGTGAGAATACCGCATAAAGCCTAGTTTTCCTTAAAAAAAATAAAGATGTATAAATAATTGGGTACATGTAAAATTAAGGGTACTTTTTCTATATGAGGCCGGGGTTTTAGGGGGCTAATATTTTGGGATAATGTAGAGAGTATTAATGTTACTAAAATCCACCTAGTGAGAATACAGCATAAAGCCTAGTTTTCCTTAAAAAAAATAAAGATGTATAAATAAATGTGTACTTGTAAAATAAAGAGTACTTTTTCTATATGAGGCCGGGGTTTTAGGAGGCTAATATTTTGGGATAATGTTGAGAGTAATAATGTTACTAAAATCCACCTAGTGAGAATACCGCATAAAGCCTAGTTTTCTTTAAAAAAAATAAAGATATAAATAGAAGGGGTACTTTTTCTATATGACGCCGGAGTTTTAGGGGGCCAATATTTTGGGATAATGTAGAGAGTATTAATGTTACTAAAATCCACCTAGTGAGAATACAGCATAAAGCCTAGTTTTCCTTAAAAAAAAAGATGTATAAATAAATGGGTACATGTAAAATAAAGGGTACTTTTTCCATATTACGCCGGGGTTTTAGGAGGGTATTTTTTGGATAATGTAGAGAGTATTAATGTTACTAAAATCCACCTAGTGAGAATACCGCATAAAGCCTAGTTTTCCTTAAAAAAAAGATATAAATATAAGGGGTACTTTTTCTATATGACGCCGGAGTTTTAGGAGGCTAATTTTTTTGGATAATGTAGAGAGTAATAATGTTACTAAAATCCACCTAGTGAGAATACCGCATAAAGCCTAGTTTTCCTTAAAAAAAAGATATAAATATAAGGGGTACTTTTTCTATATGACGCCGGGGTTTTAGGAGGCTAATTTTTTTGGATAATGTAGAGAGTATTAATGTTACTGAAATCCACCTAGTGAGAATACCGCATAAAGCCTAGTTTTCCTTAAAAAAATAAAGATGTATAAATAAATGGGTACATGTAAAATAAAGAGTACTTTTTCTATATAACGCCGGGGTTTTAGGGGGCTAATATTTTGGGATAATGTAGAGAGTATTAATGTTACTAAAATTCACCTAGTGAGAATACAGCATAAAGCCTAGTTTTCCTTAAAAAAAATAAAGATATAAATATAAGGGGTACTTTTTCTATATGACGCCGGAGTTTTAGGGGGCCAATATTTTGGGATAATGTAGAGAGTATTAATGTTATTAAAATCCACCTAGTGAGAATACCGCGTAAAGCCTAGTTTTCTTTAAAAAAAAATAAAGATATAAATATAAGGGGTACTTTTTCTATATGACGCCGGAGTTTTAGGGGGCCAATATTTTGGGATAATGTAGAGAGTATTAATGTTACTAAAATCCACCTAGTGAGAATACAGCATAAAGCCTAGTTTTCCTTAAAAAAAAAGATGTATAAATAAATGGGTACATGTAAAATAAAGGGTACTTTTTCCATATTACGCCGGGGTTTTAGGAGGGTATTTTTTGGATAATGTAGAGAGTAATAATGTTACTAAAATCCACCTAGTGAGAATACAGCATAAAGCCTAGTTTTCCTTAAAAAAAATAAAGATATAAATATAAGGGGTACTTTTTCTATATGACGCCGGGGTTTTAGGGGGCTAACTTTTCGGGATAATGTAGAGAGTAATAATGTTACTAAAATCCACCTAGTGAGAATACCGCATAAAGCCTAGTTTTCCTTAAAAAAAATAAAGATATAAATATAAGGGGTACTTTTTCTATATGACGCCGGGGTTTTAGGGGGCTAATTTTTCGGGATAATGTAGAGAGTATTAATGTTACTAAAATCCACCTAGTGAGAATACCGCATAAAGCCTAGTTTTCCTTAAAAAAAATAAAGATGTATAAATAAATGGGTACTTGTAAAATAAAGAGTACTTTTTCTATATGACGCCGGGGTTTTAGGGGGCTAATTTTTTGGGATAATGTAGAGAGTATTAATGTTACTAAAATCCACCTAGTGAGAATACCGCATAAAGCCTTGTTTTCCTTAAAAAAAATAAAGATGTATAAATAATTGGGTACATGTAAAATAAAGGGTACTTTTTCTATATGAGGCCGGGGTTTTAGGGGGCTAATATTTTGGGATAATGTAGAGAGTATTAATGTTACTAAAATCCACCTAGTGAGAATACAGCATAAAGCCTAGTTTTCCTTAAAAAAATAAAGATGTATAAATAAATGGGTACTTGTAAAATAAAGAGTACTTTTTCTATATGAGGCCGGGGTTTTAGGAGGCTAATATTTTGGGATAATGTAGAGAGTATTAATGTTACTAAAATCCACCTAGTGAGAATACAGCATAAAGCCTAGTTTTCCTTAAAAAAAATAAAGATGTATAAATAAATGGGTACTTGTAAAATAAAGAGTACTTTTTCTATATGAGGCCGGGGTTTTAGGAGGCTAATATTTTGGGATAATGTTGAGAGTAATAATGTTACTAAAATCCACCTAGTGAGAATACCGCATAAAGCCTAGTTTTCTTTAAAAAAAATAAAGATATAAATAGAAGGGGTACTTTTTCTATATGACG